>JAEAOA010000708.1:1025000-1395000 GCA_016746295.1 Potamilus streckersoni
AAGCATCGCCTGGCACGCCAATCGAGCTAAGACTCAGAACCGGTAAACTGCTGCTTCCCATGTTGTGCTGACACCTTATGACAATGGCGAGTCCTCTCCAGTGGAGCTAAAAAACCACAACTATAATGACATAACTTCAATAGTCCTATTGGCCAGAAAAATGAACTCTGATTTATCAACCTATCTTGGAAGGTAACCAACATCTAAGTTCCTGAACTTTATGCCATCACTCAACAACACTAACGAAACAAACACATTATTGATTTATTTTTCCATCAGGGGTCAAGCTAGACTTAAATTTTAGAGAGAAGTGACTTCTCCTTTTGGTAAGAACAGGGAGAAGTGGGAGCTAAACAGGGAGAATTTGAAGTTAAATAGGGAGAAGTGAGACTGAAACAATAAACAAGATATATATATATTGAGAGAGAGAGAGAGAAAGAGAGAGAGAGAGAGAGAACTTCATTATCTTATTTTAATGATATGCTCTATTTCTTGGTATGCTTTTAACAGTTTTAAGCAATGCCTTATTTTCAAGTTGAAAAATATGTGTTGTTTGTATCAATATATTTTATATGCATATAAAAAAATTATATTCATACCCATTCTATTCATACTTAGTACATGTGTGTTTGAATTGATGTAAATGCAGTGTTTTTTGGCTGTATGACTTAAAAAACATATCTGAAGCTATACCTTGTAATTAATTTTCACTGATAGAATTAACAAGATTAGAGCCTTGTAACTGCAAGTTGGTAAAAATGCTTAATAAACTACCACTTATTTTCTTTTCTTAAGTTTTGTGTACAATTGCAGTCAAAAAGATTTCAAGCATTCTTTGAAAGAGCCCCTAATAAATCTACATAGGAATAAATGCACAAGTGACTTCAAGCCATACTGTTCGTCCTGATTTCATTGTTCCCATTAAAACATTTCTGTAACTATTCATAGACAACACACTGAATCACAAAAGTCGATATAGAACTAAACTAGACCCTTTTTTTTAACCCCAACCGAAAATCCAAGAATTGGTCTTGCACAGAGCAAGTGCATCTATTTTTAGATGGAGAATTTTTCTTGAACTACAAAAGTTCTTGCTTCATTACAAAAATCCATTAGAAGTTCTGCATATTTATGGTTTGTCTACCTACTGGTAATAATGACATGCATTAAATATTATTAGCTACATTATTATAAATATTTTTCGTATTTTCACAGTTTAATGAAGTGGTATATCATATATGCAGTGATGTCCACCATTAAAATTTCATTAACGGTTTCAAACTGATTTTATACAGAAAATACGCAAATATGGCCGTTAAAATCTCCATTTATTAAAAATAGGATATAAATTAGAAACGCTCGTCACTGATCATATTTTTAAAAGCAAATTACTATTTGCATATTGATGTTTAAATTTTGAAACAGAATTTGGTATATTTTCATCATAGCACTTTAGGCCCAACTTCAAGAAATTAAGCAGTGATATCTTGCTCCGGAAAAGGGTTAATGGTCAGTTAGCTATTAAAACTAGCATGTGAATGTGCAAGAATTTCTTTGTCACCATAAGCTGATTGGTATCAACACCACGTAAATACATTTGGCATTATGTTACAGCAGTGACAGAACTGGCTACAGCGAGGGAGCATCTCAAAGTCATAATCTACAGTTCTATTACATCTGAAAAATCATAGGGCAAAGTCCTTTTCACTTTCATAACAGAAGAAGGCGAAGTTTATGCTTCTCAGGTGACTTTTTCACCCACTTTGCCTGGTAGTGTGACCCCTGTTACATGTCCATAATATCAGAAATGTTAAGATAGTTTTGACTGATGATAATTTATTATGTTCCTTGCAAAGTAAAATCATTATTTTTATTATTTGTCCTACTTCTTTCATAGAAAAAGTGAATACGATCATTTTTGTCATATAGTTCATTGTCTATATAGCCATCTATGGTAATGAAACTCTGGTAGGTGCAGACCAGTTTACAGCTCCACTCTTGTACTAATCTTTAGATAGTTTTGTTTGTACCCCATACATCCCAATCTTCACATGCTATCAGCTGAGATAAAACAATTTCACAGCTAGGATTTTGAGAATCTGTGTTTTACAGTTTGATCATATAATTCGTCTATCAGTTCTAAATCATAATCTCTCTGTAGCACATCATTTCCTGCAACATAGATTGTTTGTGTGTTTGTTTGTGTGTGTGTTGTTTTAAGGCAAATAATTCCTCTGAAAACTATTCAAGAAGAATTGAATTACCTATATAACAGTGTAATCTGCCTTCACATAGTGGACATCTATATAACATGAAAAGTGTTTCTTTGGTCAACAAAGTTGCATATAATTAACATCATGACCAAACACCTGTGGATTTAACTCTCTTGCAACTCACCAAAGATACACAGACTTTTGAAACCCATCTTGTTTTGACCATTTTCCACTAGACCTAATAACATTTTAATTTTACTTAGCAATGATTTCATAGCTGATATGATCTTGCTTCAATCAGATTTAAAAGAGGAGTTACAATGACAAGCACCCAGTATTTGATCATTTAGGTATGTGTTGTGGAAGTGATATTTTTCAGCCAACAACTGCTTAATGTCATTACAATTCTCAAACCAGTCCTTGTGCTTTCTTAAGGGCCCTTAATCTCTGTTTTAGTGTTGTAGAACAGCTCTCTAAGGGTCGGCCAGACTGCTTAGACATTCTGGATGTCAAGAGGAGTGGATTAAAGATGTTTTTTACAGACCTGACAAAGGTCATTTTGGAGTTGGAGTTCTTCATCTTGACAATGTTCAGCCATTCTGGAATCTTCTTGCCATGCAGGTGTCTCTTAGCACAGATATGGATTTTTTAGCTTGGAGACTACAAGGTGGTGGTCAGTCCAACATTCTGCACCACACATGGCCTTGGTCACCCATCCATCCTGCCTGTCCCTCTTCATGACTATCACACCATTGATGAGATGCCTCTGCTTAGCTCAGTGATCTATCCATGTTGTTCTGTTGTGGGTAGGGTAGTGAAAGGCAGTGTGGATGATGAGCAGTTCTAGCTTTATGCAGGTCAGAAGCAAAAGAAGACCATTGCTGTTGTAGTAGCCAATGCCATACTTTACAATGACCCCTTCCCAGGAGATAGTGTCAGAGCCAACTCTTAGACTGAGGTCACCAATGATGGTAAGCTTATGAGATTAGGGAACAGAGATTATGATAGAGTGTAGTTTTTCATGAAATTTGTCCTTTACTTCTTCTTCCGGATTGGTCCTTGTTAGAGCATAGGCACAGAAGAACGTGACATGCTTTCTTCCATTTGACAGGGAGATTTTTCATGGTCATAAGCCTGTTGTTCATGCCCTTTGGAAGTCCAGGTAGCTTGCTAATAAACACTAACTTCACTGCAAAGCTGAATGTTGCTCCTCACTTCATCTTCCACTCCTGAAGAAGTTGTAGCCAGCACCCCTTTCACAATGTTCACCATCTCCTGCAAGGCCAGTTTCACTCAAGGGTGAAATGTCAATGTTGTATCTGGCTAGCTCTCTGCCAATCAGGACAGTTCTCTTCTAAGGTCTAGTCCAATAAATCCAGTCAGCACATGCTTGGGTAGACAAGTCCTAACTCACAGAGGGTTTAAGATCTGTCAGCTACCCTCACCTGGTTTAGCCCACCAGCCTAAGCTGTTTACAAGGGTGAAACCACTTTGCTTGTTACAGCTACTTGGAGCCACATGGGAGAACTGGGTGCATGTGGGGACCAAAAGGGGATACACTACCCTCAAAGGAGCACAACTGTTCCTCCACCAGAGGTGCTACCTCTCTAACAAACTCCCATACTCATGATCCTCATAAGATTAGTGTCACAGCTGTGTGAGTTATGTAAATGCTGCCTAAAGAGGGACAACATGTGGTTATGAATCCCATTAAAAGGAATAAAATGTAAGAAATATATAGTGACTCTAACCAGTAATAACTCAAAAACATTAATTCAGAATTTCATCAAATTTGAGTAATCTTACTTTCTATGGAAGAGATAAGACTGTAAAATTAAATATAAGAAAAAATTTTCATTTGTATCTGAGAGATGAATGATCCTGGCTAACTTTTGCTTGTAGCTCATATCTTCATGTACTAATGTTAATGAACCAGATAATATGGTATGTAGTTACATACTTCAGCCATTAGGTTAGATCAATTTTTGTCATATCTGCTATATAGAATTTCAATTATACTAACTTTTCAAACTATCAGATATTTTAAATTATATTTTCTGATATTAAAAAAATTGGAGAATTTTATTAGTCACCACTCTTACCTAAAATGACATGAAAAAAGAAAAGAATTTAACAAATTTAATGAATATTTCACAGCAGTATATTGACGTGCTTAATGATGGGTGAATTTACAATGAACTGGTTTCTACAATCTGTCTGGGAGGGATTCGTATAATCTTGTTCATGAAACCAAAGAAAATCATGCCAAGTTCTGGCCCAGTATATTCAAAACAGTATTAGGAAAAATATAAAGCTTTAAGCTAAACATCCAAAACTTATGTACCTTATGTAAACTTTAAGTACAAAGTTAGTCATGAAACTCAGGATTCTCTTAACTTTTGTTCCACCATCAGGATAAGAAATTTCAACAATATACATATACTCCAAATATGATAGTCATGAGTAGGCAAAGGAGACTGTAACCTATATGCATAAAAAATTACTATCATGCAATTCTATAAATTTTTCAAGTAAAAGACTTAAAAAACCCCTAACTCCATGTAAGCAAAAACTTTTAATTTTTTTCAGGACTATTCTCTAGGAGTAAAGTAGCTTGACCTTAAAATTTAATCCAATTATCACTGGTTCATGAGATATTTCATGCTAATGTTTAAAGTAATTTTTCAGTTTCATACTTTAAAGTTATATGAATGTAAGAGTCTTACAGCTATTTTAGTAGCAGGTATCGGCCCTGTCCCCATGACTGATGGGTCAACTCCTGCCTGGGCCCAGGAAACAATTCTGGCTAAGGGAGTCATTCCATTTTGTTCTGCATCATATCTGCTCATCAACACCACCACTGCTGCACCATCATTTATTCCTAGGGAGAGAAAAGGGATGGTAAAATTTGGTATGGACTTTATATATTATAATAGGAAGAACAAAGTACAAAAAGCAGATTCAGTTAAATTTTATGTGACTGTATGGACAAAAACCTAAAAAGTAACATCAGCTGATAAATGAAGATATAATTTTTAAATCAAAATTTTATTGAGCAATTAATTTTTCACGAATCAAGAACAGTACCCATATTCATGACGTAACAATTTATTTTAAGAATCAATACATAGATCAAATGTAAACTGTGCTGGATCATTTCTGTACTGTGAATACTTTCATACTATTTTTTAAAAGTGACAAAGTCGATAAACTAAAGTTCTTAGCTATGGGTGCATTTCAAATGATCTATTCACTACACATGGTTCCCTTGGGCAATAAAAAAAAAGAATTTTTCTAGGAAACCAAAACTTATAAAAAATGGACATTAAGAGCCTGTGATTCCTCTAAATAATAATGTAGAATATTTGAATTCAGCTCCTTTAAGGTATCATCAATATAAGCAATTGCCCATGTAAAGATATTAAGCTGAACAAAAAAAATCAATAATTTTGACCGAAATGGAGTAGTCAAAACAAAACCCCACAAAAAGCACATTAAGGTAAAAAAACCAAACAATTTTCACATCAAAATCCAACAGAATGTGTTAAATGGTTATACAGCTATTCTGATTACATACAACTTTCCATGAAAAGAAAGTAAGGTGATTGATAAGACCCAGAACTTTAAAATGGTGCAAGTGAAACAAAACCTATAAAATGCACAATTAGATATTGTTATGTGATGGCTCGTTCTGTGTAATACAAAAAGAAAAGGTGCACACAACAAGCTTTATGAATTTTAATAATGATACAACTCATTTACTAGATCACATAAAATAATGTAAATTATTTAAACAAGACTTATGGTTTTAGAGAAATGGTCCAAATTTTGTTCAAAATTAATAAAATAAGTCCTGAAAAAAGTTCTAAACACAGACTAAAGTATGATGTTCCGGTCCAAAATGGTGGTTGTCCGCAATTTCCAGAATTTTTCACAAAAACAATGTACGTGTTGTTCTGTTCCAAAATTAGCAAGAAAACGTCCAAATATGCAATGTTGCTCGCTAGGAAAGTTATAAAGAAGTGAATAGTTCCTCTCACATGGGTTGTGTTATTTTACGTAGATATAATAACGAATTCTTCTTCTGGCACAACAAATTAAAAGTTGTATGACTCGACTCAACTATGACAGTCTGTCCGTGTCTGTTGACTCTCGAACAGGACAGTTTGTATGTGACTGTGCATGAATCGCAAAAACTCGAAGCATATGGGAATGCTAAAGCGTAGCCTGAACTGCACTCACACAAGGAAGCATGCAATTTCCCAATACTTCTGAACAATGAATTTTCGTCATCATACACAGCACGTGCCAACATGAACTACATCTACGACTCAAGTAAACTTATCAAAAACATGTTAGACGATATAATGAAATGAAAAATAAAAAGATTTATACAAAATTGATTTTTTAACGCACTTGGAAGTCCAGGGTTGTAACAATACAAGCAACAATGCTTTTACCAAAGTCCATCAGAATACCTTGAATGGTTCTTGAACATGGTCTAACTCCACTCAGCAACAGTTGGTCAAAGTAATGGGGTCTGTAAATAACTTTACTCAATCACATCCAACCTCCTAACCCTGAATTTAGCTTTTATTGCACAGTATAGTGATTGTATATACTATGCATTGTGCAAATATGCTTTTCTCAGTCTGTCAGAATGGTAAAATTCTACAGACAGTAATAATCAGCTGGTGAATACTGGTTCTTAAACGTTTCTTATAACATGGCTGGATGCTACCAGTTTCATGGCTGTCAACAACAACTGAAACTTGCATTTAGGCATGTCTGCATCCCACCTGCCCAAAGGACAAATGGCTTAAAAATAACTTTGCTGCCTATTTATTAGATAACATAAAAAAAATTAATATAAAAAGGAATTACAATAAGAAAAAATAAACATCTGAAAGTAATTAAACAAAAATGACAGTGGTTTAGCAGTTTTTGAAGATGAACAAGAAGTAATATACTGCAGATGCTGGAGTTGTTGTGATATCTATATTTCAGAATCAGAAAGTATAAAGATAAGCTTTTTATATAAGTACAAAAAATTATCACATCTGCTATTTTAAAAAAACAACATAAAAAAAATGTGTAAACGTTTCACTTGAGAGGTGATCCTGGTCAAGACAAAATAAAGAAGTAAAAGAAAAACATAAAACTTTTGTTCACCAATAACCATATAGGATTCACAACTGTCAAATTATATTTTTTAAAAATAACCAAAAGTGGTATGTCCAGATTGTAAACAATTTTGAAAATATCAGCTATACGCCAAAGGTTACCCAAATCAATTGATGACAAAATATAGCTCAGTGACATACATTTCAAAAATTGGTCCAATACTCCATGTGATACATATGAATGAGAACACATACAAGCTTACAAGTAATAGTGTCAGAGAAAATGACCTAAACACAAACTAACAAAACATAACCCGAGTGTTGATGCCAGACAGATGAGTGGAGAGACAGACAGATGGTCAACATTAATCCATAAGCTGGAAGAGATTTGGACAAAATGAAAGATACAGTTAAATTGAATTAAATTTTGAACTGGGCTCATGTATATAAAATGACATGCTTCTTTTTTATATCATGCACAAGCTATCCACTATGTTTGGTAACTAGATTGTGAAGCAATTGAATTATTGTTTGGAAACAATTTTCTCCTTTCAGTCTTGGACCATTTGTTCTACCTTACTGCATGTTAAAACTTTACACGAAGTTTGCTAAGTGTATATGTGGAGAATACTGGTACTTTGTGGAAATCAACTGCTTCTTTTAGCAACAGTGACCATGACCATGACCTTAAAGATTTTGACCCTGAAATCTTTATCAAAAGTTCAAGCCATTCACAAGTTTGGGAACTGTATATGGCAAAGAAGTTGGGTTGATGCACAAAAACTAATTTTCTTCTTTCAGTCAGTGGCCTTCACCTTTGACCTTTTGATCCCAAAATCAATAAGCTTCTTTCTTAACCTATGAGCAAGCCAAAGTTTGTTAAATGTACATGGTGCAGAACTTAGTTTTAATGTGGAATCCATTTCCCTTCTCTTAGTCCAATTACCTAGACATTTTACACCCAAATCAATAGTATTTATTCTTACTCCAATTGCAAGTCATTCACAAAGCTGGTAACTGTAAATGGTAAAAAACTTGAGTTACTGTACAAACACTATTTTTCTTCTTACAGTCACAGTGACTTTATCTACTCCAAATAAATAAGCTACTTCTTTACTTCAAGTGCAAACAATCTACAAAGTTTCACAACTGTAGAAAGTTCAATAAATAACATGGAAACTAATTTCCTCATTCAACTGATGGCTCCGATATTTGACCTCTTGACCTTAAAATTCAAGGGTTTTTCCTTACCCCAAGTGCAATCCATCTACATCAATTGGTAACTTTACATGTAGAACTCAAGTTATTGTGCAGATATGAAATTGGCAACAGATGGATGACATCATAAAATATCCTCCAACTTGTGGAAAGCTTACAAAAACTAGAAATTAAACAAAAATAATTTAATGTTTTAATGTGTTTAACTGTGTGGCACTACCTGATGCATTTCCAGCTGTCACAGTTCCTGATCCATCCTTGATAAATACAGGCCGAAGGTTTTGCAAACCTTCAATTGTTGAATCAGGTCGTGGAAACTCATCCTGTCTGATTTCTTGTGTGCCTATGAAAATCCACAAATAATTAATTTATAAACAAAATTTTTCGAAGTGTGCAGAGTTCTTGATATGTTGCTTTTTAACCACTAAACAACTTTAAAAGGTAATGAATCATGCATCCTTCTAAGCAGAGATAATAAACAATTATTATTATTATTATTGTTGTTGCTGTTCTTGTTGTCTCCACTTTATTTGTGGATACTATGATACCCTGTCTATCAATCTGTCCATTACAACATGTCATCCTAAACTGCTCATTGACTTTGTTGTCATGGAGCCCTAGGAGTAATCCTCTAAAAGACTAGTGTCACCTTGACAATGGGAGTGGGTCAAAGAACAGATGTACAATTATTTCAATTACAATGACTTTTCAACTCTGTTTCATCAAACTATACATATGCAGTCACAGTAGGAAGCTCTTTCATATCAATATATGAGAAGAACTATGCATTATAACACCTGGACACACTGTCTTTTGGTGGGGGTGAGTAATGGATGATGTATAGAGAGTACAGTGGAATATGCAGCATTTATATACCTATTGTGTGCAGTGCATGCCCAGCCATTTAACAGTGTCATCATCAACAAGATTTAGTCTGCAGTTAGTGGACAGTTGTTCACAGAGTGTGTGTAATATGGTCTGTATAGCACCACAGCTACAGGAAGAGTCAGTTGCTATAGCCAACCAGACAAGACTGACTGCATAACAATCCTGACCTGTGTGGAAATGGTTCAGCTTGGTCCACAGATATCGTGGAATGTTGAAACCAGGAAGGTAGACAGATGGCTCAGCTACAAGGGAGTGGTTTACAACATGTGTTGAAGACTACACATTACTCCATGATGAAATAGCTGTTATATCCTCAACGGACTAAACCAGACTGGCTGTCTCAAAGTGAAAATGACTGATGGATGTGAGGTGATGTCCATGTACAGTGGAAGTATCATACTGGCAAAAAATTTAGCCAGCAGTTTTGTGGTTGCCTCCTGGTCATGGGGAATATGCAGTAAAATGAGTAGGGATTTCAATGATGAAATAATGCAGTGCTCTAATTCTTCTTCTTCTTCTTATTATTATTATTATCTACAAGCTTTTGGGTCAGGAATTTTGTGACAACATCCTTCTATCTGTCTTTCCATCAAATACCACACATCCTTCTAAGCTTACATGTGGAAATTCATAGAACTTCATGGTTATCTTCCCCATATGTCAACCACATGAAAGTCGAGTATTATTCTTAGTGCTCTTCACAGGGGTCTGAAAGAGCAGGTAAAACATCAAATGTACAAAAGTAAATTGCAATGACTTTTCTAATATTTTTGTTGACAAAACTCTGTTTATGCAGCTATAGAAAGAAGGCATATATATATATATATATATATATATATATATATATATATATATATATATATATATATATATATATATATATATATATATATATATATATATATACAGACACACACACATACATCCATCATATTTACTGCATATTTTTGGACACTGTTAGTTTTTGGACACCGTTTTTGGGGGGCAAATATAATATTTCAATGTCTTGTAATTTTTTGGACGTTGCTCCACTATAATTTTTCCTACAATTCATGTTTTACGACACAATATAAGATATTCTGCTTTGTTTTAAAGTAAAATTTCCAGTATGTTTGCCGTTAATTTATTTGATACAAAGTTTGCTTCATTTGGTCAGCAATTATTTAATCTGATCAGGAACTTTCACATGGACTGGTTTTCAGTGTAGACATCGTTGGACACAAAACCACATCACACAGATGTGACAGTTATGGCTTTGATTAGAAACCATAATCCCTGCTTTATATCATTAAATATTACATCAGAGAGTCACTACAAATTATTGTAGTAACAATTATCACCTAGACACCCTGAAATCTCCAACATGCATCAAAACAATCTTTAAGCAGTCGATTGTTTTGAGTTGGCAGGCTCTACTCATTTGAAGCTACCCTCAGCTAGGTGGGAAACAAAAAGAGGAGTGAACAACAACAAATAGATCACCTTTATTTTAAAAAAACACTAACATATTAACGATTAGTATATTGCAACTTGCTTTTATTTTTACCCTTCCTAAGCGTGCTTACAACACTCACCCCATATGGACCCTCTCACATTTGGTGCTATAAAATAGCACTCATACATGTACCTATATTTCTACTCTCAATACTAAAATGTTTCTGTCATTAATATCTACAGAGTTATAATTTCAACTTTTTTAAAAATTTACTTTATATTATTACACAGACATAAAGCTTGCATGCTTTTGTAAGGTAGATTTTATTAATCACTGATTAGGCTAGTAAAGGATTAAACTGGATTGCATGATTACTAAAATGGCAGTTATTTCGGAAAATATGCACACAATTGTGGCTCAAATACATGTAGGCTGCATTTTCTGGTGGATGGACATTATCAAATGAACAAAATAGGCAAGTAATTCATTATCCTTTCTATGGTGTTAGACAAAATACTTGTTTTACTTCATGGCAGCATGTCGTCATGTGAGCTATAAAATTGTAACTTCGTTATGAATACAGGGAAGGGGGACAAAAATTTGTTTTCTCCTGTTTGTTTTCAGACACCTAATTAAAAAATGTAATATGTATTTGGACAACAAAAAAAGTAATTACTTTTTGCCATCCCAAAACATGCAGTAAATATGGTATATAAATATATATATATATATATATATATATATATATATATATATATATATATATATACCATATTTATATATATACCATATTTATATATATACCATATTTACTGCATGTTTTGGGATGGCAAAAAGTAATTACTTTTTTTTAATATATATATGGCCACAGATTGTTACAAAATGAGGTGTTAAGATATAAAGGAAGTGTAGGAAATTGTTATCCTTATCCATAAAAGTAATCTTGAAATTACTATTATTTTCTATATTAAAGTCAAACCTGTCCTAACATTCACCTTTAGTAAGTGGTAACCTCTTCAAAACAATCATTCTAATTTTCTCTTGTGAAATTTCTTATGCTGATATCCTGTATGTAATTGTCACCTGTCTTCTACCATCAGTAGCCAAGTGTTCCCTAGCCGAACAACCGTTTCCCCTTGCCTTAAGTGGTCACAAGAACATATCTTTATTGACTGTTCAGTCCATGCAAACCAAATTATCACTTCATGAGGAAGGCTTTGGTTAGATAAAGAAATATCAAGTGACTTGATGTGCAAACATTTCTTATCTAACATGTACTTGTAACTCCAGTCAGACTGACCATGTACGTCAAAGAAGTCAATAAGTCAAATTTGAAAGCAAGGCAGTTCTTATCATTAGGGTATGGTGCAGAAGCAATTTGTTTACTTGATGATGAAACAATACTTGTGTTATCATAGTAGAAATGGAAGTCAGTGTGACAAGTATAGTTAAATATCTTTATCTATTTGCCTGTGAATTAAATCAATCTTTGAAAAAAAAAAAATGTTACTTTGAGAAGACACAAGTCATATCCATTTTCATTAGGAACAGGGATCATTTCAATATATAAAGGCAAATAAAATTTAGGTTCAAGGGTCACAACAAATAGCCATATAGCTTCTAAAATGCCAACACTTAAATGACAGCACTTTAAGCCACTCTGCCTTCTGGGGCTCTTAAATATGGGAGAGAACAACAAATATCATTGATTATGATTTTATTGTACAGTGCACATAAAATACTCTTGGTAATGTCATAATAATAAAATTATGAATTATAATAATGATAAGAACAATCAATGCAGGGTATTTGTTCAACAAAATTTTTTTTTAAAACTATGAACCTGTGTGCAACAGCCAGTTTTGCCTTTTCCCATGAGTGGCTGCAAGTGACAGGTTTGACTGTATTGTTATTACTATCACCGTCTTCAATATCAAATTATCTACTCTTCTGTGTATTAAAATAGAGATATTTTCCCTACTGCCATTATTATGAAGCTACCTCCCCTGATTTGTACTAGAAGTAAATAAAGTTTCTCACTGCTAACAATATAACCTACCTGCTCTGGTCTGTATTAGAACATGGATAATTTCTCCACTGCCATCATTATCAGGTTACCTGCTAAGGACTATTTGAATTGGGATAATTTCCCCACTGCCATCATTATCAAGTTACCTGCTAAGGACTATTTGAATTGGAATAATTTTTCCACTGCCATCATTATCAAGTTACCTGCTAAGGACTATTTGAATTGGGATAATTTCCCCACTGTCATTATTATCAGGTTACCTGCTAAGGACTATTTGAATTGAGATAATTTCCCCACTGCCATCATTATTAAGTTACCTCCTAAGGACTATTTGAATTGGGATAATTTCCCCACTGTCATTATTATCAGGTTATCTGCTAAGGACTATTTGAATTGGGAGAATTTCCCCACTGCCATCATTATTAAGTTACCTCCTAAGGACTATTTGAATTGGGATAATTTCCCCACTGCCATCATTATTAAGTTACCTCCTAAGGACTATTTGAATTGGGATAATTTCGCCACTGCCATTATTATCAGGTTACCTGCTCTGGTCTGTACTACAACCGGGACAATTTCACTATTGAAGTGACCTGCTTGAAGAGCTGCTGCACATTTAAGTTGTGATTTCAGAGCAAACTGATCCTGGTCTTCACGTGAAACATTCCACTGCTTAGCTACATTTTCAGCTGAAAAGAACATGACACATGATATAAAGCATGAAAGCAGCAATAAAAGAGCATCATCCTTATGCTATTTTCCATTTTTATACCCATTCATTCATCCTGGCCACGGTTTCCTTCAAAGGGAAGGGTCAAAATATGTAACTGTTGTGCACATCTACAGACCATGCCAATCATATCTCAAAACATAATGTCATTGTCATAAATAGTATGGGATTTGCATGAATTCATTCATTCACTCACTTGCATCTTAGAAGACAGAATAACATAATTCCCAACCTTTCACTGAAAAGTGTGGATATAATAATGTTGTGATACATAAATCATTACATGAGCTGTAATAAGATGCATTTTTAGTATAATGTTTTAATTCTAATTAAACCTGCAAGACATGAGGGAGTAAATGGATTTCATACTTTGGTATGTTGTAATCTTTTGTCATACATCATAACAAACCTGAAAATTGCATTAAAAAGAGGCAAATGTATAAATCAATTCTACACTTTGGCAGTAAAAATGATAAATTCTTTTCAAATTAAATAATTTGAAGGATGTTATGCTACATGCAGAGTTGATTTGTTATTCCTTGATAGAGTGTCATCAACTGGGTCTCCTAAATGTTCTTCATAAGTGACACGTTCAAGCCTGTCATCTCTGCAGTATACAGAAAGAGTGCGCAATTTCCTTTTCTTTTCAAAAGTACCAATTTATAAAACCTTGGTTTCTCGAAAATTTATGCATATACCCTGGTTGGTATGTAAAGTTGACAGGTTTAACATGTCATTTGCTTAGTTTCAGTTTCATAAAGCATGAACTCTTAATAGCTCAAGCAGTTGTGTCGTCTGCAGACATGAACATATCAGCAGAGTCAGATTTCCAAGCAGTAAAATGAAAAATTGGTCCTAAAATGAATGAAACTTTTGAATCCAAAATAATCACAAAGTACAAAAGGAAATGCCACATTTATGGATCGATCTTCATTTGTGAGATCATATCCTGGAATCTCAAAACTGGGACTGTCTTAATGGTCTTTAAAGCAAGCCAAACCAACAAACAATACTGTCAGAACTAGTAAGGACATATTTAATTCCTCAAAATGTTACATTCTATATACATATAGATATTCCTTTTGGATGACCTGCAGATGTATTTAGAGGATATTGTGGTTTGTTGAATGCAGGTTATTGTGGTGTTATTAACACAAGTATCACAAAACCACTAGTGATTCATTGCTGTCAAGGTACTAATTATTTAGGCACTGTTTGTGTTAGTGCTTTCAATGTACTAGTTATTTAGGTACTGTTTGTGTCAATCATTGCTGTCAAGATACTAGTTATTTAGGCACTGTTTGTGCCAATTAATACTGTCAAAGTACTAATTATTTATGTACTGTGTCAGTCATTCATGTCAAGGTACTAGTTACTTAGGCTTTATTCATGTCAGTTATTGCTGTCAATGTACTAATTATTTAGGCACTGTTTGTGTCAGTCAGTGCTGTCAAGGTACTCTTTAGGCATTGTTTGTGCCAATCATTGTTAGCAAGGTACTAGTTATTTAGGCATTGTTTGAACCAGTCAGTGCTGTTAAGGTATAAGGGTACTGGTTTTTTAGGCACTGTTTGTGCCAGTCAGTACTGTGCCAAGACAAAAAACATAAATTACAACATATCTCAATATTTTGTATTTGTAAAGATAAATTACACACTGAACACAATTATTTGAATGGTTAACACAATAGACTGCGAATACATCTTAGGGATTTGGTTTCATTTTGGGTCCTGGGTTCAGATTATAATTGGAAAATAGCATACAATTTTCACATCAAGAATTATATTTCATTAAATACAAAATGCATAACCACACAAGACGTAAGACATTATTCACAGCCATGGATCCCATGGACTAGTACTGCCCTATACCTATGCTGTCAGTTCTATGATTTTGTACATCCATAAAGATCTTGGACACACTGAGAGAATAAAGTTTATAGAGCAATTTTTTTACCCTATATTTTTTTTTATATATTTACGGTAATCTGTATTGTTCACTTACTTGATGACTGTGATCTTACTTATATAAAAAGTGCAATACCATATTCCATTATCAATTAATACCATTAGGTAAAAAATTCCTACTAGTTAAGTTATCAATTCCATTGTCCAAGTGGTATTTACATGCTAATTAAATACACTACAGCTGTTGTCAGGTTTTCCAAGCTAACATCTGTTTGAGGTCAAGATTTGGAACACCAGATCAGATTAGTGAGGTTATCCATAGATATTATGAATAAGTTACCATATAACAAAAGGAAATGCCAGGTAAATTTTTATACCATGTAAATTTTTATACCAGTGACGTCTTTTGAACCTGTTGATTTAAAGTAATATATAGCAAAAGCAAAGACCAAAAACAATTGCTGCCTAAGTACAGAAAGGGTACATGCACTTAAAATAATAATCTTATAGATGGAAGTAGAGGGGTTGTTATACTTGCAATGAAAATTACACAGCATGTGAATTGTTCATTCTTGGGACTTTAACCTAAATAAAGTCTATATGAATATAACAGCTGTGAATATTTATATCTAAACAGGTATAATATGTATTTTCATTTTAAATTAACTATTTAATTTCTCTCTTTGACTAAAGCTTCTGCTAAATAGAGGCATTAAGATAAAAGAAAAATCCATGAAGTGCTAGAATCTCTCTCTCTCTCACGTTCCATTATAACATGAATTTGGATATAGCACGGTTTCATATACATGTATTTTTCTTGTACAAAAGAAACAAAATTTCTTTCTTAAAAATACAGGGAAAAAATGTTTATTATCATTTTAGGGAAGATATCGCATATGAATAATGAAAGATGATTGTGATGTGGTTACTGAAATTTTATATGCATTTTCCTCCAACACAAAAATATAGTTTTCTTCTTAAAAGTAAAAAAAATAACGTGTAAAAATTTATCCAGGAATAGCGCAGGGCTTCGCCAATTTCACCAATTGTGATGAGTTTTATTCCTTATTGGGGCAAAATATACCATCTAGTGATTTTTTTTTATTGGTGACATTGTTGGCTGTTTAAACTTGTATATATAATCATTGGTTTGGAGTAAAGAAATTCTGAGGGCCCATGAAATGAAACCATAAAGCTGATATAAAGTGCACTGAAATTTATCTATTATTACATAAATTCTTTGTCATTCCTGAAAAACTATCTAAACAGTGCATTGTTATATCATAATCTGCTTATGTTGACATCTAGCATGAATACTGTATGTTTTGAGATATCTGCTTTTTTTCTTTAAATTTACATTTCTAGTAGTGGAGATCAACCATCTTTCATCAGATTTTTGGCCGCTTGGTAGTAATCAATATATTTACATAGACTGACATCTGCATGTGGATGATAAGTAAAATTCAAGGATGAGTACATGGTATTGATACTTTATTCATTGATATGCATTAGACATGTATATATATGCAGCATACACATATATGTACCAATGCATTGTTCTCTGAATAAAGCAAAATATTATATATGCCATCTCTGTTTTCACTACAAGTGTTTTTCTCACTTAATATGCATCGATTTATGATGATAACTGTGCCAATAAAGCACATATTTTTGTGCCAGAACTTATTACCTACCCCGCCCCACATATTTTTTCAGGTACATGCATCATTTTCTAACTGACCTTGTAATCTGAAGTAGTATACAGTGATACTTTTTAATATTTATGCAACTGTAAGTTATTATGGTTTAATTCCACACAAAACTGTGAATTTCATCCTATCAGTAACTCATTAAATGTTCAGGTCAGCATCATTATATGTAGCTAAATGGACTTAATACTTTAAAATACTTTGTGTGAAACAAATTAGGCAATTTTAGTTACATTCAATTATACAGACTGGAAAGGTTACTGAGTAACAGGATAATATTCAGAATGCTGTGTGGAAAAAAGCAAAAATGACAAAGCGGAAGTATTGATCTGGCCTCATCTTATATTCAGCATTGACTTAAATATGGATGAAGGATTGAGGCCCGCAAATACAGTACAGTGTGAACCCGCCATAACACAGTTGTTGGGAGCCAAAGACCCAGACTGGGTTATGAACCAAACCATGTTATAAACAACCATGAACATTACCAACAAATCTGCAGGGTTATGTGTGGGTGGGGTAATAAAAGCGGGTGCAAAAAAGTGTGCTTGATTGGCACAGTTACCATTTGAAATCAATGTATATTAAATGAGAAAAACACCTGCAGTGATAACAGATTGCATATATAATATATACTTTTTTCAGAGAACCAGGCAATGATGCATACATGTGTATAGTTTATACATAGCTAATCTAAAGCATGAATAGAGTATCAACACCATGTACTCACCCATGAATCTCATCATATACATTGAATCCACAATACAAGCATTTCCATCGAAAATATCCATTCACATATTTAAAATATTCAGTAATTTTGTCACAGATTGGTATGCGACTTAATTCAATGGAAAAAATAATAAATAGCAATTAGTATGTAAAGAATGATGAAACAGTACATCTGAAGGTTAAATAACTGTGTCTGTATAATTTTATACTGCTAAATTTTCTCATCTGTAATTTTCAATACTTAATTATTGTTTGAAAAACTCTGTAAGTTTCAGATGCTTTCTGACTACAACAATAAACAAAGGAGTTATATTTGTAGGGAATGTACAACATTATTCACTGGTCAACTGATTGCGTAAATTTATATTCAGATTTATTGCGTAAAACAACACCGCCAAGCCACATGCACATGTTGGCAGCTTGTTTTTGTTTGATATTTTATAAATCATTGACCCATAATTTGTACAAGTTTAGCCCAGCAATTGACTTTGATCATGAGCAATGTACTTAATTTGATTTATAAATTCAGGTGAGAATCTTTTATCAACAGTCACATTGCTTGTTGCTTAGTTGTTAATGCAGTTTATAGAACATATGCCAGATATTATTTAAGCAATGATTGTACAGGGAATGTATTGAAGACAAACACAAAGTAGACTTGATGGCTTCATTGCTCATGGACTAGTAATAAGAACATTAACACTTATGAGCTGTATTCTTTCAACAATACACAAAGGTCAAACGTTTCAAAAGTTCCAGCCATAGGTTCAGATACTAATAGTTCCGATGTTTATTTTGGCACAAAACTGTACAAAATTTGTTAAATTTAAAAATTTTAGGAGTCATGCTATGATTCTTTTATATTAGAATCCATACGTGTTTCCTCGACAAAATGATAAAAAAAAACTTTCTACACGTTATTATTTGCACTTTTAAGAAGAAATGTTTTCCGTGTATGAGAATAGTAGATGTAAATGATATTTCAGGAGCCATGCACAAATGTCTTATATTCAAATTTTAAGCAATCTCTTTTCCAAAATGGTAACAAAACGTTACATAATTTACTTTCATAGTTATTTTTTTTTGTTTACGCGAAAACTACTGGCAATAAGGTAATGAAATTTCAGAAGCCATGATTGGTTTATATTAGAATCCATACATGATTTCCTCCACAGAATGATAAACTTTCTACACATTATTTTTTACACTTTAAAGAAGAAATGTTTTTCGTCTACGACAATAATACATGTATATTTCAAGAGCCATGTCACAAACGTCTTATAATCAAATTTTTAAGCAATCTCTTTTCCAAAAATGTTAACCAAATGTTACATAATTTACTTTTCGTGCTTAATTTTTTTTTGTTTACAAGAAAATTACTAGTAATAAATGAAATTTTGTTAGCCTTGCCACAATCTTTTTATATTACAATCCATACGTCATTTCCTCCCCCAAAATAATAAAAAACTTCCTACATTTTTTTTTTGCACTTTTAAGAAGAAATGTTTTTCATGTATGAGAATAGTACATGTATATGGTATTTCAGGAGCCATTCCACAAATGTCTTGTATTAAAATTTATAAGCAATCTCATTTCCAAGATGATAATAAATCTTTACATAATTTACTTTCTGTACTTAAATTTTTTTTTTGTTTATGAGAAAACTACTGGTAATAAGGTGAATGAAATTTAGGGAGCCATGCGACAACCTTGTTATATCCGAATTCGGGTTATCATGAAGCGCACTATAGCAGGGTCAAACTGAATATATATGTAAAGGAAGATCAGACAATTAAAAAAAAAATCAATATAAATTCAGAAAGACAATGATTTAACCAAAGTAATCTTTTCCATATGGGCCACATTTCTCCTCACTCAACAACCAAAATGCTTTTGGCTTCTTATTTTCATTGCTTCTTTTAATTTCTTTGTATAATTTAACTCCAACACATCATCAAAGTTCAATGAAAAATCCATTTCTAACAATCTAATTTGTTTTGTGCAATTCTTTATAGTTATATTTTAGAACCATATAGCCATTTATGTGCTGGCATGACAGTAAATGCTAATACATACATAAACACTTATTTTTCAGCCTACAGAAATAGTATTTGGTTTCACACATTCCATCTACTTTTCAAGGAAAGATAAAAGGGTAAACTTGATCACATCATCATTTTACTGAATTTGGATTAGTGAAAGAAAATCATACCTGTAATTCCCATGTGGTAGTTATTGAAAGCATCAATCAAACCATCTTTCATCATTGTGTCCATTAATGTCGAGTCTCCAAACTTGACACCAGCTCTCATGTGAACAGAATGAGGTGCCTGAAAAGGACAAAAAAGATTTGTCAACCATTCATCATTGAAGACTAATTTGATAAATTGTACTGCATCAAAGTGATACTTAAACCATCCACTTGTTTAATCATGAAATCTTACATTAAATATTCATTCATTTTCCCTATTATTACTGACTTCCTAATTTGTCTGTTCCACAATTTTTGTCAAGGACACTATCACCATAACCATATCTGCTATATGCTGAAGAATGTATTGATCTATATGTTGAGAAAATGTTCCATAATTTTGTTGAAATAATTTCACAAAACATTATTATACACACAAATAAATTGGTATAATTCACCTTTTTCAGCCTTCAAACTAAATTCCATAAAAAAAATATGACAAAAATATCAATATGATAATCACAAAGCTATTGGTTGTTTCTTCAGTTTATTGTTTTCTGATTGCTTGTGTTCACTGCTTTAAGGAACAAGTTCTGCTGCAGCCAAATTTTTTAAAATGTATTCAAGTTTTAGGCAAGTTATATTTAGTTTTAGGCCAGTTATATTTAGAACAGAGAAAATGGTTAATGCATCAATGAAGATAACAAAACTGGCTTAAGTGTGAGTCAAGACTCTGCACATAGTCACAAAAAATGCCACTTTCGATAGGTCACTTTTGACTGATGTTAAGAAGGTCAAAAGGCCACATTA
Source organism: Potamilus streckersoni (assembly GCA_016746295.1). NCBI lineage: Eukaryota > Metazoa > Mollusca > Bivalvia > Unionida > Unionidae > Potamilus > Potamilus streckersoni. The sequence continues at coordinate 1,045,983 of JAEAOA010000708.1, forward strand.
AGGTATGACCTCAGAGTCATTTCATTGCTACATGCATAGTTCTTGTGGAGAACACATTCAAATTTGGGTATTTCATCCATAGGTACAATTTCTGATTTTAATTACATTTCTTTGGCAGTTACAAACCACTTAGAGCAAAAAGAACCCACACATGCACATACACATGTAACTACTGGGTAGCATATACATTTTATGTAACTTCCATATGATTCAGCAGTTCATTTGTTGAAAATGAAACTATACCCATCAATCTGAGTTTATTTACAGCCCATGAAAAAGAGAGTTGTATATGAGTAAGACAATCTTTGGACAGCAGTTTTAATCAATATTCTTGCATTAATTCAGAATACTAACATTTTAGGCAGTAATCATAATGAAACAGATCTCTTGAACTGACAATGTGCTTCTGGTCAAATATGACACGATTTAGCATTGCTGACCCTTGGCAATAATAGTACATTAGAACAACTTTTGAGGGCACAATGATGGTGAGAATGATCAATAATAATAATAACAATATTAATAATAGTCTACTTTTTATCCTTCTTCTCTCAGTCATTATATGAAAACAAAAGATTGTGTGTGTGTGTGTGTGTATATATATATATATATATATATATATATATATATATATATAATTAGCAATAGTGTAGAATAATATTCATCAGTCAGCTACAGATAGACCTGCTAGTAGCAACAACAACATAATTTTCTCTTGCTCTTACAAATTAAATACTGATTCATTCTGCTGTCAAAACTCTGATAAACTGCACTAATGATTTCATCACTTTCTCTGTATGAAATCTTTATCAATCCAATTTATTGACTAAGTACTAACATATTAGGAGACTAACAAGATCACCTTCTATGCACTTATTTCAAACTACTTTCAAATTCAAACATATGTTTAAATACATCTTACAGGATCATTAAAAACCTTCCACAGGTCAACAGAATGAAACTAAATCATATTTATTGCAATGTACAAATATAATGAGTATGCAATAATGTAACATACAATTTTGGTCACTAAACTTCAACTCTATTCATCAATGAACTAAATTGCAGTACTTTATGCACTGTGTACTTACATGAATGTGATAAAAACAGCAAGGTCTGCTAAGGCATATCTTGTTACCAAATCTGCTCATTCTTAAGAGCTTTTAAATTCACATCATGGTTGCAGGATGCAGGGTTGGGCCTCATTGTATATTAACTCATGCTGAAATTAAGCTTACATCGGAGAGAAATTTGAAACAATGGGGGAAACCCCTCAGATCATACTTAAAATGTATGCTGAATGCTGCCATTAGCTATTGTTCAGACCACCTCAGTCATTCATAAAACAATGACTGACTAAGAAGTTGTGAATGCATCAAACTACATTTTCATTTATGACTTTCTAGTCAATCCTACAGTCAATCATATCATAGAATCAGCCAAGATGATACAAATAGATTGTGGTTTCTTTTTTTGCAATAAAAGCAAATTTGTAAGTAAATTATGTTGCTTCGAGAATACTTACCCAATCACATTATGTTAGGAATATAAGCCTGCTATTTCACGGAGCCAACCAGACTAAAAACAAAAATCTTTTTTTTCTTATTCCACTAGACAATGAGCAATAACTCCTGCTCATTACCTCCCCTAGGCAATGCCAGGTGTCACAAATTTTTAGCTGAGCAAGCCACTAACAAGGATGCATGCATGGCAGGCTTGTTGGGAAGGTTTTAAGTAATATGGTTGGGTAAGTATTCTCAAGAAACAATTGCTAAAAAATTTCGCATTCTCCTTTGAATATGTTCCCCAATCACAATATGTTAGGAGAATAGGAAGGAGGGGATGCTGAACATGAAATCTCTAACTCAGGTATCCTTCTATGGATGAATAGCTGGATCCTCCATGTGAAAAATCACCTGTTCTCCTAATTATATGAGCAACACAGCCTGGGGTCACTTGACCTGTGACCATAACATGCTGTGTTGACTGATCCAGTTGCCACAACTGGACCTACCAGATTCAAGGTTTACCTCTGTGATGCTAAATCAATGAGACAAAGACATAAGAAGGTTGACTCCGCATATCAGCCAACAGCTTCTATTATATCTTGGATCTAAATGTTATAGTCATGAGGCGACTCTGATCTGATGATATGTCAGAGTACACCAAGTGTACAACCTACTTCTGCCACAAAGCAAGGGCTTGAAAGATGATATCCTGTATGCTGGCTCACACCAAAAGGCATCTCTGTGCATTTCAACTAGTTCCTGAGAGAGCAAACAGGATCTTGCATGGCTGCTGTTCTCAACCACAGTGAGCAAGTGATGATTCTTTGGAAACAGACATACAGTAACCTATTTTGGGCTACAAAGTCTGGCTGTGTCAAAAGAACCAATGAACTTAGAGCTCTAATCTGAACAGAAGCGAGTTCAGGTTGACACAAAAGGCATGCTCACTAACCCTGCATGCAGAAGATAAAGCTATCAGGAAACATAACTTGTATGATAGTGACTTTAGTGAAGTGTGGGTGAAAAGCTCAAATAGTTTTGAACTGAGCCGTGTTAAAACCCTGGATTAGTTCATTTTGAAACAGTGTGAGAGATTTAAATCTGTTGAGAAAAAAGGGTGTAAAAGATCAGATTGGTCTGTACCATTGGTCTGTACCATGATGCTAGAATGTGTCCGATGGGGTGGTAGCCTTTGATGGAGATTGGGGCCATCTGTTTCTCCTTAATGAGCCAGAGACAAAAGTTTGGACAACTGAGGGAAAGAGGCAAGCTGAGGGATAATGTTATTGGTATGGCACCAGTCATTGAAATTAAGCCACTTTCCCTTGTAAGCATTCAGAATAGTGGGCCTTCTTACTCTCAAGATTCCACAATCAAAGGTTTGAATTGTTTTTCTCACACAGCTGTCCTGACAAGAACTGCGCATGCAGAAGAAGATGGTCCATGCAGAGGACCAACCATGACCGTGGTTACTGAAGATCTGGGTTGGCCAGAATCTACCTGAGCTTATCTATTGCTAGAACTAGTAGATTGGTGACCAAGAACTTGTCTCATCTGAGAGAAGCTATGAGAATCATCTTGCCATTCAGACCCTACAACTTTAGGATTAATTTTGGACTCTGCAACGTTGGAGGAGAGGCAAATGCCCAAAATGATTGATAGTACATCTACAGTCCAAGCTTTTGGGTCTGGAACTAGAGAGACAAGTGGGTAGTTTGTTATTCTGCCTCGTTGCAAACAAGCTGATCAAAGAATGCCCTCAAAGTGTGAAACTCCAGGTGAAGACTGATTGATGGAGAGACCATTCCATGTGAAGGTCTTGACCTCTTCTGGGTAAAGCGACAGCCAAGACATTGAGTCTCCTGAGAAAGTGTCTGTGTGAACATCCAAGTGAAGACTGATTGATGGAGAGACCATTCCATGTGAAGTGAAGGCCATGACATTGAGTCTGATTTGTACTCTGATATGTAGTTTGTTGCACCAACATATAAACTGCCAAATCAGAACACACATGTTAGGTGATTTGGTGCCTCCCTTTTCGAATAGATAGGTCACCACCAATGAGTTATCAGACCTTATAAGGACCATTTATTCATCAAAGTCAATCTTTTTAGAAGTGAAAGGCATTGATGGCAATCTTCATTTCTGGGATGTTGATGTGTAGAGGCCGTTCCTCTGGTTCCCACATGTCAAAAGTCAGCAACAGTTGAGCACCACAATTGTGCACACAGGCATTGGCACCTACACATTATTTCCACTTTGGGCTTCTCCACTAGGATTCCCATGGTCTGCCAACCTGGGTTAAACCAACTGCAGCGGGAATGATCAAACCTAGGGGTAGATCTTGACTATTTTATCATGGGCATTTGGAAAGGGACACCATTGCTCTTGCAATGTCTGCATAAAAAAGACAGTTGCATATAATAAACTGATGAGTTACAAAAATTACAATTAAAGTCCTTTTTGGAAATTTGCTCAACAAGTTTGATGATTCTAATTACATTAACAGTAGGAGGTTTTGCCAGATTCTAGGATAGATGGAGATCTGACTTGTCCTTGTTAAACAGAAAGCCTGGATGATCTGAAAGAGAGAGGAGACTGTTCTTGTCATGTGTGTTTGGAGGATGTTGTCCAGGTATGCTGCCATTGTTGCAGATGACGTCAATCGGAACAGGATGATGACATGATCCACAAGCTTGGTAAAAAAAGCTCTAGGGCCAATGTTGATGCCAAAATGAAAACTTTCAGCTAATAAAATGTGTTGTAGCATGCAAAACAGAAAATGATCAGGACATTGAGTGGATAGGGATATGAAAATATGCATTGGTCTGATCAAGACTGCATACTTGTCACATCAAACAAAAGGCGGATTTAACTCAATGTCAATGATGGGTCTTAATTTCCTGTTTGCTTTCTGAAAAGGTAACACCTCTGCATAAAACTCCATGGATTGTGGCCTTTGCACAAGCTTCACAGCCTTTATATGTTGGGGGATAAGCATCTGTATCTCCTTTTGTAGAAAGGCATCTTTCTCTTGATCTGATGGTGCATACAGCAAGAGGGGAGAGGGGGAGGGAATTGTTCATGAATGAAACCTGAAGCCTCTCTGAATGACCAGGATCACCACACCCCCACCAACCCTCATAAAAAAACCAATAAGCAAAAAATCAGTTTCTTATGTACAATTGCTTCCTAGGGATTTATATTGACACACATGACCGAGAAGATCACCTGACCTGAAGCTGCTTTAACATCCATTCATACTTGCAGGAGCTGAGTGGTTCCAAACACCCATGTGTGTTGAGCAGTGAGGTGGAGGAGCAATTCCTGAGCTGCTTGCCTCAAAACTTCCTCTATTCTTCCTCCAATTTAAAAGTGACCTAAACAGGGTTATCCAGAAAGAGGGGTATGACAAGCTTTGATAGAGGTGGATCAGACTTGCCACACATAGTATCAGAAGTAAATTGACCAAACCCATTTAAGTATTGGCAAGGTATGGTGAGCAGCAATGATCAACAACACTAACAATCTTGGCTGCCGTTTCCCAAGCATTGCTACTGCCACATGTCTGTCAAGTCAGAAGGCATCAATGAGGCTAAATCCAAGAATGAAGAAGGTGCAACATTATTCTGAATGAGCTCTGATAGGCATGGAGCACATCTGTCTACTTTATATAACAGATGAGGGGACATACGAACAGCTGCTATATTCTTGTCAAGTGCCAGGAGATCAGTACTGAAGACATCTGTTGCCTTTAGCCTATTGGGGAAGGAACCAAAAGGATGGTGTCTCTTCCTCCTCATCCAGAACTTCCAATTCTTTTGAGCACCAACAGATGGTGGAGGGTATTCTGAAGTAGCCAACACCCTATAACTGTCTTCAATAATGGCCAGACAGCTAAATTTCATTCCATTCCATTGTCTAATCTGAGATTGATGTGAAGGATGGTATATTTAAAGGAGTTCCATCGCACTCACTGTGTTTCAAGGTTCAATCTGGGTCTGCTTGCAACTCTAGTGAAAATATACCAGGTGGTATGAAGATTCAATTCTATTTGTATATAAACATCGTTAGCTATCCCTTGTGGACAAGCAGTGAACACATGAATGTACTGAACTGCTGGCTGGTTTGCCCAGCAAACAGTTGACATGGATACTGGCAATATAAAAGATAGTCTGGCTATCACCAGTACCAGCCATGCCAAGGGTCTGGCTGGACAAGACAGTTCTCTCACTGAAATATCTGTCATAGAAAGCATATGTTGCCAATGGTTTGATTAGACAGAAGGATCTGTCAATACAACCACATAAATCTTAGTTGGCTGGACCAATTAAATGAAAGGGTCCTCATGTTGGAATGGTTGGATGGCCAGTGAGAGATGGATGGCCTGCAATGGTGCAGTTTTATTATGCATTTGATCCAAATGAGCCAGTAAAAACACCATGTATCCTGACTTATAGGCCTAAAGACCATGCAGGGAGACTAATGCCAACTAAAATGCAATCAATTAAGTAGTTGGCTTGGCCATCTTCTCATAAGGTCTCCCATGCTGGATGAATGGTGATGGCTAGATGGCTGGTAACTGAGCAGTAGTATAAAGTGGATGCACTTGATTAAATATGAACTTCATGTTCCCTGACTGGCAGGCCTGAAGGCCATTCTCAATGAATCGGTACTGCCAATAAAATGTAGGTTGTCTTCCATTGACTTATTCTGTCATTCCTTTTCTTCAATGACAAATGGACATTTGCTTCAAACATGTATTTCATGCACTGAGTAAACATTTCTCCTGAAATGACACAAGAAAAGAAAACAAAGCATAAATTAGCAAATCACTATGTGACTAACCAGCTAAAAGCATATCGTAGCAAATCATTAAGTGACTAACTAGCTAATATGGTTGCCAAGACTTCATCTGACCAATTACTAAAGATGCTGCATATCACAGACAGTGTATACTTAGTAAAACACTCATGGTAGACATTCATGCTGGGAAGCTGCATTTATAGCATTTAAATGACATTCTGCTGAAACAACACAAAAGAAAGCAAAGCATAAATTAGTAATTTATCAACTTACTAACACTCTAACACAAATATATTCCCCATTACTAATGAAAAAAATGTCAGTGTCTCATTCAAAACTTATAAACTATGCTTTGCATTTCAAGCATTTAATTAATCCTTATAGTGAAATTACATAAGAGCAAAACAATGCATAAATTAGCAATGCTGCATGTAAAAAGCTTGATAAAACAACTCCATTACAAATGGATCAAGCAAAAAATCAATGTTGTGCTAACTTGTAATGACCTTGCAGAGGTTAACAATAGTGTGGAGAGACATCTCAAAAAGACAAAATACATAAAGGTGACAAAATCACTCAAATTTGGCTGAAAATGTAAAAAAATGAATACAACCTTCAGCAGAATGATTAATTCACACAATAAATCCAAAAGGAAACTTTGATGAGTCAATTACAACACGAAAATGACTTCAATCGTTAGAGGATAAACTGTACAGAACTGCACAATGTTATCCAGTAGAGCAGTGAAGCTAAAAACTAGTGACACCTGGCAGTGCCAAGAGAAGGTAACTGGCAAGAGTTATTGCCCTTTGTTAAATTGATGTAAAAAGACTATTTCCATCTTTTAGTAGGGCTGTATTCGCAAGGTAACAAGCTAATATTCCCAACATAATGTGATTGGGGAAAATATTCAAAGGAGAAATTTCAAGTGAGGAAAAATAATTGTATTTCTGTAAGTTACTGCACCTACATGCATCCAAGCCAAGGTAGTACATATGAGATGAGAAAGCCATAACCAAACAGCTTCAGCATATGTCTCTAAGTGCAATTATCTAAAAAAGCATATTTTTCTTTTTTATACTGATAGCATAAACATGAAAGTATTATCAGCACAAGCAGAAAACTTTTCAGACTTGTCAGGGCAGGATGTCATTTTGGGAGTGGTATGTGTCATGATGGGAGAAAAATGCATTCAGGCAAGGGACAAACTGATCAATGCAATAATATAATCATGAAACCTGAGAACTGATCTACCCTGCTCATGCTCTCCTGGCCACCAGCAACTACAATTCTTGAGTCCCCAGACTTGATTGCTTGGTACCCCATAGCCACAGCTCTCAGGCCTGACCCACACAGCATGTTAACACTGGCAGCTGGAACTGTGATGGGGATGCCTGCATTGATACTGGCCTGTCGGGCTGGATTCTGACCTTCACCTGAAATAAAATGTCTTAAGCTAAAGCGAATAAATGCTAAATAAATAAATAAATGGATCTGACCAGTAAGAAGAAAAAGACCACTGATGCTAAAACTGAATCAGGTATTCAGAAGTTGATGCTAAGAACTACAACTCGTACTATTTATAGCCAATACCTAAAGCTTTTCTTGAAATGATAAAATGTTTATTTCTTGAATATTTTATTAAGCTTTGAAATCATAAAGCTGCTATTTGTATATTACAGCTTGAGTGCACACTAAATAAGTTCTATGTACGTAAGTTGTCAATTCCATTTACCACTGTTTTCAAGAAAATTAACACAAGGTAGCACATGTAAATTTTAGAAAACAAGTGATACAAAAAAATAAGTGGAAATAAAATCCATATGTACAGAACTGTAATGGAAATAAGAAAACACTTCCAGGTGAAAATAGTGTGGATTACACTTACTTAATGTTTTAATCCTTCACTAGATCCTTTTGCTTTGTAAATAGCATTTACTACATTTTATTATTATGTATTTCATGGAAAAAATGACTTATATGTGAAGCATTTATTATCATTGTCATCATCATCATCATCATTATAATTATTATTTTTATTATTATTATTATTATTGCAAGTCTCAATGAGAAACATAATATATAAGACGAGATAAAAAAAGAAATGGGAATAATAAGCTTTGGCTAAACATGAAACCTTCAAGAACACAATCATGTAATATTTAACCATACTCACTAGCTAATAAAATTTCAAGTTGGTAATTACCTGCTGTTAGAACTTGACCTAAAATGACCTCAGATACCATATCTGGTCTCACTTTTGATCTGTTTAGTGCTTCTTTAATACATGTTGAGCCCAAATCATGAGCTGGAAAACTTGACAAAGACCCATTTAGGTTACCTGTAACAGAAATCAGTCATAAGAATTATTTAGAATTTTTTTTAAAATGTAGCTCTCTTCATTTCTTTAAATCATACAGAGATATTAATGACTAATATTTTTTTTTGTTTATGAACAAAGTCACATATATAACTAATTAAGTCATTCAAATTCCATGAATATTAAATACAGATGAGAGAAATACTTATAACACGGTATCTTATAAATGAAAACATTTGGTTTACACCAATCAGACTCTAGAAAAATTTTATTGAACAATCAAATAAAATTTCTTCTAGATACCTACGATGCCATTGATTATGAAATCATAAAATTATGATAAGACCAATTACAGTTCCAGAATAGAGAAACTGATATCTAAAAGGGCACCTGCAAACTCTACCTGCTCAATCAAGCGTATGTCATTTTTATAAGGACTAGAGAGCATTCAGAACCAATAACTTCTCTTGAAAATAGTGATAAAATAGATTTATTATTATTATTATTATTAATATTATTATTATTGCACTACTTCAACATCTGTTTATACAGAAACTTCATCAATTCATAATTTTATTATTCATCCAGTAAATTTTAGCATCTTTCACTGAATCAACTGGTTTTCATAAAATACATTCAGTATGGAAGGCAGGATAAAACTGAAAGTGATTTATTCTTCCAAAGCTTACAGATTTTCAAACCATTATTTTAAACTGTTCCAACAAAACCTTCATCCTTTTCAGTCAGAATTAAATTTCTGGAGACAGGTAAAAGGTAGCACACCACCCACTTTAATCATGATTATATGGATCATTTATGTTACCATAAGAAAATAATTATCCACATAACTGATTTTTTGCACAAAATCAGTGTCTAATCATTGTCTCTTGCTGGATGTAGATAATTTACTAAATTCTATATAGGGGTTGTTTTTGGGCATGGAATCTTCATGTACTAATAATGTACTAATGTACTAATAATGCGGCTGCAGCTCCAATGAAAAAATGTCCAAGTGAGGCTTTTAATAAACAGTATATCTGCATATTTGATGCCAAAATGGACTAAATCTCACCAAAAATGTTTAAAATGCAAAGTATACAAAATAGTTTAATTTTAGGCATTTAGTCCAATGTCATTGGCATATTTATCCTTCTGAAAGGATAGTCAATGTTTAATTATGGCACATTCAAAAAATAAAAATTATGTGATGCGACTAGTTCTGGATGTGTTGTGCATGTTGAATGAGAATTCAATCATGGTTAAAACATTTATTAAACAAAACCATATAACCAAGCATACCATGGGCTATTCTTGGTAAAAACTGCTTCACACTATAATCTATAACTTATTAACTGTTGAGCACTACTCTTAAAGAGTATATATTTACTTGGCATTATAAGGGGAGTTAATCTATGCAGTCATAGTGGATTCATGAGCATGTCCTTAACCCCATGAAATTTTAACCTGGAAACCACTAACATCGCCAGACAAGGAAGCTGCATTAACTTAGTGGTTAAGGTGTTGGACTTGTGACCAGAATGTTACAGGTTTGATTCCCACCATCTGTTCAGACTGGATCAATGACTAAATTTATCAGTTTGTTTTTGGTTTTTTTTAAGGTCAAGGGTTAATTGTTCTAAGAAATTAGTAATTAAATCTGGAAGTATGTCAGGCAGAACACATATTTTGTTTTATTAAAAGTTAAAACTACTAAATGGATATATAAAATATTTTTTGAGTAATGTTATTGTATATATACAGTGCCTTAAAACAACGTACAATAGATATATTAACATAAATGACAAATGTTTCAGGCATTTTATTATGTTCATAATAGCAACTTTTTTAAACCAAAAATATCAAACTTGGTTACAAATATTCAGCAATTTAAACTCTGATCAGTGTTTAGTTTCGTCTAATAAATTTATAAACTTGAATGTGGTTTTTACAAGAAAATGTTCTTCCTAAATATTCTTATTAAGGCAAACTATTTTTCTTGAACATAATTTAGTATGTAAATTTTTATATCTAAAACCCATAACAATGTGCATCAGAGATGTTTGTAAGTTGTTCAGAACTGAGGTTATATTGCAACATTAGTGAATTTTCACAATGCTTAATTCCTTAGTAAAGTTTTTAATTATCCACAATTCATAAACTTGTCTGATAAATATAATTATATTATCAAACTATTATCAACTTGGGATATTACTTTGTTCTATTGCTATTTTATATTTAAAATAAATAACTTAAATTGTAAATCATCTCTTATAAATCTTATTGCATAACATTTTGTTGCCAAGAAATCAGATTATGCTGAAGAATATTTCTTTAATGAGAAGAATAAAAATAAATACAAAATAAACTGTTTAGATAATTTCATCTAGTTCAAGATTCTTATCATCCCTTTAACTGATTCTGGCATTCCCTGCTTCCATCACATTCCAGACAAATGAGCTGTAGGTCAATGGGACTTTTTTTTGCTTGTGTCAGAATTTGAATTTATTAGAAAAATGACATCAAAGGAAGTGAAGTGAGACTACAGCAATATGACCTTAGTTTGTAGTAAAGCGTCAATATGACCTGCCAAGTGTGAGATTTTCCTGAAAATGTTACTTCTCATTCCATGTTAGTTAACCTAAGAACATGCTAAACAATGCAGTTATTTAGACTATCAGACGGTGACCTAAAATGACAAATATCATGGGAAGCATCTTAAATTATAGGACTATAATTCAAGTATATCAACCCGTTTGTTAGTAACCCCCTACCAATTTCAATAATGGAAATCTTTAATGTGATAAAAAGTGAAACGAATTTAGTCAATTCATTCATTGATTTATATTTTCTAACCCGACTCCGAGTAGAATGACCCTAACACCATCATTGTCTGTGCGTTTCATGCTTAATGTAAGTTTTCAATATAAGAGACGGACATGCTCGAGACCCATTTCCAGTTCCTGGACCAGTCCATTTTCAGAAAAGGGGTATATGCGCAACTATACATGTATATACATATGTTGTTTCCTTCTGAAATTTACAATATCAAATAAAGCAAAGGAAAAGAATGACAACAACTAATTTGCCTTTCACATGGATTTAACAAGCGCTTTAATAATATATTCATGTGTGCAAAGAGATATAATTCCAAACTCAACGTTATAGTAATTTACAGAATTATCCTGCACTAAACCGAATATGATGAACTACGTCATTATGTTGCCTGATGCAAGTATTATAGTCCGAAAATACATCCCCTTTAGTTTGTACCCCTCCTACCGATTTCAATAACGGAAACATTTAATTTGATAAAAAGTGCAAGGAACATAGTCAATTTATTCATTGATTTATATTTTCTAACCTGAATGTGAGAATAATTGCCATAACACCATCATCGCCTGCGCATTTCATGCTTAACGGAAGTTTTCAAGGTAATAGACTGACATGCTTGAAAACCATTTCCAGTTTCTGGACCAGTCCATTTTCAGCAAAGGGGCGCATGCATGACTAAATATGTACATACATGTCGTCTGCTTCCGATATTTACAGTATCGAGTCAAGCAAAGGAAAAGAATTTGCTTTTAACATAGATTTAGCAAGCGGTTTCAATATTATGTTAACGTGTGCCAAGGAATATAATTCCAAAGTCAACATTATTGCAATTTATGGAATTATCCAGTAGTTACCTAAGAGGATCAATTACGTCATTATGTTGTTGGATGGAAATAAACTAACCCGTAGTATACGGAATATGGCATCATGTTAGTATGGAAAGTCCATTAAGCATGAGAGGTGCAAAGGGATGCAAGTACTAGTGCCATTCTGGTGACAGTCAGGTTAGAATTTATAAATCAATGATTCAATTGACTTAGTTCTGTGCACTTTTTATCACATTAAACTGTTTACTGAAATCGGTAGGGGGGGTTTACAAACTAACGGGATGTATTTTCGGACTTTAGTGCCATTCTGGTCAGTCATGTTAGAAAATGATAATCAATGATTTAATTGACTTTGTTCTCTGCAATTTTTATCACATTAAACGTTTTCGTTATTGAAATCGGTAGAGGTACAAATAAACGGGGATGTAGTCAGACTACAGTTAAAATCCCCGAGAGGACAATGCATCTGGTACGGGACTACCTGGAACTTAATTTCACATCTTTTATGTAGATGCCTTACTTTTATCTAATTACCAACATTTCTAATAATCTCCGGTTATGGAAGGCTAGATTTTACGCAACAAGAGAACAAGAAGGAGAAAAAGAAAGAGTGAAATTCGTCTGCTATATTCCATGCACTGCATGATGCAGCATTATAGACATCAAATATATATGTGTATGTATGTATATATATATATATATATATATATATATATATATATATATATATATATATATATATATATATATATATAGTCAGACAGTGGATTAAAATTTAATTAGTATCTATTTAAATAGTTTCAGAGAACTATTATTAAAGTGATTTTGGTTATTAAATAGGCATCACACCAACTGCAGTTCGGACGGCCGAGACAACAACGACTTCTTCAGCCATTATTATGCTCAATCGTTTGGTCGATTTAAATCAAGAAGGCTTGAATGGACTGGTTTTGAACCTTTTCTGTCTAATAAATATTTGTATCATACAGAAGTGAAATGCTTACAAACCGATCTACATACTATTGTACTTCCTTTTCCGGAAAAATCTCAAACATGGTAGTAATGCTAAAAAAATATCGTTAAACATCTACTCTTTGAATCCAATAAGAATCATTTTGATCGATTTAAATAATTAATCAGTTTTGTAAGTTTATAAAGAAAAACATAGTTCATGTGAAAAAGTCATTGTTTATTAATGAATTAGTACTAACTGTAACCCTAATTTCTTGCCTGTATGGAATTCCTTGAGATAAGAATTAAATTTCAGGGGCTGATAATAGATCTAGGGATGACAAACGTCATCTTTATTCCCTCACGTCTTCCTTTTTTTTTTTGTCCTTTAATCTCTTTACATGTACCCTCTAATCTCCGGAGTGACCACAGGGGCTCGTTGCAAATAAAATAAGGAATATATGTCAGTGAATTGAGGACCAGGGGTCCAACTTGTAACAATATAACACAAGGAAGAGACGAGTCCATACCACTTGGTATTTACAATCGTGCTAGTTATTGTAATTTCCAACCACTGCCAGCCATAATCAAAAAGAGTTTTAAATTTGTTTTTGCTATAAATTGGCACTTTTGTATGGATATTTATTTTTAACTTCAGGTGAACATACCAAAACAAAGGAAAACTTTTTGCAAAGGCAAAAATTGCAAAAAGCACACTTTGCACAAAGTAACTCAGTACAAGGCAGGAAAGGCCTCACTTTATGCCCAAGGTAAGAATAATTAGATGGTTTTAGATTGATCTTTTAAAATGTTTGGAAGATCTCTGACATCGGAACAAGTAGTTAAAGTTTCAGGAATATCTCGCACACTTGGCAGCCTATATCGACACTCATCACTAATTATTGTGTAATTAATATATTTACTGTGCCATCTTTATCCTGGTGGAATCAAAATATGACACTAGCAAATGGACACATTTTCATGTTCCATTGACAAACATTTGAATTTGTTGCAATGCGACTTTGGTCAAGGTATACCAAGTATATTCCAGTAGGTTCATGTGGGAGATATGTTTCTTAAACGAAACGAAATGTTTCTTATAGTTCCATTGATCATAATATATTTTTTATTTGTTTAGTTAAAGAATATTTTTACCTAACCCGATTTTGGTATTCCATGCTTTCATCACTTTACAGCCAACTGAAATGTAGGCTAATGAAACTTGAAAACAGGTCCATTTTTTGTGAGAATTTGAATTTATTGGAGAAAAAAGCATCAGGGTAAGTAAAGTCTGACTAAAACATTCTCACTTTACTTTGTAAAGAGGCATCGTTATTGGTTGCCAGTTGTGAGTGATATTCCTCAAACTTTTACTTTCATTACACTGTTAATCAACATCAAAACACGCTTCACTGCGCCATTAGTCTGACAGTAAGATCCATCATCCAACCAGAAGAAAATTATCTGGTGATGGGGATTACGTTGTAGGACTACAGGAGTTATAAATAATGAAAGGTGATGAAGTGAATAGGTGAAAAGTGACTTGAAATAGTGATTATGCTTAAAGCTGGCATCAATTGATAATATTTTCATCATGCCAGTGAAAATAACTCCAGATATAATATCCATTATTATCAGAAAGGTTAAATTCACCATCTATTCTTTAAGAAGGAATCAACCCAATGCCAATAGAAAATAGAAATAATTTGATAGTCTACGTGAACTTTCTACTCTAAATGTAAGACCTCAATACTGATATTTATGTTTAACTGCCCAAATAGTGGCACTGAATAGCGTGTTCTGATGTCGTTTAACAGATTTAACTCTTTTTCCAATTAAATTCAAATTTCCACACAAGTGAATGGACATGTTTTCGAGTTCTGTTAGCCTACATTTCAATTGGCTGGAATGCAATGGAAGCAGGGACTACTGAAAGCAGTTGTAAAGGATGATAACAATCTTGAGCAAAATGAAGCTATCTAAACACTTTCTTCAGTTGTAATATATTTTGATTTGTTTCATCAAAGAAGTATACTTCAGCTTAACCCATTTCGGCATTCCCAGATTCCATCACATTCCAGCCAACTGAAATGGGTCAATTTCTTCTGTGTGAATTAAAAATTTTTAAAGAAAAAGACGTTAAGTTATCTCAGAAACGCTTAGTTATGCGTATTTGGACGCAGACTTTTGATTTGGGACGCATAAAATTGCTGACACCGGAGTCTTCCGTACACACATTTCTGTTGCACGGAGGAAACTTTTGCGGCAAAATAAATATGTTCTAATCACAATAAAAGCTGAAGCAAGGCTTATATTTTGGATTGTTGCTGACTTCTGATTAAAGGTCATCGGCTTGCTTTGATGAAGGTGCATGTGTTGTTGAAGGCGCCGCTAAAGGCTCACATAGACGGACAAAACAAACACCCATTTGCAGCAAAATCAAATGAATTGTAGAACATTGACACAATTTTTAAAAAAATTTCCTTAATATATATATATCAGTGCTTCAGAGGCAATCAGTTTTCATTGAAGTTGCAGCAAAACTATTTTTTGGGGATTTTTTTTTTTTTTTAATTGCTGTTGTGTGGTCGACTGTAGTTATTTCGAGTTTCCGCCCTCAGAGGCGGTCGATTGTAGCTATACAGTTGCATGGCTAGTTTGATTATATTACAGCATACAAGTATCAAGGCCAGATATAAGCATAAGCAAATTGACATAACAATTAACTATGAGGTTGGTTTATCAATATGAAATAAGGATTTGTTTCTGTAACAATTGATTCCACTGCATTTTTATATCCATGTTTGCGACTTCAAGTCATGGTGCCTTTGAATTTCTCCACTCCAAACTCGAGAGGGTATATACCGATTTTATAAACCAAAAATGTTGTAGCCAATAATATGACCAGAATTTATATTTTTGTCGCCAATATGTAAAACATAATTGCAATTTGCGACATTGGCAAAGCCCAGCGCAATCACTGATACTGATTTCTTTTCCGGTTGTTGCTGTATAAATATTGCCTGCGAACTCGAAATCAAGAGATTTGGACAAAATGCTGTTTGCAAATTTAGACAAGTGTTTTGTAGTTAAACGGAAAAATGAAGATTTCAATGAGATTCAGAACTGTGCTGAAGTTGCTATAACTGATAGTTCGGATGTGACCATAGCCAAGTTTAAGAAAGTACATGACTTCTGACAGTTCGGACTGCAACTTTTGCTGGTGGAACTGCAACTTTTGCTGGTGGTACTCCTATTTTTACCAAATTAGGAGTCTTGGACTCCTAGTTTTAAAATCCTAGCGAGACATCCAGTGTTATACACAGCAGCTAATTTGAATGTCTTGCTTTTAACTAAGTGTATCGTGTATGAACACCTAATTAAAAAGAAGAAATTGTCTTAAATTGCTGGAAATTCTCCCAGTAGAGTGTCATTTTTTTGGTGTAAATTTCAATATACTCTTGAACAAGAAATCGTCACATACAGACTCCTTTAAGAAAAGATGTGCATCTCAAAATTCATCTTACTGATTTTTGCAAATATTTTTAAGATTTTAAAATGACTAATTTCAGGTAAGAGGCGTTACGACAGAAAACAGTGTGGATATGGTGGACAGACCAAACCTATATTTCACAAAAAGGTAATTTTAATCCCACATTAAGAATCTAGTCTCCAAGATGAAGGCCATTACTCCATATTTTTATTTTTCATCACACTTTCCCTTCAGCTCTATAACTTTGAATTCTTAAAGCGATTTGAGTAAGGGATGAAGCTTTGTTTATTTGTACATCATTGCTTGAAGATGTGTTGTGTAGCATATGGGCATTCCTATCTTCATTGTCAAGGTAACAGTTCAGTTTTCTATCACTCTTATGATTCTGCTGTATAATTTTGGAGCCATTTGAGATTAATATATGACTTTGTCAAAGCCTAAAAATGTTTCTGACTTCCATATCAAGAACTAGTTATTTTCTCTGACCAGGTTCAGGTAAGCCAAGCATTGGACCAATAACCAAGTCTGACATGAAGAATTTGGTAAATCCATATCATAGATGCTTGATTTAGTTGGAGTTTTAGAAAAGACAAATGTTTGATCAGCAAAATCAAGCTTTGACTGGTGCTCCATATATTGCATCATTAATCTGTTGATGGTAAAACTTCAAAATGTGCAGGGTCAGACAGGCCAGTACTGGTAATGCATGATGGGTCTTGGACCAGAAATGTTAATTCACAACTCAGAATTTCACACTTCATTTCATTTACTCGTGCATCATCACTAGAAAGTGCTGTATTCCTTAATTGGTTCCTATTTTCACTGTAAAGCTATTGACTGAATTTTTTAATGTTCAATCACACATTCCTATAGGATTTGTCTTGTTGGGGCCATCAGAGATTAATATATGTAACTTTTTATGCATCAACATTGGAGTGCATGTTTGATCAAGTCATAAAGTAGAATGTATTAAGTTTTCCATCACACTTTCCTTTCCACTTATAGCAGTTGTTTCAGAAAAAGAATGCAAGCTTATATATATGTATGCATGTCATTATTAATGGGTGTATTGTATTCAATGTTCAGGGTTGTATTGTCAATTGTGTTGTATTTTAAAATTTTATAGTTACACTTTTTCTTCCCATTGATAAATTTAGAGCTATTTGCTATCAATGGTTGAAACTGTTGAGCCATTTATCATGACTAAAAAGTCTGATGTTCTACATAGTTTGTTATGCTTCCCTTAGTATTTTTATATCAAACTTTATATTTGTAGTCATAATGGGTAGATGCATTATAGAGGTACCAAAAAATAGTAAACCGCTCCGGTGGTCTAGTGATTAGAGAATCCGCCTCGGATGCGGGAGGTCGTGGGTTCGAACCCCAGCCAAGTCATTCGAAAAATATATTTAAAGTGTATAATGGAGTTGTATATGTCGGCTCTATACATGGAAGATCCTACATCAGGAAACAGGTCAGAGTTTGATTGAATATACTATAAAAATTTGGTACTTTGTGTCATGTTCATTTTCCTTACAGGCTAAAACAACAAGGAAGATTGTGCTGCGTATGGAATGTTCAGTATGCAAATACAGGAAACAGCTGGCTATAAAGAGGTGCAAGCACTTTGAGCTGGGTGGTGACAAGAAGAGGAAGGTTTGTATTAAAGTCATTTTGTCTGTTTATTTCAAGATCAAGACCACAATAAAGAAATGTGTACTGCACTTAGTGTCTTGTGAATACATTACCTCAAAAAAATATATGAGCACCAAATTTGAAGTTTGTCTATAATATTGGAGATTGCTTGGATAATGTTAAGCTAAATAGAAAAAATCTAGTTATCTTGGATTCCTGGAGATTATTTTTGACCAGTCAAGCTTCACTTACATGGAGACTTTGTTTTAAATACCAAACAAACTGCAAACATGGAACATTCTTAAATTTATAGAATTTATCG
Organism: Potamilus streckersoni; assembly: GCA_016746295.1. Classification (NCBI taxonomy): domain Eukaryota; kingdom Metazoa; phylum Mollusca; class Bivalvia; order Unionida; family Unionidae; genus Potamilus; species Potamilus streckersoni. Next base: position 1,064,677 of record JAEAOA010000708.1, read on the forward strand.
GCAAAGTATTCATTTGCTAGATATTATGATGGTCTTTATAATAATTCCTCCATTTGAATTTCCATCTCTTCACAAATGGACAATTTTATTTGACCCTCTTTTCAAAATGTTTACCTTTAGATAAGTCAGTTGTATGAATTGTCTTTTTGATTTTTAGATTGCTTTCTTTTCAAATGTTTATGTTGGCGGTTTCTTTTTCATTCGTTCTTTCTTTGACTTGAAGGGAGAAAAATTAGTCGTTTTTCAATGGATATGTAGCTGGCAAATTCAGTTCAAAATTGGATGACCTTGTGAACAAGAAGAGTATTCAGTTCAACCTTCTTGCACATCTGTGCCACTCTGTAGTCTGGAGAGGCCCTGGTTGCAGGTCGGTAGCTGGGGCCCAGACAGAAACAATGTTGGTTGTGCAAGGGAAGAAGATAACAGTTGAGACTTCCTCAATTGGGCTGAGGTAGGACCTCTTTCTCAATGTCCAGTGGCCCAGTCCATCTAAGGAGTCTACACTTCTTAACCATTAAAGACAGCATATGTTTTAGAGATGATGATGAATGCATAGCAACATAGCCTTTGCAGATCTGTGCATTCACTGATTTGTTAATGTTGAGACACAAATTTATTTTCTAGTCCTGTTTTTGTTGTAGACCATCACTGATAAAATTGTGTCTTCTTCTAATAAAATCTTTTAAATTGTTGCATCCAGGTGACAGTTTTTCTCCTCTATTAGTAAATTAATTTTTTGTCCACTAATGGTAAATTAAATGAAATTTATGGCAGTTTAATGACACAAGTCAAACGACTGTTGCAAATATTTGGTGAATTGTCAGTCTTGTTTGTAAACCCCACTCCACCCCCTTTAACATAAGGTTGACTATGTCCATCATGTCATTTTCATTTGTCCATCATACCCATGGTTTCAACTGAATAAATTTTACTGGATTTCTTGGATTAAAGCCAAATATAGTTCATAGTATTGAAAAAAGATAGGAGCATATATTGTTGTGACATTTTTTTGACTACATTAAAACCTTTTAAGAATAACATGTATAAAGTGCCTTGCAGTTTCATCATGCATTAAATAGTCAATTTAATGAAAAACCTTATAAAATGTGCCATGGATAGTTTACATTTCTGAAAAGTTGGATAATGTTGTCATAATAACCTTCCTGCACATCTGTGCCACTCTGTAGTCTGGATTGGCCCTGGTTGCAGGTCGGTAGCTGGGGCCCAGACATTGACAGTGTTGGTTGTGCAAGGGAAGGAGATTAAATTGCATACTCCTACGTCAGGGCTGAGGTGGGACCTCTTTCCTAATGTCCAATGATCCAGTCCATCTAGGGAGTCTACATTCTTACTATTTAAAAAGAAATGTATATTGTAGAGATGCTGATTCATGTGCACAGCAACCCAGCCCTTTTCATTCAGAGAATTGCAGTTGATTTACAAACTCGGAAAATTTGAAGAAATGTGAATCTAATTTGCTTAAAAGTTTAATAAAATAAATATTTGTGTAAAATTAAGGCAGTATATATTGAGCAGTTCATGTATATTTCAAATTTCTTGGCTCTCCTATTCTGTTATAAATTATGAACATTGGATCTTTCTAAAAAGTACTGTCCAATATCCTCACTAAAATGATTACACGTGTTTGAGATTGTAGCTGTTTATCATGATAGGAGCTAACTCTTTCTCATCAAAGTAGGAAGTTAGATAAATGAGGTAATAATGCATTCAGTGGTTGAGTGTGTTTGCACTATGTTCACTTTAAATGGGTATGTAGCTGATGCAAAATAGTAAATTAAGTAGAGGATTTTATGTCCATGTGATCAATTAAACCCTTCTGCACAAATGTGCCACTTTTGTAGTCTGAATAGGCCCTGGTTACAGGTCAGTAGCTGGGGCCCAGAAAGGGGCAGTGTTGGTTGTACAAGGGAAGGAGATGAAAGTTGAGACTTAACTTAATTAGGGCTGAGGTAGGACCTCTTTCTCTGTGTCCTATGGCCTGGTTCATTTAAGAAGTTTACACTTGGCCATTAAAGACAGGACAGGTTTTAGAGATCCTGATGAATGTGCATAGCAGCATAACCTTTGCAGACCTGTGCATTTACTAATCTGTTAATGTTGAGAAACTTCATTACGATATTTATTGTCCTGTTCTCCTGTTTTGTTGTAAATTGTCACTGCAACATTGCGCCTTCTAGTAAAATTTTTAAATCATTGCATCCAGTTTGCAGTTTTTCTTCACTTCTGTTAAATGTTATTTATGGCAGTTTAATGACCAGTCAAATGACTGTTTCAAATATTGAGTGTATTGAGAGTTTTAATTTAAAAAACTCCCAACCCACTCCACATCCTGGAATATAGGGTTGACCAGGACCCACTATGTTGTGTTCATTTGTCCATCACAACGCTTGATATTGAAAAAGATTGGAGTATATAGTGTGCATTTTGTTGACTATATTAAATAAAAACTTTCAAGAATAACACAAATAGTGTCTTAAAGTTTCATCATACATCAGTAAATTTAATGAAAACTCGTACCATGTAGCAGTTTACATTTCTGAAAAGTTGGATAATGTTGTCATAATAACCTTCCTGCACATCTGTGCCACTCTGTAGTCTGGATTGGCCTTGGTTGCAGGTCGGTAGCTGGGGCCCGGACATTGACAGTGTTGGTTGTGCAAGGGAAGGAGATTAAATTGCATACTCCTACGTCAGGGCTGAGGTGGGACCTCTTTCCTAATGTCCAATGATCCAGTCCATCTAGGGAGTCTACATTCTTACTATTTAAAAAGAAATGTATATTGTAGAGATGCTGATTCATGTGCACAGCAACCCAACCCTTTTCATTCATCATAATTGATTTACGAAATAGGAAACTTAGCCAAAATATGAATCTAAACTGCTTAGACGTTTCATAAAAAAAATTTCATGTAATTAAGGCAGCATACATAGAGCTGTTACTGTATATCTCAGATTTCTTGGCTATCCTATTCCTTTATAAATTATTAGTATTGGAGATGATATTAGTAAAATCTTTATAACAATACAGTCCAATATCTTACATGATGTCATGTGATAGAGATTATGGTTGATCTGTAGCTATTTATCGTGATAGGAGCTAACTCTTTCTCGTCCAGATAGGGACAATGTTGGTTGTACAAGGGAAGGAGATGACTTCCTTAACCCTTTCATCACTGCGTACAGAAAAAACGGTCATGGGGAAGTAAGTCCGTAAACACTATGGACCAATTTTTCGGTCTGGGTCAGTGTTCTTCTCTAATGTTATAGTACCCGACTAAATAACTTTCGGGGTACCTCTAATAACTTCCATCTTGTAATGTAGATGTTATATTTGGATGATCTTGTGAGTTTAGCTTGTATACAACTAGAAATATCGAACAAAGTAGGAACTTTTAACGTGTTTTCTGAATGCTGAAATTTGTATCCAAAATGGCTGAGTTTGAAGAAATTTTAGAGGAGAGTTATCAGAAGATTTTAATAATCTCGATCTGGTAAATTTGGATGAAAATGAGAGAAGACATCTGGAGAGACAATGGAATGCACTTGTGGGTGACAGTGATGACAATGAAGAGGACTTTGAAGGTTTTGAACCAGAGGAATTGTATGCTCCACATGATATTGTTTGGACGAAGCTGGAAACCCAATGAGATTTGTTTGTTTTCTGACAGAGTTGGGCACACCTGAGTGTTAGATGGCTTCAGGAAAGTTTCAGAATATTTTCAAATATTTTATTCAGATGAAGTTTTTTGAAAAATTTTCTGTTTAATGAATTTCAATGCAACAATCAAATGTGGCAGAGGCGATATAAGTGTGTGGACAGATCTCACCTTGGAGATCATTTTGGTTCATTTTATAGAATTTTATAAATTATGAACACCATGAAAGAAAGACTTGTGTTGTTACTGTGATTATTCACTAGTATATCTAGAGTCAATTGAACAAGTTTTGAGAACTTTCTAAGTTTTCTAAGAGGTAATAAAATAATTACTTGTATTTTACCTGTTGTGTTGCCTGTTTGCACCTGCATTTTAACAGTTGTAATAGATATGCACATTTTAATAAAAAATTTGATTTTAACCTTGATTTTGACACCTAATCCAGCCTGATATCTTTAACATTTGCAAAGTTATGTTGTTTCAAAGTCCACAAGTTATTTTGCTTTACAACCCCAAAGTTACTTAGTGTTGAGGACTCTATGCCTACAAAGTTACTTAGTGATTAAAGGGTTAATTAGGGCTGAGGTAGGACCTCTTTCTCAATGTCCAGTGGCCCAGTCCATCTAGGGAGTATTTTAGACATTAAAGATGGGACATTTTTAGAGATCCTGATGAATGTGCATAGCAATGAAACCTTTGCAGACCTGTGCATTCACTGATCTGTAATTTTGAGAAGCTTCATTCAGAAATTTATTTTTCAGTCCTCCAGTTTTTATTGTAAGTTATCACTGCTACATTGCATCGTCTTCTAGTAAAATTTTTTTTAAAAATCACCGTCCTTTTGAAAGTTTTTTTTTTCTTCACTTATGTTAGATGTCATTTATGGCAATTTAATGACCCGATTCATATGACTTGCAAATATTGGGTTTATTGACAGCTTTTTTTTAAAAACTCCCACCCCTCTCCACATCCCAGAATATAGGGTTGATAAGGTCCATTGTCATGTTCATTTGTCAATCACAACTTTTGTATTGTGTTTGATATTGAAAAAGATTGGAGTATATTGTGCATTTTGTTGACTACATTAAATAAAAGCTTTCAAGAATAATGCATTATATAGAGTGTAAGTTTCATCATACATCAGTAAATTTAATGAAAACTTATCCCATGTGGCAATTTACATTTCCGAAAAGTCATATTCCGTTAATTGTCATAATAACCTTCCTGCACATCTGTGCCACTCTGTAGTCTGGATTGGCCCTGGTTGCAGGTCGGTAGCTGGGGCCCAGACATTGACAGTGTTGGTTGTGCAAGGGAAGGAGATTAAATTGCATACTCCTACGTCAGGGCTGAGGTGGGACCTCTTTCCTAATGTCCAATGATCCAGTCCATCTAGGGAGTCTACATTTATTATTACAAGTTTTAAAAAAATGTATATTGTAGAGATACTGATTCATATGCACAGCAACCCAACCCTTGTTCAGATAGTCACATTTGATTTAAGAACAATAGATAATTAGAAGCAGCATGATTCTAAAATAATTGCAAGTTTTATAAAGTAAATATGATGAAAAATCCAATTGTGTGTAGTATATACTAGGTTCAGTAAATCTTCAATTTCCAGCCTTCCTTTTCTGTCATAAACTATCAACATTGGAAGTCATTTTCTGCTAGTCAACTGTATTGCTTTGCCGGAGCTACATGAAGGATTGTCATGAAAATGGTGCCACTTCAACATTCAATATCGCTGCCACTACCAAAGTGGCAGTCTTGATAATATTGATATCACTAATACAAAATGTAAAGTCATTATTTACATAGGTTTTGCAGCAGAAGAAACTTGTGAAGTCTAGTGGGTCTAAAACAAAATGGGTGCTTGCTGGCTTTCTGTGTGGGCCATCAAGGCAGTCATATTTTGAAAAGCTTACCATTGCTTTTTCTGTCTGGATGGATAGCCATATTGATAAAAGGTTTCTACTAAAAGATGTGATGCCTTGAATGACAATTATGCTGGTCTGATATCCAATATGGCTGCCATTGTAGCCATGCTTGAAAATCTTATCACTGCTCTTACAGGGAACGTCATATCAACACAAGGTTTTAGCCAGAAGACTTGGTGTGAAACCTAATTAGTCGGAAATAAAAAGATGCCATCTGACTTCATGTTGTAACCATGGTGGCCTTCTTGAAAATCTAATTGCTGCTTCTCCTGCATGGTTGAACATATTAACATAAGGTTTTAGCCAAAAGGCTTCTTAGCTATATTGTTGGCCTTAAATGCAAATGGGACTGATGTTGCATTCAGTATGGCTGCTATCATGACCTTCTCAAGAATCTAATTGCTACTCTGCCTGAGTGGATAATCAATAACTTGCTGACTGATTTACTTACTCATGTTTTTATACAGCTGACAGATATAAACGACTTGTAAGTATAAAAAAACCCAATGTGTTATTAATATGGTTTACTTGCTTTAAATATCTTGGCATTAATGGAATTATAGTTGAAGTCTTTGATTCATGATATAATACACTGTAACTGTTTTCCATCTCAGATATCAGGATATATCTTTCCTCCTTGCAGTGCCTTACCTATCTTATCAGTACGTTAGAACAGATGATCATTTTGGAAAGAAATTGGATTTGCTATTTACAAAACAGTTTAATATGTTGGCATTTTCTGCTACAAATAATTAGTATATTTAAGAAGTCTTCTAGTATATTTAAGAAGAAGTCTTCCAGCTTCTTCAATGTCTTGATTTCTAAACAGCCATATTTAAATGCTTCATGGGGTTTAGATTCCATAAGTCCACTTTTTCTTTAGTGTTGTTGTATGAAGGTAAGTAGACCTTTCTGCACATTTGTTCCATCCTATAATCTAGATAGGGCCTGGTTGCAGGTCTTGTCATAGGATTTCATTTTTTCCCATTAAGATTGTTGGATTGTTCCCCCTATTGTGGCGATGTAGACTTGTGCCTCAGGATAACACAGGTTGCATTTTGTTTTGTTTCTAAAACATTGTTGTTGAGTATTTTTCTAAATTTGTGTATTTCTTTGGTCATCATAGTCCATAATAATCTTGATTCCAATTTCAGTGTCTGCTTTTATTTGTAACACCATATGGTGTACTGTGAAAACAAAAGAACCTTTTCTTGCAGTAACAGCAGTTTAAGTATATATAAGACAGATTTTTCCAGATTTAATTGTTTTCTTCATCTTTGTTTTTCAGGGCCAGATGATCATGTTCTAAAGTCTCTTGTCAAACCCTTGGCTGTAAATAAAGAAAAAGAAGAGTACATGTTGCACTTGTGTTGTTAGATTTTATTTTGACAAACTTATTGCGAGACAGTTGCAGCAGCTGGAAGGTTTAATCTTCCTGGGGATTATCCATTATAAAAGTGTTACCTTCCCACGATTAGAATACAAAATTTCCATGATGCATATCAAACTAAATTATTTAATTGAACCATGCAATATACACAGCATGATAACAAGTTAGCTCCTTCCATACTCTAATCAAAGTATAGTTTTGTCTATTCTATCAGATTTGTCTGAATAGTTTTATTAGGGCATGTTTAACAGTGAGCGAGATTCAACCATACAAATGAAGTGATCTTGCATCTTGCCGACTGAGCTTGTTACTGTTTCAGAGTTTTCATATCTAATCTGATTTTGATAAATCTTGGTTTATGTTTATATTTGGAGATCTTGGGCAAGTTCGATAATGATCAATATCCATGGATACTAATGACATGCTGTTGTTTCTAATTAACTGTTACATATCTGGAAGCTCTATTTCTTATACGGTTTTGATCAAACTTGAAGTAAGGGCTTATATCACAAACATTTTGGGTTTGGCAATGAGAACTCTGCAAATTAATGACAAACTTGTATAGTTGGCAGAGGTCTCACTGAGATTTTAAAACTAGGAGTCTAGGATTCCCAGTTTGGTTCTTAAAAGAATAGGAGTCCCACCAGCAAGAGTTGCAGTCCCCTCCCAGAATAAGTTGAACTTTGCAGATTAAAAGAACTGTTGGTTGCCATTGAGTTTAATGTTGGTTCTATCAGTAGTTGCTACAGGTGATAAAATCTGTGTGATGGCAGTTCATATCCATTTTGAAACGGAATATTTGGCACATTAATGGTTCATGGTAGTCTCCCAAGTTGTTATGTAATGTCTTTAATGGCTGGTAGTACATTTTCTAGGTTGATGGCTCACCCATGGTGACAAAAATTTTAGCATATATTGAGGTTAAATTGAAAAAGGGAGTATGTTTATGCAGTTATACCTTTGGCATCTAATCGATGAATCAATTATTAAGAAATATACTTTTTAAAAACAAATGAAATTATTATAATATACAGAGTGCATTTAAAAGTTGAACAAGAAAAAAATCTGGAACAGAAAGTTACATAATGTTGATCATTTCATGTAACTATGCTTATAGTTTCACAAGTACTTGATAAAACGTCTGTTACAGTAATGTAATTGCCCAGATAGTACAATGCAGATAATGAAAGTTATGGTAGTAAAACTGTCAAAAAAAGTTGAATATCTCATTTTTTGCACTGATGGTGCCTTATATGCTATCTACTGCTATCCTTTCTCCCTCTAAAATGTGTCATAATCGGAAGGATGAATGCATTGTCCTCTGCCCTTGTGATGCATTTTCCCTGCCCCTGGGATCATAAGTTCAATGCTGCTTATATTGTCCAGATCTTGGACAAGTTCAGTCACGAACAAGATCCATGTATACCAATGAAGTGATCTTGCATCTAATTGGCTTATTTTCAGGAAGCCATGTTTGTGAGTTTTGAACAATCTTCAATCTTCTATCTGATTCACTGAGCTTCATGTGCCTTGAGAAACGATATCTATCCTGATGGTAATTGTCCAATAGGCTAATATTATCAAAACGATGGGCGAGTTTTGGCTCTAATAGTCATATGGTCATCTCTTAGAACAGATTTGTTATCTCTGCTCCTCCCAACTGAGGATTGCCATAACATTAATCGCAAGGTCAAGTTGGTCATGAATGAAAATGGTGCTTATATAAAATCCAGTTTAGACCCCCAGGCATTAACAATCGCGTTAATACTACACTTTCGAAATGGATGGTCATGTCAACATGCAGTTATGATATCTAGTTCTTAAACAAAAATGGTATGAAATCCAGTATGGCCAACATGGCAGCCATTTTTAAAATAAAATTTCAGGATGATTGTTGAATTTTCTCAATGCTTTTTGGCATTGTCTAATGGCTTCTGTTTAATCTTCAGTGAACCATGGGGTTTTCTTTTGGTTCTTTAGAGTTAGATGGCTTATGAAAGGATTCTTCTGCAATCTCAAGGACATCCATGTTTAATAAGGTGTCTTTGCTGTATAGATTTGCAAAATGTTTCAAACTTGAGCCAGTGAGCCATCTTTAATACAGAACAAACCTAAAAATTTATTTACTGCGTGAGAGCATAATACAGAAACTGTTGAATAATATCGGTAAGTTTATGGCAATAAGAAGAAGAGCAATTTAATCAATGTGTGACACCCTCATCTTCATAGGAACCTTTCTGTCAAATGCAAAGTAAAGGTTCAGAGACATGTATGTACATGTTGGGCTTTAAAAACACATCAGCATAATTATGACTGATGTCAATTAAATTAATTAATTATTATAATAATATAACAATGAAGATGTGCATAAAACTTTTGGAAGATAAAACCTTCCAATTGTAAAACAAAGTGAGACATTGAAAGTATTTTTAGTGCTAGTAGCCAAATTTGAAGGCATATAGTTTTACAAATTTGTTTCCCGTTCTGTCATGGCAATTTCTAGTGTTGTTTGAGAAGTCATTTTTAATTTTATTTTGTCTAACTTCTGGTCAGAAATTAAGTAACACAAAAAAGCAAAATCAACATTACATTAGGTAATTCGATAACAGCCAGGTGATATCACTAAAGAATCCTTTATCTTGGTAGCTCCACAGGTTGCAAGGCCAAGTTGAGTTTCTTGCCCTGTGTTTATTGTTTCTGTCCATAATTGCATATTACCATTCTGTAGTTCATAATTTAAAAATTATTACCATAAAATGCACACTAAAAATCTAAAGAATCTTAACAATATTAGAAATTAAATCCCAAATAATCCTAAATGTTTTATCACAAATCCAAAATAATCTGAATTAACAAGGGTGGAACGTGCTTGACTACCAGTTGACTTAAATAGGTTGATGCACCAAGTCTTTAATCACAATGACATAATCCAGAACATCTTTTAAGGAATTCACAATAATGTATAAATTTTTTTAGTGATTTAGTCCAAAATGTCGATTAGCACTTTGTAAACCAGTGAATAATTGTATCTAAACCCAACAGTAAATAATTCCACAGACTGATCTTAAGAATGAATAATTTTGTTTCCGTCAACCATGTATAAAAACATTTAAGATAATAAACTGACCAGGATGTGGATCACAATTTCTTTTCCAGAAGATTCTAAGTTGTAAATCAGGCTAGACATTGAACTGGAATATCAGTAAACTTGTTAAAAATGAAATTAGTCAAGTAGGCTAAAATTCTACCTTAAATCAACGGACAACGGTCGAGCACAGACTATATTAAATATACATGCATGTTGATGACTATATTTGATGGTGAATTTACATAATGTATACAAAACTAAGTGGTTAGTGTTAGGACTGGTTGACCTGGTGTTATAATAATGTGACCGGGTGGGACATGAGGCAGATCTGCCATTACATTAGGTAATTCGATAACAGCCAGGTGATATCACTAAAGAATCCTTTATCTTGGTAGCTCCACAGGTTGCAAGGCCAAGTCGAGTTTCTTGCTCTGTGTTTATTGCCTCTGTCCATAATTGCATATTACCATTCTGTAGTTCATAATTTCAATCCAGTTTTGTAAAGACTTGGGATATAATCTTTGAGGAGATCTATGCATATTTACAAGGTTACGACTGGAGGCTATATTTCTTGATCCAACTTTGATCAAACTTGGGATGTAGGCTTATATCATCTTTGTACTAATGTCATCCAGCTGATTGCTAGGCATGTTGCCATTATTGAGGTCATAATTGCGATCAGATTTTGGAGCAAAATATCAATATTTTAGGTAATGAGCGAAATCCACACGTTAATGAGCTGGTCATAAATCTGACTGGCTGGACTTGTTACCATTCTGAAAGTCTATATTTCTGATATGATTTTTAGCAGATTTGGTAAATAGGCGTGTGTCTGGAACGTTCTTAAAATGGTTTATAAAAAGCAAGATCCGTGCATATAATGAAACGATATTGCATCTGATTCACTGAGTTTGTAACCACTCAAAAGAGAAGATTTCTAATCAGATTGCATCAAACGTACAGTGCGTACTGATATTACTGTATCATGATCTCGGATGAGTTTGATACTGATCGAGAACCATGCATATGAATAGGGTCATCTTGCACGCGAATGGCTTAGCTGGTTTCTATGCTGGACAACACATTTTTTATCTAAATTTGTTAAAATTTGTATAAATCTAAAAAGTACCCGACGACGATTGAGATCCATGTCTATTGATGAGGCGATTTTGTGTCTTAATGGCTTGGCTATTGTCAAGATTCAAATATTTGGTTTTGACATTAAGTTTGACAAAGAATTAGATCAGTTTTATTAGGCAATATTGCATCTGATTCACTGAATATGTTACCACACCTGAGGCTATATTTCTTGTCCGCGTTTGGCTAGATTTAAAAAAAAAAACCCAAAAACTTGAGATCATATCTGATACGATTTTAATCAAAATTCGTAGAGTTTTGTTGTTCCCGATATGTGCCAGAACCACCATGGCGACGAAGGAAGATGATCTATATATCAGCTTAGGCCATTGAATAGGCAGTGCTATTTGTATAAATGGTGCTAATGTTTTGATGTTCGGTCCTTTTAAGTCATTTATGTTGATATTCCGTTACATTAACTAATTTTCCATATATATAAACTAATATATATATATATATATATATATATATATATATATATATATATATATATATATATATATATATATATATATATATATATATATATATAATAATAATAATAAAATGGCTTTTACAGTTTTGGTATCAAGCAATTTAATATAACATTGGTATACTATTGACATATCAAATTATGATTTGTTCATGTGCAATAAAACGCATATATAGATATTGGAAATGCATGCTGTTAATTCTAAGTCTATAAATTAATGATCCATTTTAATGATTGGTATCAATTATCCCCGTTTTCTAAATGATTTCTACAGAAAAAAACACTTTTATTACAATCCTTTCTGCTTTCCGTTCAAAGGGAAAATGTATGTATATGAGGTATAACTAAAATATTTGTTTAGTATGAGTGCTGTACCAATGATATGCCACTCGCATAAATGTTCATCAAACGGAAATTTGGCTAACCTCGTTTCTTTAGTATGTAATAGCTATAAGCAATTATCCGTTTCTCGTCGTCATCATCATAAACTCATGACGCAGAGGAAGGAGGAGATGCACTTTGTTGTCAGGCATATCATTGAACTTTACATTTCCTTTGTTAATAAAAGATGTGTATAAACAGCTGAAGAGAACATTGTCTAATGATGTTTTACTCATTATAAACAACAAAACGATACAACGTATCGTGGTTCCATCGTGGAAACCTTTATTTAACGTTGGTTGGTGTATTGGCTTTGAAGTCCATTAACGTGATAATGCCCAATGACGTCACGGCGAAGTTCTTTATAATACAAAAGTTCAATGCAGGTACTCTGAGACTAACTGAATTAACTCCTCAGCTTTTTTGGTGATGTCACACTGTCATATCTGGCTGGTGATAATGGTTGAGATTTACATATTCCTTCAGATTACATATTTGTATTTACAAAATTTTAACACACTAAATTTACTAATATCAGTATTAAACAAAACATGTATATATATATATATATATATATATATATATATATATATATATATATATATATATATATATATATATATATATATATGTGTGTGTGTGTTTATATATATATATATATATATATATATATATATATATATATCGCTTTTATATATATATGTCTTTTATATATATATATATATATATATATATATATATATATATATACATATATATATATATATATTCATATATATATATACATCTATATATATATATATATATATATGTATATATATATATATATATATGTAGATGTATATATATATATGAATATATATATATATATATGTATATATATATGTAGATATATATATATATATATGTATCTATATATATAAAGGTATATATATATATATGTAGATATATATATATATATATATATATATATATATATATATATATATATATATATATATATATATATATATATATAAGAATTTAGCTTTTAATAACCTGTAAAAGAATTATTCCCACTTTACCTATGCAAAGTCCAAGTCCATTAAAGATATATTTTCTTTGAAATCCCGATTTAAAAAATAAAATGTTAATACTCCAGTTATTTGATAAATGTGTGTGTGTGTGTGTGTGTGTGTGTGTGTGTGTGTGTGTGTGTGTGATTTAGATTTTAGCAATTTTTCATTCAAATCGGTACGATAACTGCAGTGTGGCAGTTTATAGTGATCTCTAGCACTGGGGTATCATGTCGCAGAGATGTAGCATGATATCCCACCCAGTCACATTATCCAGTCACCAGTCCGACCAGTCCGAACACTTAACCTCTTAATGCTGAGCGCCAAGTACCATTTTTATAAGTCTATGGTATGACTCAGCCGGGGATCGAACCCACAACCTATCGCGCCAAAGGTGGAGGTTCTAGTAGCGGTCCTGAATTATAAATGAAAAATATTGAAACACTATTAATGTCGTGAGTGAGTTGACATACAAACTAAAATGGTTGAATTGACTTTCACAAACCTTGTTAGAGGCTTGTTCAGAATCAACTTATCTCATACGTCCTATCTCATACGTCTTATCTCATACGTCCGTTACGGATCACTGCCATCTCACCTCTGTCTGCGTGAGTTCGAGTCCAGACTTGGCTAACGTGGGTAAGTGAGAAAGCCTGCCAGTAGCTTCTCGTGGGTCGGTGGTTCTTCCCTGTGTTTTCCAGGGTTCTTCCTCCACCATTAATACTGGCCGCCATGTATAGCATATCTTGTGCTGAAAAATGGCGTTAAAACCTACAACAACAAGAACAACAACAACATCCTACACAGCAAGGGACAGCTTTTGTTTTTAAGGACCATAGGCATTTATAAATTGCATGATAAGTAAGATATCATTTGTTCATTCTGTAACGAGGAAACCCCATGGACTTCAATTTTCGTTTCGTTAGTTAATGTTTCGTTTCGTTAAAGTTTATGTTGTGATTTTAAATGTTTGGCGGGCTTTGTAGTACCATCTAACGTCTTAGTTTTATGTCATATGATTTCGCCTCTGTGTGTGTGTGTGTGTGTGTGTGTGGCTGCTATGGTGTTGTGTTAGGAAGCGATATAGAGTAAAGACGTCCCCTGCAGTGTAGCAGTATAACCACCCCGTCAGAGCAAGCACGCTTGGTCGTATTTCGTTGGACAGGAGAGAGCCAAGGTATGGAATCTGAAAAGGATAGGGACAAGGTCATTCGTCGACCAATTGCCCGGCGCTAAAAGGCTCGTCCAAGCAAACGCAGAGGACTTGCGGTAATGCACTTTTTTGACTGAGATTAACTCTTCTTTCATCATATCGCACTTTCTATTAAGTTTGGTCAAAATTTGTTGAGTAGTTTTGAAGAGTTCTTTAAAGGTTTTTAAACTTTTTTTTAGTAATGGTGTCCATATTTAATTATGTATTCAAACTTGGTGTACAGACTTCAGATGTTTTCATGCCATGATACTTTCTATTAAGTTTGATAACATTATGTGCAGCAGTTCTAGAGAAGTTGTTTAAAGAGGTGTAAACATTTAGCAATGTTGGCCATACTTAAAGTCAGATAGGCATCATTTATTAAAAAAAATAAAATATTTGTTAACAAGACGAAAAGACATAGATATTTCCACCAGAACCTCTTGCCAAGGTCATTCCGGATGCTGCTCTGTCTGTCAATAACTCAGCCGTTAGAGCTGCAGCTGATAACAGCGATGGAACTTCTGTGAAGAATGGAAATATTCAACGGGCTTTTTGAAATGGCACCACCACTGACATGAATAATTTTAATGTCACCGATGTTGTTTTTTTTTTGGTGGTGGTGGGGTTGTTGGGCCGGATTAAGAAGGTTACGTTGTGTTTTGCTTAAACACACGGGGACAATTCCAGTTACCTTTTCCAGAGAAAGTTTAAATGTCACGCTGCAATCGTTTTTTATTGCGCTCCTTTGGGCTGCTTTGCGCGAGGACGACCATAACTTCTTGAAAGGACATTATTTGTTTTTTTTATAAAAAAAAGTAGCAGGTTCAATTACATGTTTATAAATCTTTACTAGTTTCCAAAGGCGGGTCAATGACACCTTATCCGGAAAACTACGCCCTCTAATAACAGCATCTTATCAAATAAAATCACAGCAATATATATATATATATATATATATATATATATATATATATATATATATATATATATATATATATATATATATATATATATATATATATATATATAATTCCTTGGCTCGAGAGCAACATGCGAAAAGTGCATATCAAAATAAGCTACCTAACCACATCCAGATGATCCAAGGAAAGGTAATAAATAATAAGTAATAAATCGGATACAACCCAGTAGAATCTTACTGAGAAATCTGCATACCTAAGGCAGCGTTTTCAGCCCAGTCCATGAACGATACCAGCATGTCGTATGCACGTGCAACATGGTTGTTTTCGAAGTCATATACAATTTCTTCTGTGGGTTAAATATTATGACTACGGGTATTGGTCAGATACTCATAGATCGTCGAATACCATTTTGTTCCGAAGTTGCCCACCATTTACGAGCCATGTAGCTTCATTTGTTGCATGTACTGTTGCTTCTGTTGGATATTTATTTGCCATAGAAGCTGATCAAAATTGTTAGAAATGAAGGTGGTGTGCCTCTAATACTCGTTCAAGATTAAAAAACGCGTTTCTACAGTTATTGAAGGGATTATGTAGGCATCCACGCTGTCAATTTCGACAGCACATATTTACCATCATCAACACCATCAGCTCCCCAACTTACATCATTACTCTCAGTCAGGCTCTCAATATTACACGACTGTGTTTTGTCTCCTTAAATATCCTTGTGAGTATTTCTGCAGAACCCAAAATATATGAGAGGAATCGCACACTAAAATGATAATGAATGTCCTTTATGTTGCTGTCGATACGGTTCGAATCCAAGATTATAGATAAGTTTCTACTTTGTATAGCGGCGCCGCCAACACAAAGTCTGTATAGCATATCAGCGGGTTATGGGTCTGCGAAAGAAACGTGTAAGTTGATGTCGGAAATACTCGATATGATCGGCATCATCGTTTGAGTCCTTGTTAAATTACAAAGACGGGTCAGCAGATATAGCGTAAACATCATTATGTATGGCGAGCATGAGAATTGTCGTAGTAACGTCAACAACGCTCAAATATGCTTCGATTTCCTTTCCATCGATGAAACAACGTAAACAACTTTATTGTTGGTAAATCTAACACTTTCATTGTCATTAATAACGACGATGCCATTTTACCAAAGTTTTTCATCTATTTCTAAGAAAGATTTACACGGAAGAAGATACCAAGATGTGTCATGCATTTACAATTATATTCAACCACGTTGAGTACTTTCCTTAGATGGTATTAATGATATTGACAATCTTTGTTTATGTCGATCTATCACTAAAGGTAGGTCCATCTCAAACGATGCATCGGATACTTCCTCAAATTCCATCTTTGTAAAACTATTAGTTTTAAGTTATATATTATCAGTTTTCTCTATTACCATTTTGTGAGTTGGCTTTGGGTTCGCCACCCACTGATAGGCCTAATCCACAGCTGTCGTCTGCTTCCCATTACTACATTTTCAGGCATTTAATCAGCTGTTGAGCGACTTCACTGATGATTTTACTGACCGGAGCGGACATTATCAGTGTCGACAGAAGGAAGTATAACTACTTTTTCTTCAATTGCTTTTGATGGTGTTCGAATTACCAGTTGTGTCAATCGATCTCAAATCGATCGAACCTCTTGAAATCCACGATTTAAAAACCGATCTGCATCAACACTTTGGATGTCATCAATTTGCATATCGTTTAATCTTGCACGCGTTTATTGGGTATTATGCGCATTTTGAATAAATAGACAGACTATTGCTTTGGTGCCCTTTCGAGGTAAGTTATAACCCTTTTGAAATATTGGAACCATTCTCCACAGCTAGACTTGATCCAGCCCTGGAAAAGCCATTTCCGTAATATGTATTTAAAGAGAATTTTTTCGCTAACAACATGCATTGGTTGCACACACCACAAAAAGTGAAGATTCCAATGAATGCCATTATATTAAATATTATGTTGACATGTACATGTCGAATAACTTATACCCGTCCTGGTCCAAAAGTGTAAAACAAGTATGCGTTAACGGGGATTGTGGCATGGAAGATACACGGATGCGGAAGAAATATTCATTATCAAATTACCCGGTTCCACAGTAAAAAGTCCAAACTGTATGTAACCCTGCTACGTTTGCATTGCCGTGGCTGAAGCTTGGCAACTGTCAATGATGGCATCAAGGGGCAATTGATTTGCCTCTTGGAGGTAATCCTAACAATGTCTGACGCGATGTGGTATCCCATGCGGTAAATTGGTTGTCACAAGGATTTCATTCATATCTTCAAGCCAATCTAAAATTTTCCTAAGTTCTTCTTATCGACGACTGTATAATGTCTGCAGAAGAAATTATTAGAGTCTTTGCCGGTCACCAATGTGATTGTTCGTCGGATCTCTTCATTGATCGATTTCATGTATTAAGCGGCCGCGTAAAGTTCAGTATTTTTTCAGATGACGCAACTGTCCGCCAAAAAAACACGCATGAGTAATTTGCGGATTGACCACCAAAATGTATTGATCAGATATTAGGTCGACTGTAATAAACTTGTAACGACGCCAATGTGGTTTCGAGTGTACGTGATTCCTTCCGGCTCCCCTTCTGCTCCTGTTAGCGCTGAAGCCTGTTCACATATGCTCTTGTGACTTTTTCAGTATCCTCAACATGTTTCGCAGTTCCTGCAGTGTTGGATGCAATTTCTTTTGTTGGTTTAATCAGCGGTGCAAGTGATCGTTCCAAGCCCTGTATGAGGTCTTCCCGTGCATTTTGTCGGGATTGTTACACATCTTTGTCTGTTTGCACCCATTTATTTGCATGAAAGTTTCACTTGATCGTGTCCGGTTTTGTTACTTGGGTGTTGATCGCTGGCAGATTTTGTCGTTGTGATGACTTTATTAATATAATGTTAACTTGCTTTACCGGAGTAATCCGCGTAATATGGCTGCGTCCAACCCGGCTCTATATTTTCGGGAGTTTGGTTAAGTTCTAAAGTGATGAAAATATATAGTTTCTGGGCGACCTCCGTAAACTTGTTACTAAATTCATCCCACGAAACGTCAGGGGCACACCAGATCTAATAGATGTTTGTGAGACCACGAGTGTTAATGCCGTGAAATATAATTAACATGTTGCAATTGTCTCTGATTACTTTAAGTATGTGTTGCTATCACTGAGTCAAATAGACCACATATTCTTTTTGTGCCAAATTTGGCAATATCCTCGCGGGATTGATTTGATGTTCATGTGCTTAAATCAATGTCACAACTGGTTGGAGCTTCACTGATTGTGGAAAAGAAATCAAAGGTGGACGGTTTGCTCTTTGGCGATGATTGAAGCGCTACCGTAAAAGTCCTGTCAACATTATAACTCGGTAATTCGTTTACCGAAGGCGCTATTCCTTTCTGGTGACCGCACGTTAACCATCCTCTAATCGGATTCAACAACTATTGAGTTTTTCCTGAGTTTTTTTTAATGGAATATTTACCTTTTCGTGATGCCATGTTAAATATTACACAATTATTGTACAATACAATCATGTCTAGGGGCCCCGAGTGGTCGAGTGATCTAAAGCGCTGTCCGTTACGGATCACTGTGATCTCACCTCTGTCTGCGTGGGTTCGAGTCTAGGATTCGGCGAATGTGGATATGTGAGAAAGCATGCCAGTAGCTTCTCGTGTGTCGGTGGTTCTTTCCGTTGATTTCCCGGTTTCTTCCTCCACCATTAATACTTGCCGCCATGAATAGCTTATCGTGTGCTGAAAAAATGGCATTAAGCACAACAACAACAATCATGTTTTCCTATTGTGTGCGATATCGCATGCAATGGTAGAGCCGCAGTCTTGGTAACTCGTGTTCGGTGTTTAGCAAAGAAGTTCACGTTTGTCAAAGCTTCCAGATCCATCGGTGGAGCTAAGAGCTCCGGATCCAAAGAGAAAACTTGTCAACGGTGATGTCGCTGATACATCAACTAAACCACTAGGAACACCATTGAGTACATCCCATTGAAAAACACATCAAGCTCCCTATCAAACCTTGATAAAATTACTGTGGGCCCGGTACAGGGCTTGATATATGTCTTGATTCCAACAACTAACCAACGCCTGTTGAAATACCTATAAATTGTGTCGATGCCGAAAGTTCTGGATCCTCGGAAAATAAATCGCTACATGGATCATCAAAGTGGGTATGAAGACCAAGGCTGTTGTAGGCGGTCACTAAGACGTGGACAAAATTATATTCATCGTAGGTAAAATATAATGTTATAATAAACAAAGAAACATGACTAAGAGAAAGGAAAAGTCTGAATGCACTTTCTGCAAAACATACTACATTCTCCGCGGTTATTAGGAGAAGCTGCGGTTGAAAACGCGTGACAAAGATCACCCATGTGGTTGTTTGCGTATAATTGCCCAAACAAGCGTTGTGGCAAATTTACCTACCTGCATCGAGAAAGATTTTCCGTGGTTGCTTTCATGTCAAAACACATAACGAAATTTATCAGGCTGATCTTTTGTTTCTTCTGCATGATCATGTACAAACACGCACATATAATTACGTGCTATCAATCACAGATGTTGCTAGAAGATACGGAAAAACGGAGCCGTCGACATCAAAAGATTAAGCAAGTGTCGCTGACGCGCTTATTCTTCTTTTATGACGTGGAAACGGGTAAGTGGTAATTCCATTGTTTGATATCAAGCGGTGATAAACTCACCTTGGTGCATCGATATACACACATGCGATGTCTTTGACTGAATGATATTTGCAGGGTAAATTCACGTCAATATCGAACACATTCCACATACATTTCATGCCGAAGATTCTAGTCAACAGTTATACATGTGATTCCTTTTGCTTTCTGTTTGCTTTTGAATACGCTTTTCGATACAATTCCACATACACTTCCGTTAATTTTCACGCAAATTATGTTTGAACTTGCCAACATTTTTTTTTACTTGTCTTTGCTACACAGTGCATGATCTTTTGAAAACTTGCTGATATCAAACTCATTTACTAAACGTCATGTATTTTTCCATATTGTTTGAAATTACACATGCTGGTGCATTCGATGCCTTTGTTAATGCTTGCATTAAATAAATGGACATTATACTCAGGCAGGTTATGAAGCGCTACAAGAATTCTTATTGCTTTTGAATCCGTAACTTCAGATTGCGTTCATTTTATGTAGCTCCTCTACATGCGTCAGTGATCATAAACTTTGAAATCAGCGGAGGTAAAATCGCCATTACCGATCCAGCAATAAGTGACTTCAGAAAAATCATGGATGTCATCATTAGCCATGATCATGCCTTCGGGTGAATAGATTTGTTGCCTGATATATTTTGTCGTACACTCAAGCGATTAAAGAAACACCTCAACTGTGTTTGTGGTGCTAGCGCTCAGTGTGCTATATACTAATGGTGGTTCAGTTTGCCCCTCACATCGGACAACAGTGTAGCCAAATCCACACGAGACTTGCTCAGTAACTTGCACATTGTTTATTTGTTAGATTCTTCCACAGGTCCACAGGAACATTTAAGGTCCGCTTACATTATATACGGTAATTTCATTTTTTCGTTGCACCGCTGTAAACTTTAGAATGTTTTTCTCATGTTCTGGCATAATAGTACGCTGCGTCTATTACCGAATTCCCCCAAAGTAAAAGCATCGTCGTCAAGCAGTTACTTGGTGCTAATTTAATGCCTACATTTGCATGGAACTTTTTGCCCGTGTGCTTGCTGTTTTATGTTAAGCAGCAGGGCAACGTTCTTTGTCAATACACAATGAAATCTCTAACCACTCATATTGCTAGGCAACAACGGATCAGTCTGGGTCTACCCATGTGGATTTTTGCTTTCTACATGTGGGGATATTGCCAGTGCATATAAACATTTGTCCTAAACGAACACATTAACAGTTATACCAGGATTAGATTTTTTATTTAACTTTTTTGTTGAAGCCTTAGTAACCTGCTAAATTACCCAAATTGACCTCACCAAGATATTGCTGCCATTTCCGCTACTGGTATGTATTGTTACTCATGGGATGTAACAGGAATGCGAGCTCCCATTTAAAACGTCGGTTATCGTCGTTTTCTATATTTACCGACGATCACTGCAGAACATCTTTAGGCGTTTTAATATATATAGACCCTTTGGAAAGGCTATAACGAAGAAACATACTTTAAATGGTGTGTGTGATTTAGATTTTTTAACAATTTTTCAGTAATATCGCTACGATGTCTGCTGTGTTACAGTTTATAGTGATGTCTAGCACTGGGGCAATATGCCGCAGACATGTGGCATGATGTCCCACCCAGTCACATCATCCTGACACCAAGCCGACCAGTCCTAAGACTAACCTCTTGATGCTGGGCGCCAAGCGAGGCATCTGTTAGTTCCATTTTTGTATTCTTTGGTATGACTCGAGCAGGGATCGAACCCACAACTTTACGCATTCGAGGCGGACGCTCTAACCACCAGGCCACCGGAGCGGTTCACTTTAAATTGAAAGTATTTGTCAAGAGTCCATCCTTAACCCACGTGGGTATATTTTTAATCTCAGCATCTTTACGGTTTAAGATCTCAAGGGAACCAAAATTAATCCACGAAAATTCGATTTTTAAACATCCTTGTCTGATGACTTAAGATTAAGCGTCATAGTCAAAGAGTATATTGAGAACAATGTCTAATGTGGGATGATTGCCACGTAATTTTCTCAATCACCCTTGCCTTTGTGAAACTTTTATTTGGGAGTTTCATGTTAATGAACATACACATTATCCTCTCTAACGATACGCCGGCGATCTTTTCGACAAAAATTTCCAGTGGCATCCACAACAATAGCGGCAGCGATACGACGTAATTTTTTTCTTCATCTTTGACCACACGTGCAATTTTGGTTCGCCCTGCTCTTGGAGGAATTCGGATATTTCCTGAAACTGTCTCACAGTCTGACACGGTTCGTCTCTACTACTAGTTAGAGCAAGTAAATCAGCTTTATGTGGATATTGGTACTTTTACGTTGCGCTCAAGCGCAAAATGTTTCAATGTTGGCATTGCATTTACATCCAGTTGTGGTTGATCCGGGATCAATTGTTACACAACCAGTCGTGGTTCATTTGAGTCTTAATAAATCAAGTGTTATTTTTTCGCACACAGCTTGATAATAGTATTACACGCTCTCGTGTAATTTGCCTGATTTACTCTCAGTTTATGTAATTGGAAAATCTTTCTCTAATTGCAAATTCTGGCAATATTTTTTTTTTTGTGCATAAACTGCAATCACTTAAATCTGGCTATTGTTTCATCGACACTTTCATGTGATGTGTTTCCTAAACGGTGTTAACATCGTTCAGTATTTCTACAATAGGTTCTATATTTGCTGCGTTAGCAAATTTTTGACGGCGCGCTCGATAATACTCCCAAACAGATCCGCATTGGCAAGGCCCGTGATTTGACTCCTATACCATACTAATGGTAAGTTTGAGCATCTATACCAACACGCAACGCTAGCAAAGTGATTTACAGTATTTGTAATGAAATTGTTCACGTTTTCCAAGGCATACACCTTCTCATCGATTGCCTCCCAAAGACATTTAAAATTTTATACAAGAATTGTATTCTTTGATGTGAAATAGTATATCCTCTCAATTTATACATCTGACCTAGACCAAAGTTCTTTCACAATAGTCTTTGAGTGTAGTATATAAATGTTTCTATACCATAAATGACAATTTCACATGATAAGTTAGACTCAAAACCAAGCTATTTTGCCACACGTTTGCCTTCAAAGTTTAGCATCTTTCTGTGAAAATAAAATTCTCTTCACACAGTTATTTGTTACAAACCTCTGCATATTGTAATAATGCATAATGACTTGAAATTCACCTCACATCCAAGAATCTCACAAGTGTTATAATCCTCGTTTTTAAACTTGTAACCCGCTGAATTGTTGTATCGATGGATTCTGTATCTTTACAGTGAAATAACTCAACACAAAAAGGGTCTTCTATCGTTTCCAAATGTTCTTTATCATTACATCATCATCATCATCATCATCATTGTAGCATTCGTTTGTTTTGTTATCTGTACTAAATGGTATTGTTAACATCAGCTTCATTTTTTCCTGCAACATCATATAATGACTTTCATGTTTTTCCTCATATTTGTCATGATTATATAATTGCTGTTCGAAGATAATTCCTAAATTAATTTATCATCATGTTCCTGAAGTGTTCTGAAAAGTGACATCTTTTGTGAATCATTGACAAATCTGTATGATGCATTTATGTGCGTGTGTGTGTGATTTGGATTTTTAACTTAGTTTCAACAATTATTATTCATATCGCTAAGATGTATGCAGTGTGACAATTTATAGTGACGTCTATTACTGCATCACGCCGCAGACATGTAGCATCATTTCCAACCCAGTCACATTATCCTGGCACCAGTCATAACACTAACTTCTGAATGCTGAGCACCTAGAGAGGCATCTGTATGTACCATTTTTATAAATCTTTCTTATGACTCGACCGGGTTACGAACCAGCTATCTTCCGCATACGAGGCAGCCGCTCTAACCACTAGGCCACCGGAACTGTCCGAAACAGATGCAATCCTTTTTTTGTAGCATTATACACTCGCCCATGATCTGTTAAAATATGTAATAATTGGATATCTATAAATCCTTTCAAAATCCTTTCAAATATTATATGTAACAATCTGTTTTCTTTTTTTTTGTTGTATATATTGCAGTAATTGTTTATTATAATACTAATCTTAGCCGCAATTGGTACAAGATATTCTCTGCCAGTATAAAATATTCTTTATCTCTGCCACAGAGAATACAAACAGTGCAGTGGTTTTGGCTGCACAGCTAAAGATGTAGCATAGCCACAATGAATAATTTAGGACAGACTGATGTTTGCTTAACTAACACATTTACACGATGAAAGGGTGTAGGAAACCTTATTTCTCAAAACCTAATAATTGTATTTGCCGTATATTACATAGTTTTACATAAAGCCTATTTTATTACATAAACTCTTTCACACTTGTTCTACTTATATTTCTACTGTCCTATAGCACATACACTCATGCGTGATGATCGTTTAGAAAATAATAAAGTCAGCTGGCACCTTCGTTCAAATCCTTGCACAGACTTTCAACATTAACTCTTCCAGCTGTCTTGTCTTGCTAAAGACACATACGAGAAACGCCTGACGATGCTTCATTAACTGTTGAGGCTGCATCCTCTTAAAGAACTTAGAGAAAGCCTCGAGTAGTGATGCTTCAAGGCCGCTTTTGATGAGCCAGAAGTGGCTGTGAGGGACTGGAGCTGTAGGTCCCTTGGTTCTAAGATATCAAAGTGGGACTTCAAGAGGGAGTATCTGCTTCAAATGGAGCAGTCCTAAGAAGGTAATCTTGCCTGGTGAATTCCTGGTTTCTTGAAAACCTTTGGAAAAGATGTCTTGCATGGTCAAATGAGGGAGATCTGGTCGTGATGATGCTAACCCCAAAAGAAGAGTTTCTCCAAAATGGATAGGATTGTATTGTTCTCTATGCCTAAAGGCTTAGAACTCAAATCCAAATGATCACTTCCTCTGCCTGACCAATAAATGGGAAGAGTATGGGGATCCAAAAAGGATGAAAGATTGTCTAGTTCCTTTACAGACTTATTCAAGTCCACCCAACCAACAGACCTCAGTCCTGTTCCTACTTTTGAGGAGATACAGGACTTTTTGACTCAGTGTCTCTCTGATAAGAAGGAAATGGGGGCATAAGGGTTTTCTCAATCTGGAAGTTCTCATAGAGATTGGCTGGGATTCTCAGGATGCACAATATGGTTTGCGGTGTCTTCACCAGGTTACCAACCCTGATAGTGTGCTGGAAATTTTCAAGGCATTACATCTGTGTACTCTACAAGAGATGGATTCCATATGTTAAAGACTGGGACTCTTCAAGAGTTTATCTCATGAGAGGTCTTATACTTCCTGGGATTATGGAGTACCTAGTCTGATAGAGTTCTATGACACTGAGGTGCATTGTGTCTTAACAAGGTAATGGTAATTATTGATTTGTAGATACAGTTTCTATGAAATTCCAGAATGGTTGTTTCATAATAATGTTTGGCAAACTTCACTTTATAGCTTTATGGATTCATTTACCTAAGGGGATGAAAGTTGAATCTTAGGTCAGGTGTAGCTTTACTAATAAAAAGGAATGATCTTTTTTTTTAACATGGGATTGAGGAGTGGTTGGTCCCATACCCTCCTTGATCCAAGGAGTTATATTCTGAGTTCTGCACACTCCTGGAATGAAGAGATTAAGATGCAATATTTTTCTTGGGATCAAGGAGTATACAAAATAAAGTGCTTTTTCCTCCCTTGAAGGTGTGCTAACTCTCAACCTGGTCCCAATAGAACTGACAACTTTCGGTTTGCATGCACTTTGAATGGGATAAACACATAGGGTGAGAATCTCATGGGGCCTTTTCATATCCACAGTTCTCCATAGTTTTGACATTTCTTAAAAGAGAATAACCAAAACTAATACTCTCTGAAAGAATATATGATATGTAAATATATGATATGCAAATATTTACTTTTCAAAAAGTGCAATATAACTATTGGGTGCAACAATTAAATCATATTGCTGAAGTAAAAGCATATTCAGCAATGCAATAAAAACTACTGATGCAACTACTGATGGCATGTACTTATTTGAAAATGTATTGATAATGCAGCATAAGAATTCAATAAAGAAAATGTAACAAAATACATAAAAGTTTAATAGTGCAAGAAATTTTGTAAAAAGATGAAAATCAACAATTTCCTGTCAGAAAAAAGTTATAAAACATTTATGCACAAACAAAACCAAAATTAGATTCCTTTGCTTTTCATAATTCAAACTAAACAATCTGTAACTCATCAACAATCTATATATTTATATATCTATATAGATATCTACACACAAATATACACAAGAATATGGTTACTGGTACATTATACACCCACCTCATGTTTACTAGTCCTCTGTATAGGTACTAGTAGGGCATGCTTGTCTCTGGAGATTATTGACCAACAGGTCTCAATGACATTGACCTTTAAGGTACACTATCCTGAATTAAACTTAATGTGCAGAATCCTTTATTTTCTATTAGATCAACCATGATTGTGACTATTGAACTTTTAGGTTAAAAATGTTAGAGTTCTTATTATCCTAGAGATTTAGTAAAGAATCTTTATCTAGAAGAAAAGTTATGCAGAAAAAACATTTTTTTGCAAGTAACAATGACCTCAACCTTTGACTTTATGACCTCCAATCCACAGACTTCTTTCTTTCTTACAAAAATTGTAAACTGTCCACAATCTTTGGTGAAGATACATGATTTAGATCTAAAATTTGAACCAAGTCAGTGATGTGGAACTATTGGAAACATGCAGAAACCATTTTTGTAAACTCTGTCACAGCAAAGATGACATTTAACAGCTGGTTCTGGAAGTCACACACTTCATTCTTGCCACAGAAGCAAGCTACCATTTATTCCTTAATTACCCTCTCCCCTTTTTTAAGAACAAAAATTTTAAAAGATGCATTGTAACATCGGTACAGGAGGTCCCGAAGGTTCAAGTTATACATTAAAATTTCACCTTGATCTGGTACCCAAGAAAATGTGTTGATTGATTTAACTGTGCTGATATTTATGACTGAAGTCAGTGGCAGAATGACCGCCTGTTGAACAGGTGGTCAATATAAGAGTACATCAGAATAACAACTTTAGCTTTCATTAATATGATCTTATAAATTCACCACCCCTTTGCAAAATGAAACACCCTGGGGTTATTAAATAGGGAAAATATTTTATTTCGAAAGTTTGGTAATGTTAGCACATGAAGAACAAGAAATGCTTGCATAAACCAAATTGGGAACAGACATACATACTTATGGACAGATGTGTATCATAACATGATAAGATCCAACTTGTGGACGGAATATAAAAATCAATCTGAAAAAAGATTTAATTAAAGAAATTAAATAATGTTAAAGTTGCAATTTTTTTTCACATAGATGGTATAGAAATGGTTTAGCTACAAAAGAATGGTGTTATTCTTCTGCATATAAATGACGCATCCAACATATCATTACATGGTCACATACAGAGCCAGCTTACCCTAATTTAACATACATGAAGAACTTGGATTCCTGAAAGTGAAAACGTTCACTTTACTTGAAACTTATCTCTATTTCTTCACTCATCACATTATGAATAATATTTTAATTAATTTATCACTACATGTCAATTAAATCTAAACATCGGCTGATGCCTACAAACTGCCAACCAGATCTGCCGCTGATAAAGATGCAATATCTGCTTTAACCAAAACTCATTGGAACATTCATGTCTGTTGTTCATTGCCTGGCTAAATGCCACTATAACAATGAATTCAAATGGCACTTCAACAATTTCCAACATTAATGAAATATTCAAAACACCAAATTCATCTGGAGGCAAATGGCAGAATAAAACAATTGCCATTTTATGTGACATGGTATGCAAAGATGCAGACATGGTTATCTCTGTTTTGGAGATAGGTGAATTATAAATAAAGCATTTAGACAACTGGGCAAATAAGAACTGGACAAGACTTATCTGTCAAGTTAAACAAAAAATATTAAGCCTTCCTGTACACTGGAATTATCTAAAAGTTTATGAAAAATATTTCTACTTACAATTACCTGTACACTTAAAATCTAACAAAATGCAAACAAAAAAGACATCACAGGTCCCTATGAAGTTTTAGGGATCAAAAATACAACATGTCCCATAATTAGAGCCCATGGAAAGCACAACCAATTACAGAATCATTTACATGACTAAACACCATGTATCTGCAGAGACCGCGATCTTTAAATAAATGCAAATACAGCTGGCCCAAAAGTTTTTATGGTAGTTTTAACAATGCTGACTGTTCTTTGATTTTATGAACACAGAATGTAAGTCAACTATCTACTTAAATATGGATTTCTTATTTATCAATCAATAATACTTTCCAAAACTAGACATTTGTAGGTAAAAAAGTACAAAGATATGTATAAAGATTAGATTTTGAGGTAAGTTGTAGGAGAAGTGTTCATTAATAATTCTGTGGAATGATATATCTTGCCTGCTCAAACACTGCCTAATTTAAAAGCTGTGGAAAGCCAAAAGAGAAAAAAAATAGGTTGCTGTGATCCAGTTTTGCATTTGGTGAGAAAAAGCATTCAGATAAATGCACCCGTACAGTTGTATACTGTAGATGCAGCTGTGTCTGAGAAACAGAGAAACGTAATCAATGGAGTAAAAAAAGCAGGTCACTGCAACCATTTTCCTGTTATGTTTAGAACTCAAAACAATCAATATAACCAGTAGGTTTCAAGAATATACATAAACAATGTCAGCAAATCTGAGTAAGAAACAAGATCCTAAAAATGATGCTTACGCCAACAAGAATAACAGCAATGCTGTCAGAAAAGTGATACATGTCCTGCCTACACATCACAAGTGAGTCAAAAACAGATTATGTGAAACATTTTGATGTTCACTGAGTTGCTGCCTGGACAACTGTATGATAACAATCAGTACACATGTAAAAACTATTAGACTGTCACAGTTTCTATTTATAAATACTCTTACAGACACAAACAAGAGTAACATAAATGATGCATTACACACCCACCCCCTGTTTAACTATCCTGTGTATAGACATCATTAGTAGGTCTCAATAACCTGGACCTTTGGTCAAGGTATGAGATCTTGAATTAAAATTACTTCTTATTAGATATAGCATGACCGATCCCTAACCTTTAGATCACAGAATCTATAGGTTGTTTTTTACATCCCCATGTGCAAGCCATCCACAAAGCCATCTCAATTTTCTTTAAGCCAAATTAGCCATGACCAGTAATTTTTTTTCCCCAAAGTCAACAGCACTCTTCCACATCTTAAGTGCAAACCTTCATTAATCTGGTCAATTTACATGGTCTGAAAAAAATATGCAAAAATACATTTTTCATCTTACAGTCAATCACCACGACCGTTTACCTCTTAATTCCACAATCAATAAGCATTTTATTTTTCTTAGCCTATCTGCAAATCACCTGTAAACTGATAATAATAAACAGTTTAATAACTGGGTTTTCTTGAGCGCAGAAATCAATTTTTTTCTTCCAGTTACAACGACCTTGACCTTTTACCATCCAGATCAAGGCTCTTACTAGTCCATGCTATCCATAAAGTTTGGACCTGGTCTATGGTGCAGAATTAAAGTTACAGTACAGAAATCATTTTCCTTCTTTCAGTCACTAATCTTGACCTATGACTTTTTAACCCCAACAAAGTCTGGCTTCATTCTTTCATCAAGAAGAATTTACATAAAAGGTTTGGCAAAGGTAAGTGCTATAGAATTGAATTTATCATCCAGGAAATATTAAAGAACAGACAGTCCAATGAAAAATTATCTTCTCTAATCATTGAAAATATCATTTTTCTCAAAACATGAAAACAACCTATGAATGTAAATGATTTTGCAGTATTTCTTGTTACTTCAATTTAGAATGTACAGTAATTACAATGCAAACATTTTAAAAACATTTATTTTAATGGATAAAACTTTACTTATCAGTAGTAGTACAAGGTAAAAGCAGAAACAGGAGGATGTACAAGTTTAGATGCAAGAAGTTTATAACTCCATATGACATAGCTGCCCTACCAAAATGGCCAAAGCAAACAGGGGCCATAACTCCAACAGTGGATTTGAAAAAAAAAGGGTTAAAATCAAACCTAGTCAAGGTCATTATAATATAAAGTCTCATATAAAATGTCATTTCAATCAATACTTCTCTAATGGTATTGAGTGAAAACTGATGAAAAAAGTTCCCAGACAGGACTTTAACTCTCTAAAATTTTGTCAAAAAATGGTAAAAATTAATTTTGACCTACACCAGTCTATTAAATCTTTCAAAAGTTAATGAGCAGAAACTAATGGGCTAAGATTTAAGTTAAACAATGGGTATTAACTTCATCAAAATTTACCAGAAAACAATGAAGATCAAATCTCAACATACCAAAATTGGTTTACATCCATTAAGTCCTTCTAACATTATTAATCAAAAATGGAAATAAACAACTTTGTCAACCAGGGACCTTAACTCCAAAAAGGTCTACCAGAAAATGAGAAAACTTGAACTTAATCCAGGACATCTTCATTTAAAATTAATCTTATCTGAATATATGAAATCCTTCAAAAATAATCAAGCAGTAATTAAAGTGCATGTTTTCTTTTTATATGTACAACAGGACTGTAACTCAATAAAATCCAGACAAATATGATACAAAGCAAACTTGATTGCAGTCTTCCTAATAATAAGTTTTATATCAAATTTGGTTTCAATGCATGAAATCCTTTAAAAGCTACTGAAGGACGAAAGTAATAAGTGAAACAGGGTCCATAACTCTGTAAAATCTAGAAAACTGCAACAATCAAACTTGACCAAGATTTTCCTAATGAAAGCACCATAGCATGTTTGATTACAATCCATTAAGTCCATTTAAAAGTTTACTGGAATTCACAGGGAGGGAGAGAATGTGATGTGACCTTACAAGGCAGATGGACTATTTACCTTTTTCAAAGATATGGCTGAGGCATAAACAAATCAAAGTAAAAGCAAGGTATGAACATCATAAAAAGTATAAATATAAACATTAATGTGTATCAAAACCTATTGAAAAGGTATAAAATACAAAAGTAATGTTAAAGTATGCTATCATGACAATGTTGTAAATCAAATAGCAGTTCAAGACAAATTATGTTAGTATTGCAAAGATCAGAAAGCTTTCTTAGTTATTTACTGATTGTGACTTCATTGCATCACTGCTTCAATTATATCATCAGCAGGGTTCTATCTTGAAATATTAATTTAATCCTAAAAAAAAATACTCTCCACACTGAAGAATAAAGGTTTCTTCTAAAGCATTCTTTGGTAAAATATAAAAGTTCTAAGATTAAAAAAAAGTCCATAAAAGTACGGTGTTATGAAGGCACTAAATAATGAAACATACATGTTGTTTATTCTGTTTTAAAAATGTCTTACTTTTGAAAAATATATAAAGTATACAAAATGTAAATCAAACATTTCCTTGCCCCTTAAGAATAACAAAGTATTATTAAAATCACCAAAATTACCCATTACATTTTACATGCAAGTTTGCAAAGACATTAAAATTTCCCAGCCAGTATAAAAATATACAGGTTGCAGATCTTGTATTCATTTAATAGCAAGTAAGTAAACTCAGAGAAATTTATTGTAATTACATATAGCTCAAAATCAATTGACAGGAAAATAAAAGCATATGGAATCCTTGCCATGATGACTGCAAACAAAGCTATATTAGTCTGAATCTGATTCATTTAGGTATCGTGAAGATTTCTTTGCTTTATAAACTAAAGCTGCTGTCTTGTCTTCAGTTTCCCTGGATCTCATCTGAAACAAAGAAATCAGAAATTATCTCTACATCTTCAGTCAAACTAGATGTCCCATGTAGTGGCATTTTGTTAACTCTGCCAAATTTAAAATTTCTCTGAAGATGACTAAACATGGAATCTCTATTATTGCTCAGTAATTTAATCAATTGATTTAAGAGGCATTGGCTTAGAGAAAAGGCAAATTCTGAATTCTTGTGATTGCCTAAAGTTGTGAGGTCACCCTAAGTATGCCATGATGAAATCAGACTGTAACCTTGGAACAGAACTGTCATGAGGTCACCGTAAGTATACCTTGATGAAATCTGACTGTATCCTTGGATAGAACTGCTGTGAAGTCACCATAAGTATACAATGATGAAATTTGACTGTAACCTTTGGACAGAACTGTTGCAAAGCCAACATAGGTACACCATGATAGAATCAGACTGTAACATTGGGACAGAATTGTAGTGAAGTCACCATAATTATACAATGATGTAATCTGACTGTAACCCTAGGACAGATCTCTTTCAAAGCCACCATAAGTACACCATGATAGATTCAGACTGTAACCTTGGGACAGAACTGTTGGGAAGTCACCATAAGTATAAAATGATGAAACGTGACTGTAACCTTAGGAAAGAATTGTTGTGAAGTCACCATAAGGATGTCATGATGAAATTTGACTTTAACATTGGGTCAGAACTGTTGTGAAGGCACCAAAAGTAAGCCATTATGAAATCTGATTGTAACCTTGTGACAGAACTGTTGTGAAGTCACCATAAGTATGCCACAATGAAATCTGTAACTGTAAAGTTTATGGGCAGAAATAGAGTTAACTATTTTCTAAATGGCCCTATTTTATAGGGTCTTACATTAAAATCAGAGAAAAAGTTAAACATATTACTGATCACCCGATGATAACACAAACACTGTAATACATGTGATGCTATTAAAATGTGAAGGTCAGGTGTGCCATGGTTTATCATATACTGCAGTTTCTTACAATATACATCTACAAACATCAATGATAATATTGACTTCTCACTGTGATCATGACCTTGAGAACAAGATCCCAAATGTGCAATGCAGCACACTTTATAATAACAATATTCAGGTATATCAATTTCATCCATTTATCTTAAACAACTTTGCATTATAAAACAGAAGGGAAAATGTGAATGAAACCTAGAATGTTAACATGTTACCGTGACCTTTCACACAGCACCACACTTTCTAGTAATGATATGTAGGTATACACAATTACTTATCTTAAAAATTCAAGTGTCAGGTACAATAACTTGCAGGAACTACAGGTAATTTGTGTGATCTATACCCCCCATGGGTTCTAAAATTGCATGACTCTTAATTGTTATTGTGAGATTCCTTTGATCTCATTGTCAACAGCATCTTTGCAAAAAGCTTGAAATCTGTATATACTAAACTGTGTTACTGTCCATTCACTGGATAAACATGCTATGATACTGTTCTTTCACTGGATAGAATACTTTAATACTGTCCTTTCACTGGATAACATACCATAATATTGTCCTATCACTGGATAACATACTATGTCCTTTCAGTGGATAACATACAATGATGCTGTTTTTTCAGTGGTTAACATACAATGATGCTGTTCTTTCACTCCATAATTACTCTCCCTTTTATTTATATTTACATATATTAGTTTTGTTTATATTTGTTCAGAGTTCATATGTATTAATTTATTACAAATGTTCATACAACCTGTATATTGTGATTTTTTTCACAAAACTTTTTCCAAATAAAATTTAATTTTCATACATTTTCTGACTAAATTATTAAATTTAGTATTAAACTATGTAAACTTCTTTCTGTTGGATCATTTCAAGAAACCCACACAAGTTCAGTTTTGTGTACCTGCTAAATGTATCAAAGCCTTACCTGTATTCCATATAGCCTTAAACTGTATTAATCATTTGAAGGATTGACAGTCTTAAACTGTACAAATCATTTGAATGATAACCATAAAGGCTTAAAATGTAATAATCATTTGATGGATTACTATACAGTCTTAAACTGCAGCAATCACATGATGGATTGCCATACAGTCTTAAACTGCAGCAACCACATGATGGATTGCTATACAGTCTTAAACTGCAGCAATCACATGATGGATTGCCATACAGTCTTAAACTGCAGCAATCACATGATGGATTGCTATACAGTCTTAAACTGCAGCAATCACATGATGGATTGCTATACAGTCTTAAACTGCAGCAATCACATGATGGATTGCTATACAGTCTTAAACTGCACTAATCCTTTGAAGAATTGCCAGTTTTAAACTTTACAAATCATTTGATGGCTTGCCATACAGTCTTAAAATGTAATAATCACTTGATGGATTTCCATAGTCTTAAACTATTTGATGTATTGACAAAACTGTATTAATCACTTGATGCATTGATTTTAGTTTAAAACTGTACAAATCATTTGATGGCTTGCCATATAGTCTTAAACCATACTAGTCATTTGTTCAATGCCATATATTCTTAAACCATACTAGTCATTTGTTCAATGCCATAAAGTCTTAATATGTACTAATCTTCTGACGAATTATCATAGTCTTAAAATGAGCTAACTGTTTGATGAATAGACATATAGTTTAAACTCTTCTAATCATCTGATAGATTGCCATTTAGTCTTAAACTGTATAAATCATCTGATGGATTGCTATATACAGTGGAATCCACTTATCTCGACCTCGGTTACCTCGCCAACCCTATTAAGTCGATGTTTTTGAAGTGGAACGGCCGAATTCTTTCTTTGTCTTTGTATTTTCTCATCGGTTATGTCGATTCTTCTATGTGGCCGAACCCTAATATCTCGAGCACAAAAGAGTGCCAAATTTGCCAACTAACGTCGTTTATCTCGATCCCCATGACCAATCGCGGCGATTTTTTCCCCCTTATTGGTGACAAAAATGTCCCATCTGGCGACGGACTTTTTGGTTATTTAATTTGTACAAACAATCGTGGCTTTTGACTGGATAAATAAAAAGGTGAACGGAAGGAAGCTACAAACTTAACTAAGTAATACATTAGAATCAATCAGTACCCAAATGATCCTTGTTTGTATCTATCACCCCATCTTAGCAGTGCATTGTTACATCATAATCTGCTTATGCTGATGTATGGCAGAGTACTGTATGTTTTGACCGTCCTTTATGCTACCGTACTATACCTACAACCGACTGACTTCTGAAGACGCGAATAGAACAAATAAAATTATGGAATGACTAATCCTTCTGTTTGTTGGTTGTTACAGACACCTAAACTCAGCAAGAAGAAATAGCAAACAAGAAATAAATAACTTTTGCATAATTAAAAATAATTATTTATTTCTCGAAATACAGGAGTGAAAGAATCCCTATATTGGTTGTTAACTACAATAATATATACGGTCCAATATTGCCAGGTGTTGACTCGTGTAAGTTTCAATCTCTGGAATGGAGATACTATTTTGCAAGAATACGGGTCTCTCGATTTTTTAATTTACATGTACTTCTTGCGACTGGTTAGGCTAGCTTAGGACTCACCAATAAAATGATCATACTTGGTTAACTGCGCATGTGCTGAGTTCACGTAGCACGTGATCACGATCCGTATGGTCGTTCACTCCAAGGACAGTTCACTCATACTTGTTGATCTTGTCTGAAGGATAACATGTAGCTATTCTGTTGACGATACTTTTCAGAGCTGTCAGAGCGAAATGACTCGCGAATTTCATTTTGACACTGGTTAGCTTTTTGAAAAACGAACTACACCCTGCATATTTTTTTTGTGATTTTGTAAGCGATCTTTGCGTTTGCAATGTTGGAGAATATAATAAAGGTTTGTATCGAGAATCGATGGTGGTTTGTGTTTTATACTGGTAAATCTCTGCTGTTAGTTTGTGCACATATGCCTTTTGTTTATTAACAAACATGTATGTATATTTTTATGGCATTCAGATCGCTTCATCAAACAAATCGCGGCAACGCTGTTGTGTAAAAAAAACATCCAAAAATATGTGCATGTACATTCTCATTTATTAACAACACATCATGTACATAATGAAATTTCAAGCACGTGTTATTATATTGACGCCATATTGGTTTTCATTTATCTCGATCATCGGTTATCTCGATGCTTTTTGCAAACCTCCAGGCCGGCGACATAACCGGGTTCGACTGTAGTTCAAATGTATCAATCACTTGATGGACTGCTATATAGTTAAAATGTATCAATCACTTGATGGATTGCTATATAGTTCAAATGTATCAATCACTTGATGGACTGCTATATAATTCAAATGTATCAGTCACTTGATGGACTGCTATATAGTTCAAATGTATCATTAACTTGATATATTGCCATTTAGTCTTAAACTGTATAAATCATCTGATGGATTGCTATATAGTTCAAATTTATCAATCACTTGATGGATTGCTATATAGTTCAAATGTATCAGTCACTTGATGGACTGCTATATAGTTAAAATGTATCAGTCACTTGATGGATTGCAATATAGGTCAAATGTATCAATCACTTGATGGATTGCTATATAGTTCAAATGTATCAATCACTTGATGGACTGCTATATAATTCAAATGTATCAGCCACTTGATGGATTGCTATATAGTTCAAATGTATCAATCACTTGATGGATAGGTATATAGTTAAAATGTATCAATCACTTGATGGATTGCTATATAGTTCAAATGTATCAATCACTTGATGGATTGCTATATAGTTCAAATGTATCAGTCACTTGATGGACTGCTATATAGTTAAAATGTATCAGTCACTTGATGGACTGCTATATAGTTCAAATGTATCAATCACTTGATGGATTGCTATATAGTTCAAATGTATCAATCACTTGATGGACTGCTATATAATTCAAATGTATCAGCCACTTGATGGATTGCTATATAGTTCAAATGTATCGATCACTTGATGGACTGCTATATAGTTCAAATGTATCAGTCACTTGATGGATTGCTATATAGTTAAAATGTATCAATCACTTGATGGATTGCTATATAGTTCAAATGTATCAATCACTTGATGGACTGTTATATAGTTCAAATGTATGTCACTTGATGGACTGCTATATAGTTAAAATGTATCAATCACTTGATGGATTGCTATATAGTTCAAATGTATCAATCACTTGATGGACTGCTATATAGTTATAATGTATCAGTCACTTGATGGACTGCTATATAGTTCAAATGTATCAATCACTTGATGGATTGCTATATAGTTCAAATGTATCAATCACTTGATGGACTGCTATATAATTAAAATGTATCAGTCACTTGGTGGATTGCTATATAGTTCAAATGTATCAATCACTTGATGGACTGCTATATAGTTCAAATGTATCAATCACTTGATGGACTGCTGTATAGTTAAAATGTATCAATTACTTGATGGACTGCTATATAGTTCAAATGTATCAATCACTTGATGGACTGCTATATAGTTCAAATTTATCAATCACTTGATGGACTGTTATATAGCTAAAATGTATCAATCACTGGATGGACTGCTATATAGTTAAAATGTATCAATCACTTGATGGACTGTTATATAGTTAAAATGTATCAATTACTTGATGGATTGCTATATAGTTAAAATGTATCAATTACTTGATGGATTGCTATACAGTTTTAAACTGTACTAGTCATCTGATGGATCACCATATAGTCTTAAACTATACTAATCACCTGAATGAGTGTATAAGGTATGTAAGAAGTATTTATTGTGCTATTAACTAACAATAAATGTACAATGAAAGCTCACAATGTAAGAGTTGGAGATGTTCTAACAAGACTAATGACAAGGCTGTTATTACTCAAAAATATTACTCAGTCATGGAAGTAGTCAAAGGGCCAGTGTTAGTGATAAATGTGTTCATGACTGACAGGTGGGAGGAGTCATCAATTAATTCTGCTTTAATTGTACAGTTTTCCACACTGTACAGACTTAAGATCCAAGAATCTTACCTTCTTTTTGACAGCCCTTTTCTCTGAACTTAAAGTGCTGGACTTTGACCCTCGTGCTGTTGTTGGAAGAACTTCATACATATCTTGTACTGCCATGTCATACATATCATCCTCTTCATCTGAGTGAGTTGACCCATGGGTTTTTCTCTCCTCCTATACAAAAGTATCAAAGTACCAATGGTGGTCACAGTCACAGATTGTAGCCAATGGAAGTAGTTACTGTAGTAATAGTATTATTAATAATCTCAGTAGTATTAGTAGTAACAGCAGTATTAGTAGTCAGATTAGCATCATCAGTGGTATCAGTAGTCATAGTAGTATTAATAGAATTAGTAGTTATATCAGTATTAGTAGCTACAGTAGTATCAGTATTTGTAGTAGTAGTAATTAGAGTAGTATTAGTAGTTTTAGCAGTATTAGTAGTTGTATTAGTTTCATTAGTTATAGTAGTATTAGTAGTTATAGTACTTGTAGTAGATATAGTAGTATTATTAGTCACAGTAGTATTAGAAGCTGCAGTAATATTAGTAGTAAGTAGTATTAGCAGTATTAGTAGCTGCAGTAGTATTAGCAGTATTAGTAGTTATAGTAGTATTAGTAGTCATAGTAGTATTAGCAGTATTGGAAGTCATAGTAGTATTAGCAGTATCAGGAGTTGCAGTAGTACTATCAGTATTAGTAGTTGTAGTAGTATTATCAGTATTATTAGTTATAGTAGTATTAGTAGTCATAGTAGTATTAGCAGTATTAGTAGTTGTAGTAGTATTAGTAGTCATAGTAGTGTTAGTAGTATTAGTAGTTGTAGTAGTATTAGTAGTCATAGTAGTGTTAGTAGTCAGAGAAGTATTAGCAATATAGTAGTTGTAATAGTATTAAAAGTTTTAGTAGTATTAGTATTCATAGCAGATTTAGTAGTTGTAGTAGTATTAATAGTCATAGTAATATTAGTAATGAGAGTAATATTAGCAGTATTAGTAGTTGTATATTATTAGTCATATTAGTGTTTGTAGTCATAGTAATATTAGCAGCATTAGTATTAGCAATTATACATAGTTGCAGTATTAAAAGTATTAGTAGCTATAGTAGTATTAGTAGTCATAGTATAGCAGTATTAGTAGTCATAGTAGTATTAGCAGTATTAGTAGTTGCAGTAGTATTAGTAGTATTGGTAGTTATAGCAGTATTAGTAGTCATAGTAGTACTAGTAGTCATAGTAGTATTAGCAGTATTAGAAGTAGTATTAGTAGTTATAGTAGTATTAGTAATTGTAGTAGTATTAGTAGTCAAAGCAGTATTAGTAGTTGTAGTAGTATTAGCAGTATTAGTAGTAGCAGTAGTATTAACAGTATTAGTAGTTGTAGTAGTATTATCAGTATTAGTAGTTGTTGTAGTATTAGCAGTATTAGTAGTGGCAGTAGTATTAACAGTATTAGTAGTTGTAGTAGTATTATCAGTATTAGTAGTTGTAGTAGTATTAGCAGTATTAGTAATTGCAGTAGTATTAGTAGTCATAGCAGTATTATTTGTCACAGTTGTAAAAGAGTTTTATGCATTTATAATTAGTAATTTTCAAGTTCTGATGATACTAGAAACAAATGTAACTAGACTATGCAATATGTTGTAAAATTAATATCAATATTCATTACTTAAAAATCTAAGCAGTGATATTCATTACTTAAACAACCAAGCAGTGATATTCATTACTAATACAACCAAGCAGTGATATTCATTACTAATACAACCAAGCAGTGATATTCATTACTAATACAACCAAGCAGTGATATTCATTACTAATACAACCAAGCAGTGATATTCATTACTTAAACAACCAAGCAGTGATATTCATTACTTAAACAACCAAGCAGTGATATTCATTACTTAAACAACCAAGCAGTGATATTCATTACTAATACAACCAAGCAGTGATATTCATTACTTAAACAACCAAGCAGTGATATTCATTACTTAAACAACCAAGCAGTGATATTCATTACTAATACAACCAAGCAGTGATATTCATTACTTAAACAACCAAGCAGTGATATTCATTACTAATACAACCAAATAGTGATATTCATTACTTAAACAACCAAGCAGTGATATTCATTACTAATACAACCAAATAGTGATATTCATTACTTAAACAACCAAGCAGTGATATTCATTACTTAAACAACCAAGCAGTGATATTCATTACTTAAACAACCAAGCAGTGATATTCATTACTAATACAACCAAGCAGTGATATTCATTACTTAAACAACCAAGCAGTGATATTCATTACTTAAACAACCAAAGAGTGATATTCATTACTAAAACAACCAAAGAGTGATATTCATTACTAAAACAACCAAATAGTGATATTCATTACTAAAACAACCAAATAGTGATATTCAATACTAAAACAAAGAGTGATATTCATTACTAAAACAACCAAAGAGTGATATTCATGACTAAAACAACCAAAGAGTGATATTCATTACTAAAACAACCATAAAGTGATATTCATTACTAAAACAACCAAGCAGTGATATTCATTACTAAAACAACCAAAGAGTGATATTCATTACTAAAACAACCAAATAGTGATATTCATTACTTAAACAACCAAGAAGCAATATTCAATACTTAAGCTACTGTATGCAGAGAAAGGACTAAAACTTGACATGTATACATATACATTGGATGTTTAATTGCTGTTTATTAGCTAGAACAACTTGACTGGGAAATGTGTCATCTAGTCAACAGTGTTTTTTCACTAGCTTTAAAATTGCCTTTATGGAAAGAACATTGCTACATCCACCAACTGAAAAGATTGATTGACATAGTATGCCAATATTAAGGTTGGGTAGTGGTGGGAATTAAAGTAAATTATCACACTGTATATTGATAATATCATCAATGGATTATTTTTTTAGCCATTAATGCACTGATCCAATGCCAACAATTACACTGTAATGATTTTTTTAATGCCTTGGGTAGACAGGTTTACACTGCCAACAATTACTCTGTAATGATTTGATAATGCACTAGGTAACCAAGTTTACACTGCCAACAGTTACACCATAATGATTCTCTAATGCCTTGGGAATACAAGTTTACACTGCCAATAATTACACTTCAATGATTCTTCTGTACATATTACTACTGATGTATGCTCTTTGCCAATGCAAAGAACATGGACCCAAATGTGAGATCAAATAATAATGCCCTTGCAGATCAGCATCAAACAAACAGCATAGAACCTATTCAAACAGTACTAAATGCACTGACAGATTAGTGTATCTGCATATTACAGAACCTGATCTACCAGTACTAAATGACCTGCCAGATCAGTGTCTATATATAGAGCAGTGTAGAAACTAATCTACAATTACAAAATGTCATGACAATTTGATCTCTTATTGGACAACATGATCATTGCTGTCGGAGCCCAATAAAGTACGCATGGACTAAGATGTCCACTGCTGTAATGAGAGAAACTTGGCCTGTGAAAGAATATCTTGGCAGATGGATTGCTCCAAAGAGGCACAGAACTTACCACTGCATGAATTCAACTCTCAATCCTGGTAAACACATTCTAAGAGTTCAGACATTGTTGACCGAGTCTTGAAACGGTATGATGTAAAATATGTTCGCATTCACATGATATTGAGGATGAAAGGAGAGCAAAATGTAAAATCAAGTCTTGCTCCAAAATATAACAAGTCTGTTGTCTGTAGCCTGTTGTA
The DNA here is from genome assembly GCA_016746295.1 of Potamilus streckersoni. Lineage (NCBI taxonomy): Eukaryota > Metazoa > Mollusca > Bivalvia > Unionida > Unionidae > Potamilus > Potamilus streckersoni. The sequence goes on from JAEAOA010000708.1 coordinate 1,106,217, forward strand.
GGCAAATCATAGAATTTGTGGAAACCATTTAAGTGGGGGCATGAAATAACAACACTTGTTAGTCCACACTGATTATGAAGGCTTCACAATCGACAGCATTATGATCCATAATTGCATTCCATCTCAAACCCAAGAGCTGGCTGAATGTGCTTAGGTTGAGGACCAACTGAAAAGTGCCATAATAGAGCTGACAGAACTCTGGCAACAGGGCACAGAGTCACCAGGTAACTGGTTGGGTCTCCATGTGGTCATGGGAAATCTTCCCCATTCAGACACAAAAGATTAGAGCCTTCTGCTTACCATGATAAGGATGAGATGGAGGCCTTTATGTATGTCAGAGAGAAAAGGATTGTCAGGTGCAATGCTGGAAGATAGAGAAAGTATTAAGAAAATTACATTCACTGAGACAGATGTTTCTGACATTGCACAAGAATAGGTTAAACAATTTAGAATCCCTCAAGCAAAGCAGATTAGAAATAACTGAGGCAATTAAAGGATGGAGTAATCTCTCTAACTCTTCCACTTAGTTGTAGGATTGTTTCCCAGTGGCATGTGCTCTATGATCATCCCTGCAACCTTGTTGGTTGCCTTGCAAAGACCTCTGCACTGTTGCTGAGACCAAGGGGATAGTGGTATGCTGCAAATTCTGTCAACCTGATCATTAAAGAGGATATATGAAGGTTGTGAGTGTTGTTGTTGCCATTGTGTGGCTTAACATCATTTTTCAGCACACGATAGGCTATACATGGTGGCCAGTATTAATGGTAAAAAAAATCCCGGGAAATCCACAGAAAGAACCACTTACCCATGAGAAGCTACTGGCAAGCTTTCTCACATATCCACATTTGCAGACTATTAGACTCGAACCACACAGACAGAGGTGAAATGGTAGTGATCCATAATGGAGAGTGCTTTAGACCACTCGGGTTGTGAGTATATCTTGGGGCACGATTGGTCTGTAGGGTGGAGGTAGATAGTATTGCATCTTGTTCCAGCCGTTGTAAGATCATACCTGTTATTACAGTTAGGATGTAGTGTCACTGTAGTAAAGTTGGACCATCCCATGAATATGCCCCTGCTTATTCAGTTGACTATATTTGAATTGAGATTGTGACTTGTCACATATATGTTGTGGTCATGGACCCAATGATCCCCAATATATGGTCCAGTCCAGTTAAACTGTATGTGGAGGACATCATCCAATTCATCATGTTGGGGTTGGTTACAGATGTTTGATCCATGTAACAGGTCCATGCATCTGCTGTGTGAGAGGATACTTTTGGCTGTTTGCTTAGTTCTTTCCATTTCTGTACAGCAACTGAAACAGAGCTGAATGCTGAAGTGGCATGGTCTATAGGAATTGCTAATAATGATGAGTCCTGTGGTTGTGACTATTAAAAGTTCTGATTGTGGAAGCAACTGAGAGTAACATCTTCAGTAGATAATTTTCACTTGATATCAGAACTGTAGACCTGCAGGTGATGTAGAGAAACAAGAACAAAAGTCTGATGGGACTAGGTGCAGTTTCACCTATCCAAGTAAGATTTAATAATGATGAGGGAACTTGAATGCCATTTTTGTCAGTTATAAATTAATGAAATGAAGTTGACGTCTCCTGTGCTACCTGCAAAGTAGTTGGAGAAGAATGTTGATGATGGTAACCCACTATGCTTGCAGCACTCATGAGTCGGAACCCATTACGCCTAACATTTTGCAAAGCCGAATCTCTTGGATGGCAGTGGCTTAAAGATGAGGGGAGAGACCTCTCTTGAAAACTGAGGTCCCAAAATGGTTATTGTGGGCTGGATGTGTTTGAGGTACCATGCAGTAAGATAGATCCATGAAGGTATTCATGTAAACTTTACATTTTCCACAGGATGTTCCTAGTGGCATTATGTGGTTAGACTGATCCAAGAGAGTGCCTGTACTGACTGGGTGTCATCAGCAGGAACTGTCTATTCATGAAGAGTGGTCAGACTAATCCAAGAGAGTGCCTGTTCAGACTGGGTGTCATCAGCAGGAATTGTCTATTCATGAAGAGTGGTCAGACTGATGCAAGAGAGTGCCTAAACAGACTGGGTGTCATCAGCAGGAATTGTCTATTCATGAAGAGTGGTCAGACTGATCCAAGAGAGTGCCTGAACAGACTGGGTGTCATCAGCAGGAATTGTCTATTCATGAAGAGTGGTCAGACTGATCCAAGAGAGTGCCTGTTCAGACTGGGTGTCATCAGCAGGAATTGTCTATTCATGAAGAGTGGTCAGACTGATCCAAGAGAGTGCCTAAACAGACTGGGTGTCATCAGCAGGAATTGTCTATTCATGAAGAGTGGTCAGACTGATCCAAGAGAGTGCCTGTTCAGACTGGGTGTCATCAGCAGGAATTGTCTATTCATGAAGAGTGGTCAGACTGATCCAAGAGAGTGCCTGTTCAGACTGGGTGTCATCAGCAGGAATTGTCTATTCATGAAGAGTATATATATATATAGTTTACAATACTGCTAGCTGGAAGGTTCATGGATGGCCTGTGTAGGAAAATCATTGAAGCATTGCACCCATATGCTAAGAATGCCTTGGTATAGAAAACTCGCCTGTATGTAACTGGTTGTAAAGGAATTATACATATATAAATATACATATATAAAGAGTTTTCTATAGGCGTAGAGACCTACACATATATAAAATTAATTATAACCTGAACCTATGGAGAAGTTGCATAGGCTATGGTACAAGTGCTATTAAATGTAAGAAGATGACAAAGTGTTAGAAAATTGTAAAGGCTAAGCTTTGACAGCATAGGAAGAGAGAGGTTGGTGATATAAATGGAGTATACTTTCCTTAGAAGTGAAAAGACTCTTCTAATTTGTAATAGTATATCTTCTAAAAGTTGATTTTGGCTTTTGCAAGGTCTCTCATAGCATGCTTCTTAGCATGACTGGAAATAGTAGCTGGGATATTCATGGGATATGGCACCAATCCCTGTGTCCAACCACCATCTAGGTGAGCAGATAACTTTCAGCTTTTTAGCTAAATGATTTTAACCTGGGAGGGCTAGATTTGTTGGGTAGTAGTAGTTCACCTAAGGTATTATGATTGGGTAACATATTCAAAGAAGAACCTGCAAAGAACTGAGTAAAACATGATCTTCTAGTACAAAATGCACTGGAAGATCTGCTCCTATGTTGTTCACAGTTGGAAAATACAAATATAACAAGTAATTACATGAATAGCAAATAACTTACATTTTGTGCTGTTTTCAGGTGTTCATCAACAGTTCTTATTCTGCCAAAGAACTTCTTATACTTAACACGATTGCTTGTCCTTTCAGCTTCTTTAGACTCTGCATCACTGGAAACACACAACAGTTACAAAGTGAAACTACCGTTTTATTATTTTTTTGGCAAGAAAATTGGATTATGATGTAATAGTCTAATTATTTCATATGTAATGCTGATATCTCAATCTAGTAATGTGTTATCAAAATAGATTCTTGAACAAAAAACATCTATGAAATAAAAGACTGAAAAGAAATGCCAAAGTGGGCCTGAGATTATTTTCCTGAGCAGTTGGCAAAGAAATCAAGGTCAGAAGGATGCTTCCTCAAGAAATTTCTTCCAATGACTGCATACATTATGAAAAGAATTTTTACAATGTTTTTGTATGTTTATCCACATCGGATGTTATATCAGCATAATCTGTCCAATATCTAAAGGTCCCTATGATGATTTGCACCAAAGTTGCTCAAATACTGTTCTGCAGGTGATTTTGGTATACAGTTGTATCAATGTTTTTTACTTTTATTGGCATAATTTGCCAAAAAATCTGGAAGCACTTTATGCAATGTCTGGCCACATTCTGTTCAGCAGTTTTGATAAAAAATGCAATTTAAGGTGTTTTTCTCTTTTAATTTTAGCAACAATGCCCATATCTGATGGCAGATTGGTATCATCTATACAAAATTTTAAAACAAGTTTGGTCAAATTCTGTTGAACAGTTTTTGTGAAGATGTTTATAGATTTTATTTTAGCAATGTTGGCCATATCTGATGGTGAATCAGCATCTGTTGTAGAAATTTCAAAGGTCCTCCATAATGCTTTCTATCATGATTTGTCTTATTCTATTATGCAGTTTTGTAAACTAAGTCATTTCAAGATTTTCCTTAATTTTAGTAATGGCAGCTGTATTTCATGGCATTATTTGTGTAAACCTGAAAAGTCTTCATGTGCCAGGGTGCTTTTTGTCAATTTTGGTCAATTTCTGTTCAGTGATTTTGGACCATCTGCATCTAAAGGTTTTTAGTAACAGTGGCCATCTTGGCTCAGATTTGTATTATATGCATAACTCTAAAGGTGCTTTAAATCTGATCACAACTGTTCAGTAGTTTTTAACAGGAAGTCATTTAAACTTTTCTTGTATTATTTTCATTAATGGTGACCATATTTGGTTATGTATAGGCATAATTTGTATAAATCTGAAAATTCAGCATGTCAGGATACTCTGTTGGTCATGTGGTTTTTAGATGTTTGAAACTGCAATATTTGACAGATGTATGATGGATGCAAAGGTGTACAGACATATGAAGAAACAAAAAACACATCTCAGATGCAAAAATCTCTTTATCCTTATTTTACACTGCACTACTAAATTATGTTGAGCAGTTTCTGAAAGAAATCATTTAAAGGTTTTTCTATTTTTAGTAATAGTGGCCATGCTTGATGCTGGATCAGCAGTGCATAAACAAATTTTAATGTTTCATGCTAGGATGCGTTTTTATTCAAATTTGGAAACTTTCTGTTCAGCAGATTTTGATAAACTATAAATAGTAATTGTGGCAGGACAACACACAAATGATGATGCACAATCAATAATGGACAATGCACAATTAATTCTTGGCCTTGTATTTATTTTAGTTTTTGTTATTGCATGTTATAGGACATCAATGATTGATCTAATCTCAATTAACACATGTTCTTGTTCAAGAGTTAAAAGTTTGAAAAGGATCTTACTTGTGAATTTATGTTATAGAGTATTCAAGTTGACTTACAAATTATCCAATTACAATAGCTGTGTCAGCACTTTGTGTCAACTGTAAGAAGTACCTTACTATTCTTGCTCTGGTAACTTTATGTCAGAACTTTATTGAATGTCATATAACATGAGACAAGAGTTTCCAATCCCTCATATGCCTAAGTCCCTAATAAGCTAATTACATCAATACAGAAAAAGAGTAATATCACCTCTGTTTTCCTGTTCACATTTTGCTATTTCTAAACTAATTTCATAACCAGGTCCTGTTTTTACTGATTCTCTTGATCCAATGACAATGAAGTTATACATGTATAATGAGATGTTTTCACAAATTTTAATTTTTGTAAATAAACAAAATAATTTCAAATTAATATACATCTTTAATAACTCAATCTTAGTACAAAATTTCACTCAAAAATGAAAAATGTATACCTTATAAAAGTAAAGATTTTGTTCACATCAAGAATATTACATCACAAAGCAATTACATGGCATGGCAACAGATTGTGAACTTTCAGGAATTGAAGATGATACCATTTCTTTCAGAATGAATATTGTTCCCTTTTACAGCCATTGGCAGATTATGAAAATAGATACATTTCTGTAGCATAACAGGTTATGACTCCCTAGCTTTTGACCTTTCCACAAGGCCTTCATCAAAGGAATGACATACAAAAGACCAAAGTCTTTTGAATAAGAAATGCTCAGTCATCTATAAACTGCAGTGTCATAAATGCAAAAAATAAATACATTGGGGAAACTGCTAAAAGCTTAAAGACATGAGTTAAAGAACAGTTGTACACTGATAGAAAATCATGGAGGCGGAGCCAGTGTTGAACCATGATTCCAGATTGGAACTTCTGCCATTGTACAGAAAAGTTTTGTCACAATGGTCAACATTTAGTTGATCATGTGACTCCAGTCCAGAAGTAATTCTTATAATGAAGTCTTTTTGATAAGATTGAAAGCTAAGGAGTCATAACCTATAATGCTACAGAAATTATCTATTCTTTGTTTCACTGACTGTTTCTTCCATATTAACTGTGGAGTGCTGAATAATGATTTTCTCTGGTAATAGCAATATTTTCAAATTAGAAGCTGTAGTGCTCATACTGGATGTGAAATTGGTACAATTTTCATTTAGGACCAACAAGACATTATTTAGGATCAAGAAAAAAAGTTTTATGGTGGAAAATCCATGTTGATATGAGTTTCTCTTTTAAAGGAATAATATTTTAAGATGGTTGGCATAATGGAAATGTAGGATTGGCACCATTTCCAGACCAATTGGACATGATAAAAAGTCTTATGATAAAAGCTAAATATTAACATGGGGAAGTTTTGATAACATGAATTTTACAATTATGATTGTTGCTGCTGCCATATTGCAAGTCAGATTGACACAGTTGTGATTTAATACCAACATTATATCATTAGAAGGCTTTCTGTGAATACACCATGCTGATATGATCAATAAGAAGAAGTAATAACACGATTTTCAAGCTGGCCACCATGGTGACCATGTTGGATGAGCAAAAGGGACCATTTCATTTAGGACCAATTAGACATTTTTGGGTGAAAACTCCATAGCAATATTACTTTTATTTAAGGTGGAGTAGCAATAACATGATTACACAATTTTCACTGAGATCCAACAAGACATCATAAAAAGCCTTTGAGTGAAAATGACATACTGACATAACCAAACATTTAGAAGTAGCAATAACAAGATTTTCAAGATGGCCACTGTTGTTGCCATACTGGAGATTAGGGACAATACCATTTCCATTTAGCACCAAATATATATCATTACAGGTCATCTGGTGAAAACCTCATGTACATGTGACTTTCAACTGAGTAGCAAACACAAGATTTTAAAAATAGCTGCCATGGTGGCCATAATGGATGGCACATCAGCAACTAGATATAAGAAGCTTTTGGTGAAACCCCATGCTGAAATGACCATTCTGATTAAGTAATGATAGCAAGATCTTGAGAGGTACCATTTTCATTTAAGACCAAGTAGATATCATAAGAAGTATTTAAGTGAAAATGCTATGTTGAGATGACCCACCATTCAGGAGGAGTAGCAACAAAAAGATATTTAAGATAAGTATCATACAGCAGCCATTTTGGATGCCTAAGCAGCACCACTTTCATCTAAGACCAACAATAAAATGGAATGTGCATGTGTTAAAATTTTAATGGCTATCCTCCAAGTAATTTAGGAGTAGCAAAAACAAATGTGTGCTAACATAACAGACATAAAACTGATGGTGACTGACAACGGATAATGGCCAACAATTCATTCCAAAGGCTCTTCTGGTCTATGAACAGTAGCCACAAATTGGGATATTTTTTTTTAAATAAAACCCCTTTAGTTTCTTTAATGAGAGAAAAAAAAATATCAAACCTGCTGAAGCTTTTATATCTCTAACATTATTATGCATGCCATTTTGTAAAACCTGATTTTTATAAAATTGTCTGCTGGGTATGAAAGTTGGATACTTACTGCACATTTCTCCAGGCAGCTCTCTGGTTTATCAAGGCCTTGGAGCGAGCAAGAGTGTATCTGCCCTCTATGGCCAGGTTTGAGGTCAACTGAGCTGTGTGAGCACCAAGGACATCCAAATTCATGTCTGAATTAAATGCATACCATGAGTACAAAGGACATCCAAATTCATGTCTGAATTAAAACCATACTATGAGCAGGGATTATGAGAATCACAAATGAAATTATAAGAAAATATTGTAAACCCTTCAGTAAATAACACACTGCTAATGCCGATAAGCAAGCTCTCCTGAAGACTACAATGATTTGCCTTAACAAAAAAAACCCTTATTGCACACACACAAATATGGTAAATAACAGTCCTTTCAACCTTTCAAGTGCACTGGATCAAGCAAAGGATCACATGTGTCATGGATTGATTAAGATAAATGCAATAAACTGACAACAAACAGTGCAAAACTAGTATCTAACTAGCCTGAGCACTTTTGACTCTTAATGAGTCTTTTTCAAAGGCATATAAAAAACATGGACAAGACAAACATATAAACAGAAAAACTAGTGTTTGTAAAACTTTACATGACTGTTTCTACAGGAATTAAACCTATAAATGTATTATGTTTCAACTAGTATATTTCAACTTGTTGCAGATACTGGAAAATATTTGTATTTACCTAGAAATTGATTAGCCATAACAACATGTTATTTTACAAAGAAGTCAAAAAGAGCAGACCACTTGCAAAATATCAGTTTAAACGTCAGTTAAACAAATTTAGGGTCTTATAAAAGAAAAGGAGTAAATCAGAAATAGTTTCATATGCTAATACATGTACATATGATTTTCAAATGTAAATGTGATTTCACGTTTAATGACATAAGTATCTTTTTATTGCTATATGACGTTCTTAAGATGGCTGCCACTGATGCCATATTGGATGTCAGAATGGCACAAGGTTGTTAAGATGGCTGAGATTGAGGCCATGTTGGGTGTCAGATTGAGTATTATTTTCATTTAAGTCTTACTAGACACAATAAAAAAGATTTCTGGTGAGAACCCCATGTTGCTATGTTTCCATTAGGAGACAGTGCCAATTTTTGTTTAGATGGCCACTGTGGCAGCCATATTGAAGTTTCATTTAATCCCAACTAATCTATGGGATGAATGTGTGCAAAGTTTGATGGCAATTCTCCAGGCAGGTTTGAAGCAATAACAATATGAAACTTGTGCTAACAAAAAGATAGATGATGGATGATAGATAACAGGCCATCCCATTAACTCTATGACCAATTGAGCTTAAAATGAAGTTAGAACCACTGAACTACAAGAAACAATTTTCACAAACTCACATCCCAACAAAATTCTTACACAGAATCATACATCTGAAAAAATGTGTCAAGTGACATCTTGAGAATTAGTAATAATCTCTAGGCCTGGATCAGTATTTTTCAATACTTATATGCAGGAAAAAAGTCAAGCCCAAAGTCTGATTGCTTTTGAACGATGTACTTTAATAAGAGTATAGAAAAATTACAGAACTTTCAGCCTTATCAGGAGGTATAATTCACTCTTAGTGAATTTCAATAATATTTTCTGTCCATATATCATATCTAAATACCTCTGGCACTTTCAAAGTATCAAACTATAAGATCTGTCAAAATATTTTGTGAGATCTGAGTAACTTCACAGAGTTTTGATTTTCTTTCCACATTCATTATGTGCACTGATTTTGAAATACAAAATTTAATTGTTCTTTGGGTTCACAGTCATCAATGCTAATTGCTTAATCATGAATGAAATAATTCTTATTATGATCTATTTAGAGGTTTATTTAAACTTATAAGTTATCATCAAAACATATAACATATCATCAAAACATTGCATTTGTTTATTTAAACTTATAACTTATCATCAAAACATTGCATTTGGTTCAAAGATTACAAAACATCTTCACATGACACACTTTTATTTTGTGAGAAACTAGTCAGGAAGTGAAATGGTGAAAATGGTCTAACACTGTTCATATTTTTCATCACGCTGTGGGACATCCATCATGGCATCAGTGCAGAAATAAAGATCAGTGGACAAAAGCTGGAAAGAGTCACAAGCTTCAAGTACTTGGGATCAATTATCACAGATGAGGGCTTAAAACCAAAACTACTTCGCAGGATTGCACAGACAACAGCAGCAATATGTATCTATTTCTTCACACTGTGCGATATCCCATGTGTGTATTTATTTCGAGATTCTGAGTTTGAGATTTATGCTCATAAACTTTTATTAATGATCCCCTTAAATCAGCAATCACTTGTTGATATATATTGCAGAAACTATTTGTTTCTCATATGGACCAAAATATAAATAGTATCAAAATGTAATGCTGTAACTAATTCTTACTTCTTTCTGCTATTTTCCTGTCCCTTGTGGTTGGCTTGGTTTTTGTTAGGACCCTAAGGGCTTTGGCCCCTTCAGTATCTGTGTAAGCAATCTGTATCTGAAAAGGAAACTCTTCTGGCTGACCACCTTCCTTAGTCTGATCCTTACTTTGACCCTCCTCACTTTTAACCTCAGGCTTTTCACCCACTGTGATCTTTGAACCCTCACCAGCTGATGAACTTGCGGCTTTTTCTCCAGTGTCTTCTGATTTTGCTTTAAAAGAATAAAGACATTTCTAACACATTTTCAAAAACTTAACACAACCTTCCAACAGAGACCCATCAAATCATACCCACAGCTGGAGAACACTGTCCAACTGCAATATTGCTAAACACTGGATATAAGCTTACACATTTTCAAACCAATTTTCTATTGATCAATGCAAACACCATCAGGTAGAACATTCAAATCCACACCATCAGGTAGAACATTCAAATCCACACCATATCTGTAGGGCTGTTCCAGTAAAACATACATGAGACCCAGGAAAGACACTTTCAATGTGGGGTACTCACCCATTGATGCAATTTAGAATTTTCTTATCAGTTTAATACAATTATACATACTCTGTGAAATCAAAGTACCCTGTCACACAGTTTTAAAAAACTGCCATCCCTGGGTACCATGTGTGTTTAAATGGAACAGCCCTCATGGGTGCCAAGACACTTATTGATTCTTCTGATCTTCACATCCCATCACATCTGGATAAAATGACTTGGCCTTGTATGACTGCATTAATAACAGTATAACAGCTCTGGATACTGTGACTCAAATTAAATTTCATGGTCTGGTTTTTAAAAAAAATCCATTTTGATGGGTATTTAATTTTGTTAATTTATCATTGTAAAATTGTGTAAACCATTGAGTGATGATGTGATTATTATACCAACAATTACTTCCACACATTTCTGAGCAAACAGGTTTGGAATGATTAGTGCGTTGCTAACATTTAGCATGAAGTAAAGAAGATGCCAACATCCTTTTGAATGTATCTGAAACTGAAGAAGCTATAAATACATCAGTGTGAGCAGAAGCAGTTGAACCCATAGAAGTCTTCAATGCATATTTCATGGAGACACATATGTTTCATTTAAAAAAAAAGGAAACATGACACTATTGTGTCAGCTGCATGCACAAAACACTCATATTTATCTGTTTTAAAAATTCTCCATAGAAAAACTAAAATCATGCTTTCATGACTGTTTTTAATTCGAAGAAATTGTTCAATAATTAAATAAATGGGAGGATGTTGAGGAGATTTTGTCTTATCTGATAAGGGCTGAAAAACATCAACCCTTTTTAATGAAAAAAAGTGGATTATCTCCACATTCGACAGAGAATAGCTTTAAACAGACACATTCAAAATGAACTTTGAGAAAGCTGGAATGATCTATTAATTGCTTATACAGCAGTTTTTGGTCTTAATGGTGCTTTACGGTAAAAGCAATGCAAGTAGGTTATTTAGTACCAAGGCAATTGGGTAAAGGAAAGAATCACAAGCTTCATGTACTAGTCATAGTCATCAAGGTGCAGGCCATCTTTTCCTACTATCACAGGATGAAATATAAAATACACTTGTTTACCTGTGCTAGTAAACAGTCTATAAATTTCCACTGTGAAATACTTTTGTTGTGATATGCATGGAATTTTACTCACTTCAAGCTTTAGTATAGGTGTGCTTTAAGTGCAGCAACCACAAAGATTCAGAGATAACTACATATATCAATAATAATCAAAATTACCCAAAAATAGCAGAAATCAAGAAAATACTGTACTTAAGCTGTTTCATTGCCACTGTTATTTGAAAAGAAGAAAGATGTCAGTTACATAAATTTGAAAGACCTCAATCGAGAGGATGCATTTTTTTAAAATTTAGTCAGAATGAAAGAAAGTGTATTTGGAGAAGTAACTGTTTAAAGATTTTTTTTAAATTGTTGTAATCAAAGAGGCATTAGATGGTTGTTGTTGTTCTGGGGCTTAACGACATTTTTCAGCACATGGTGACCAGTATTAATGGTGGAGGAAGAAACCGCAAAATCCGTGGAAAGAACCACCGACCCATGAGAAACTACTGGCAAGCTTTCTCACATATCCACATTCGACGAATCTTAGACTTGAACCCACGCAGACAGAGGTGAGATGGCCACTAGGCCACTCGGGGCTCCTGGCATTAGATGGCAGATTGGCACAATTTGAACAAAAGGTGAAAGACCTTCATGTCCAAATGTTCTCTTCCAAGTTTGGTTGATAATGGTCTAATAGCTTCTAAGTTGATGTTGAAAGAAGCAAACAGTCATGGACACATTGACAACACAAGGTGGATACAAAGCTATGTTATAGACTCACTTGACCTTGCTACCCACCGAACTAACAATTCAACTTTTAAACAAGACTTTCTATCAAGTTTGGTAAAACTCCATGCTGCATTTCTTGAGTAAAGTCATTGATAGTTTTTCTATTTTTAGTTATAGTGGTTGTTGTTGCTGCTGTAGTGTTTAATGCCATTTTGCAACACAAAATAGGCTATACATTGTGACCAGCATAAATGGTGGTGGAAGAACCCGGGAAAACCCTGGAAAGATCCACTGACCCACAAGAAGCTACTGTCAGTTTAAATGAATTAATGTTGTTTGTATAAACTGATGTTCTTTATAAAATATGTTTAAATCCTGTTTAAAAAATAAAATGTTTTAATGGCTTATTAGATTTTTTAAAAATTATTTTTTGCGAAAGCACCATACATCAAAGCACAGTGACATCATTGGTTTACATCTCTCTTTAGTACTGGCAGCCATATCTGAGAAGAAATTGACATCATTTTTATAAACCTGATAGTCCTTTATATGAGGATGAGTTTTATAAAATTTGGTCAAATTCTGTTCAGCACTTTTTGGGAAGTAGTAGTTTAAAATTTTTTTTTTTTTTTAGTAATGGTGGCCATATCTGATTGATATTCAGCATCATTTTGACAAAATTGAAAGAACTTCATGTCAGGACGCTTTCTGTTCAATTTGGGAAAATTCTGTACATTAGTTTTTGAAAAATCATTCAAATGTTTTTCTATTATTACTAATGATTAATAATGACTCTGCATCATTTGTCAAAATCTGAAATGCCTTCATGCCAAAAATATGTTCTCTGCCTAATTCGGTTGAAATTAGAACAGTTCTCTTTGACAAGTTTAAAATAGCAACTTTAAATAAATCTACAATGCATGACAGATGACAAACAATAATGCACAAAGGATGCAGGCCATGCCAGTAACTCACTTGGTTTATGGTCTGGGGATCCAAAATACCGAAGATGAAAAATCGTGAATAACAAAAGCCACATATGGACCATGGTTCTAATATATGTACCAAGTTTCATGGATATTGGGGAGTTATGCTACAGAAATGAAAGTGTGATGGAATGAAGGATGGGTGGATGGATGGGCAGATGAACAAATGGATGGACAGTAGGAACACAGTTTCAGACCCACTTCCAAATTCTTTGGGCAATAAAGTTTCCTGAATTTACACCTGCTGGTTTAGATGAGACATGGTAAGAGGATGAACTGTATTTTCAAAATGTCTGTATGAAAATTTCAAATTTAAAGGAAGCTGGATTTACCTGTGCCATCAGATGTTGATGTGTCTTCTTTTTTCTCTGCACCAATCTTCATTCCATACTCGAATGTAATCTCCGTGTCCTGTGTCACATTGCCTATGTTCTTGATAATTTTGCTTTCTACAGTCTCCTCATTATGGAAAAACCTAAGGAAAAAGTTTTTTTATTGATGACTCAATGGCAAGTGATTAATACATACCATATACTTTAGGTGAATGGTGTTACTAATACAATATACCTTACCAGTCCTGGTATCACCATTCTGAACAATGGTACCTGAATGAAAAGTTTGAGAGATCTATATCAAAGACTGGAAGATATATGAGATTGACCTTACACACTAAGAACAGCCTAAAGTAAAATTCTAGTTAGTTTCTGTCTTGAAAAGTCTCAACCAATACTTTTTATATGGAGCTTTTCTCTCCTCTCTCTTGCTATAGAATGTCAGCTCTGAATGGGACTTCTGGGATGCCTGTAGCACAGGGAAGCCTTGATAATGGTGAGGGGCACTAAAAGATGATCAGTAAGACCTAGGGATTGTATTACCGATTCAAACATGATGTGTTTGATGTGTGAAAAGGGTGGCTTGCAATGCTATAATTTTCTATGAGATGGATGGGAATAGAGTCTGAAAGGGAGAGAAAGAGTATGGAAGCAATCCTTATCTTCCCACATTTCTGTCATCAGTGTTTCTGTCTGAGATATAGGTATATAAAAACTGTTGCCCATCTGGCATACCATGGTAATGGGGAGGAAGAGAAAGTCCATGTTTTTCTGGTCTCTGCTCTCAAATGGAGGCCTGTTTCTGAACTTCCTCTACAAGACCAGACTGGTCAATAGTGGCTGTCATTTAAGAGTAGCTTTATAATGTTCCTTTAGGAAGACAGACATGGAGAAAATACATCCCACTGACCTTAAAAGTTGATTAGCAATGCTATCAAATGTCACATTTGGATTTGTTCAGATTGTTGAAGTTTATTCTAAGATACCCAGCTGATCACGGATACTACTGCAACTGAGATTCCCATACCTGTATGTATCTGTCAGCAGCTTGGAAATCAGTTTGAAAAAACAGTTATATGCATTTTAAAGAACATCTTACTAAAATTGGACAGGAGTCATTGGTCTGAAAAGAAAGGTCTGTTGGTACTGTCTCTCAATCAATGTTATAAATCAGCAACTAGACTAGACTGGTAGCTGTTTGAAGGCTGGGTTTTCCTGTTTGGCATTATATGGATGCTGGAAGTTTGTAAGTTGCCAATTATGACACTAGAAGAGGCAGGCAACAGCTAGGTGGCATTAGCCATGAAACATCTTCAATTCAAGCACTGAAAGTCAGAGTCCTCTCGTGACATTATTCATGAGGTCGAGTATGGAAGATAGCACTTATTACACATGAATTCTACAACAGAAAAGAATGGGGAAAACATGTATGCCTATTACAGTGCTTGTGATGAAGCTGGTGAAGATGGCCAAAGAGGACTGTGAACTAGACTAGGGATAGAGCCAAGCTGTGAAAGTCATCTCTTGACAGTTCAATGAACAATCAATGATAGTTCAAGAATATTGAGCATCCAGGACTGGAGCAGTGGTGATTCAAGATGGATACAGTCCACCAAGCTTTCAGGAGGCTGGTACTGGATAGCGGCAATTTGATTTTTTTTTTTACACCAATGCTGGGAAGAAACCTGATTCAAAAGTGGTACTGGGATTAGCAATTTCAGATCTTAGGAGATACATCCTTCATGAAACTGAGTCTGGTCCTATCACAAAAATTAGATCTCTGTAAACTGTACTGGGAACCCAAGGTGTAAACTGAGGCTGTGTCAGAGCTGGTGATGTCCATATGATGAACATCTGATGTTAGAGTTTGGTACTGTCTATCCCAGATCAGATCAAAGTAACCAGGACAGTTATGTGTTGGTATGTCTATCACTGGAACAGACAGGCCACTGTACAGAGATGGTATTGGTCCTAGAGGTACTAATGAGAACACCTGTCCTGGTAACATAAAAAAGGCAGGGGCTGGCACTGTATGTTAGGCCCATGATGATGTTGTGATCATCATGTTCAGGTATGACATAAATTGCACCACATATGATTGAGACAGGTAACCATGTTATCTTTCACCAGATAAAAATGTTTGCAGCCCTACATGTCCAGCCCATTGCCTTGACACCTGTAATTACACACAGCAAAAGAATGGCATATACTGGTGAAACTTGTCATATGTTATGTGAACTTCCTATGAAGAAGATGCCAATAACAAACACATATGTCTAAAATAATTACAAGAGTGACCATAACATCATGTAATATTAGACAATTGCTTGATGGAATGCATACACCTAGTAATGATTGAAGATTAATTTAAGTATCTGAGACCTTAGGGCAGGTTATTCAATTACTTTACAGACTACATACACCAAGGAGAGTGTGTTTTTAAAGAAACTAATTATCTGTGAAACTGAGGCATGGTCAAACATACAGCCACATACATGCATAGTGTACAAAAGTATCTAAAGGTAAACTGCACTCATATTTCAAGAGTTGATCAACATGAATGATCTTTCTGGTTAAATGGCTCTTGATTTACAGGATGAGGACAATACTTAATACATTATAATATCATAACAATGGCAGAAGCCCGAAAGTCATTCCTACAGCTTCCTACAATCTGTACATAAATCCATAATAGACACATATTCTTGCAGACTGATGAATGGTGGTATAATAATAAGAGGACCTGAGGCCTTCATGCAAGAATGCCTTCTTTTAAATTTTGTCAAATTCTGTTCAATGTTTTGTTTTGACAAAGACATTTACAAGTGTTTCTATTTTTGGTAACAAAAGCTATAGTTTACATCAGATCAGCATCATGTGTACCAATCTGAAAGGCTCTATGCCACACTGCTGCCAAATCTTAAAGACTTCATGCCACAATGCTGTCAAATATGAAAAGAACTTCATGCCACAATGCTGTCAAATATGAAAGGACTTCATGCCACAATGCTGCCAAATCTGAAAGGACTTCATGCCACAATGCTGTCAAATATTAAAGGCCTTCATGCCACAATGCTGTCAAATCTGAAAGGCCCTCATGTAACAATGCTGCCAAATCTGAAAGACCTTCATGCCACAATGCTGCCAAATCTGAAAGGCCTCCATGCCACAATGCTGCCAAATCTGAAAGGACTTCATGCCACAATGCTGTCAAATATGAAAGGACTTCATGCCACAATGCTGTCAAATCTTAAAGACCCTCATGTAACAATGCTGTCAAATCTGAAAGGCCTTCATGCCACAATGCTTTCAAATCTGAAAGACCTTCATGCCACAATGCTGCCAAATCTGAAAGGCCTTCAGGCCACAATGCTGTCAAATCTGAAAGGCCCTCAGGCCACAATGCTGTCAAATCCGAAAAGCGTTCATACCAAATGCTGTCAAAATATAAAGGCCTTCATATCACAAGCTGTAAAATCTGATCAAATTCTGCACAGCAATTATTTTGCAGAAGCTGTTTAAGGAATTTCTTGTTTAAGTAAAGACTGCCATACTGGCTGGTGAATAAAAAGTAAAAAGCTCCTTAATCCAAAATGTTATCAAAATTTGGTCAAAACTGTTCAGTTGTTTTCTTTTCTCTAAAGAAGTTGGTATAGATTATACTATTTTTATTTAGTATGACAGCCAAATGGAATAGAAGATCAGAATCATTTGCATAAAACTGGAAGGCCTTTATGCAAGGATGATCCCTGCCAAGTCTGGTGAAATATGTCTAGTGGTTTTTAAGAGTGTAAAATAATAATTATTGCCAGAGGCTGGATTGAGTCATACATGTTGGATGCAGGGTTGATAGAGGTTGGATTGATGATGCATATTGGATGCAGGGTTGACAGAGGTTGGATTGATGATGCATTTTGGATGCAGGGTTGACATGTAGGATTGATGATGCATGTTGGATGCAAGGTTTACAGAGGTCAGATTGATAATGCATGTTGGATAAAGGGTTGACATGTAGGATTAATGATGCATGTTGGATAAAGGGTTGACAGGTTGGATTGATGATGCATGTTGGATGCAGTGTTGACAGAGGTTGGATTGATGATGCATTTTGGATGCAGGGTTGACATGTAGGATTGATGATGCATGTTGGATACAAGGTTTACAGAGGTCAGATTGATAATGCATGTTGGATAAAGGGTTGACAGAGGTTGGATTGATGATGCATGTTGGATGCAAGGTTTACAGAGGTCAGATTGATAATGCATGTTGGATAAAGGGTTGACAGAGGTTGGATTGATGATGCATGTTGGATGCAGGGTTGACAGAGGTTGGATTGATGATGCATGTTGGATACAAGGTTTACAGAGGTCAGATTGATAATGCATGTTGGATGCAGGGTTGACAGAGGTTGGATTGATGATGCATGTTGGATACAAGGTTTACAGAGGTCAGATTGATAATGCATGTTGGATGAAGTGTTGACAGAGGTAGGATTGATGATGCATGTTGGATACAAGGTTTACAGAGGTCAGATTGATAATGCATGTTGGATAAAGGGTTGACAGAGGCTGGATTGATGATGCATGTTGGATACAAGGTTTACATAGGTCAGTATGATAATGCATGTTGGATGCAGGGTTGACAAGTAGGATTGATGATGCATGTTGGATACAAGGTTTACAGAGGTCAAATTGATAATGCATGTTGGATAAAGGGTTGACAGAGGTTGGATTGATGATGCATGTTGGATGCAGGGTTGACAGAGGTTGGATTGATGATGCATGTTGGATACAAGGTTTACAGAGGTCAGATTGATAATGCATGTTGGATAAAGGGTTGACAGAGGTCAGATTGATGATGCATGTTGGATGCAGGGTTGACAGAGTTTAGATTGATGATGCATGTTGGATGCAGGGTTGACAGAGGTTGGATTGATGATGCATGTTGGATAAAAGGCCATATCAAACTTGGCCTTGAGACCAGGTAAATTCAAATTTGCCTTAAATCAACTAATTAAAATAAAATCAACAATGGAATTCATAGTGTGTCCTTTTGTATTCTCTTGTGATTTTGATATTAACTACTGCATTTTATATTTCTGTGTGAAACAATGTCAGTTGCCTGTAAGTGACTTGATATTATGATTGGGCCTGGGAACAAATCACCTCCTACTTTACATTTTATGGTTATCTATTTGCAAACCATTCCATCTCTTTAATAATGTCTGTATACAAATATTTACTGTATATATTGGGACAAAATAAAATAATCATTTTTTTTCCTGTACCTGAACTTATGGTGAAACTTTTTTTCACCTAGGTCATATGTCCCAAGACTTAAAAACAAAATAAATTTGTACTGCAGCTGTGATCCCCAACCCATGCACATTGCAATAAAATAAACCAAATGCTTATTTGACAATAAAAAGAAAGAAACTAACCTATTATTTTCAACATGAGTAATTAAGAATAAAATATATCCATGAAATCTGTATATGTAGCACAGGCTTTCATACTGTGGCATGTATCACTTATGTACAATAACACATGTCATGTTATTTATTGACATGAATATTGAGAAACAAATTGGGTGTGGTTGTGCTCAAAGGTTTTAATATGTTATCAGACTAAAAACTGTATCCAACCAAATTGCAAACAAGAGGGAAATAATTGACTGATATCTTGAAGACAAACTGTCATTTACACACAACATGGTGTTAGGTGCAAAATAATTAAGCTTGAATTATATATATTCAGGTCAACTGTATGATGTTATCTCACAAATAAAAATCCCTATTTGAAAACACATTCACTTGAGTGTAATTGACAATTGTTTCACCTGCAAGGGTTACAAAAGTATCATTATTATTTACACACATACATAAATTCTCCTTTGTATTAATTGTTACTACAGATGCCAAACACTTAGAAGTCCAGGTGGTGAATAAACACAACTGGCAGCAAGCAGTAATCTCCTTCTTTGAACTTACCAACAGGATATCAGAGACAAAGGTTATTTTTATTATAAAGCAAGCTGACTTTGGAAGCCGACTTTGGTTACTTTTTTTTCAAAGGATATCAATACAAAGTTTATTTTATTGCAAATCAGGCTGTCATAAAAAACCAACTATGGATTCTTTTAAGTGTGTGTCGATTTTTTTATTTTTTAAAAAATATACAATGACATCTGAGATACAGAAACAACCCAACCATCAGTTCCCTTTCACTGGTATTCACAGAAATTTTGAAAATAAATTGAAACAATAGTGCTTCGTGCATAGATGTCCATGACCCAGTGTTGTCCAGAATATCTGGAGAAAATAAAATCATGTGATGAATTCATGCAGGCTAGAAGAGAAGCAGATTATTTTGCAAACAAGAAGTAAATAATTCACTGATATATTAAAGACAACTGCCATTCATGCATGACATGGTGTTAGATGCAAAATAACCAAGACTGAATTATATCCAGGTCTACTGTGTGATAGCATCTCACAAATAAAAATCATTATTTGAAAACACAATCACTTGAATGTAAGTGACAATTTTTTCACCAGCACAGGTTACAAAAGTATTATTACTATTTACCTGCAGTCATCGATGCTCCTTTGTATTAAAACTATGGATGCCAAGCAAATAGAAGCCTGGGTGGTGAATAAACACAACTGGAAGTAAGCAGTACACTCCTTCTTTGAACTTACCAACAGAACATCAAAGACAAAGCTTATTTTTATTACATAACAAACTAAATTTAGAAGCCGACTATCGATTCTTTTAAGAGTGCAGATTTAGTTGTTGTTGAATATACAAAGATACAAAGATGGCTGTGATATGGAAGCCAACTTTGGTTCCTTTTCACTGTTATTCACAGTAATTTTAAAAAAAAGTTGAAAGAATGGAACAATTTTTAAAGTGACACAATATAGTGCTTCATGCACAATAATGATAACCCAGCATCACCCAGAAGATTTGGAGAAAATAAAATCATTTGATGAATTCGTGAAGAGATGCAAATGATTTTGCCAACAATATGATCATTAACAAGGATAAAAAATTCTAGTGTACTTTGATCGCATTCCTGGATGGACTGATGATAAGACGGGGGTCGAAAGTGTGAGAATTAGACTGGTACAGATTTTAAAAAAATACTTTAGTCCATGCAGTTTCTACTTCCGGTGAAATGTTGTCTCTACAATTTTTCATGGTATGAGAAAGCTAAAATAAATATTCATGCACCAAAAGAATGGATCGTATGTGTGCAGGAGAATGGTTGTGTTGATGAGATGCTGCCGCAGTGGATTGAAGAGTTTTATCTCAAGTACGGTTTTATAGTTTTTAAAATAAAATTGCAGTTGGAGTGCATTTTCTGATATGTAATTTTCAAATGATTTAAAAGGTGTCCCACAACTTATGACTTCAAAAAAATTATGTGTCCCTGAACATACAGTGCACAAAAAATTACTTTTAAAATTAATTTATGGTGTCCTAACAAATATGGTGTCCCAACATATACAGTAAATATGGTAGTTTATGTACAAGGTTCTACTTACAGCTGCTTGTGAAGGATGAAGGTAGCAACCACATTTGTAGCAATCACCTGGTTAGCTAAAATTGTGCTGAACTCCTGTGTCAGCTTCATTGGATCTACAATATTCACCTGAAATTAGTATGGCATGGTTGGTTTGAATTTCAAGCAAATTTGGACACAAACTTTGTACAAAAGCTGCAATTTAATACAGTGACTGGTATAAAAGGTTTTTGATTTTCATAATCTGCAATGTAGAACAAACAAATGCCGATAAAGAACCTGCCATGAACATGTTTAATGAAAAGGATATCAGTATGTATCAAAATTATTCTACTTACTCTGAAATGGGCCTTTTTTTATTATTTTTGAGCACAAAAATTTAAAATGTGTATTTATGTTTCACTTAGAAATTATGGAAAGAAACAAAAATTGGCAAACTACCAGCAAATACAATAACTTGTCCTATGCTGTAAGGTATGGGATATTTCAAATCAAGCAAATCTGGTACAGCTTTTAATTAGAATTCAATACATTTGGTAGTTTAATCTCTGGTTTGGAATTACAAGTAACAATTCTATGGAGCATTCTGTAAACATTGAAGAAAAAAAAAACTTAGAGACAGATTCATATTTATAACAATGTTAATCATGCCTTTTTAATGTGTCAAATAGCATAATGACCAAGACTACTTCAGCAGAGCATTTGATTATTCAGCAAGGGGCGACCAACTACATGACCTATGGGAGCCGCAATGTTGGAGGTAATACTGGAAAGAGCCATCCATATATTTTTGCAAACGTCTAGAAAATGTAAATATGAAGATGAGAATAGAGGCTTTAAGATAGAGTGGGAAGTGGGATTTGTTATTTTAGAGAGTAATGGTAACATAATAATTTTAGGTATGTCATAAGAGCTGCACCACAGGTTAGTGCAAGCCACATGCAGCTCATAAGTCATGCTATGGCCCTGCATTATATAGCACTATTGGCATGAGTGTTCTTCTAAAGATTAAGTACTATCATTTCAAATGTGTACTGAACATCTGGTACTTGAAATGACAGCATATTTTATGTTGATTGAACATGCTTCCATGCATAATGAACTGTGTTTACGGCAAAATTAACATGCTGACAAATGTGGATTAAATGCTTAAAATAATTAACACAATTTGAACACACGGAGAGAGTTATGTACTTTATAGTTGAGCTGTCTGCATAAAATATGCAGACAAACTGCTAATCATGAAGAGTTCTGATCATGTGATAACATTATGTACAAATCATCATGTGTATAATGTAATTAGAATGCATTAGATTATGAGGTTTTAAAACACTTTTAACAATTTCTGTCATTAGAGACCTAAGAATATTACTTCCAGATTGATACTGATCAATGACAATATTGCAACAATATTATGCCTTATTTCAAAATATATTTATTATTAGTTTTGTTAGTCTGTAATACTTTTAAGTAGCTGTGAGTCAAATTTGGGTTAGGTTAGGTTTAGTTCCAAGTTTCTTGGCACATCAACACAAGTAGGTTATTTATTCCTGAGGTAACTGGAGTAAGAGTGCCTTGCTCAAGGACACACCATGCTAGCAAAACTCAAACCTGCTCCATTATGGTTAAGAGTCTAGTAAGCTAACCACTAAAGTACAGTCACTCCTAGAAAGCAAATTGTCTGTTACCATAACTATCAACATCATTGTTAGTCAGATTTTTTTTTTCTATGACAATGATTCACTCATTTCAATTACTTAATTTGATTAATACTGTATAGAATTTTGATTCCCAATATTGTGTCATGATATAAAAACTGTTGCTAATTAATATACACATATGTGAGGTGGAAGTTTGATTCCCAATATGATATAAAAACTGTTGCTAGTTAATATACACATATACAGTATGTGAGATGGAAGTTTGATTCCCAATATGATATAAAAACTGTTGCTAATGAATATACACATATACGGTATGTGAGGTGTAAGTTTGATTCCCAATATGATATAAAAACTGTTGCTAATTAATATATACATATATGGTATGTAAGGTGGAATTTTAATTCCCAATATTGTGTCATGATAAAAAAAACTGTAAATATAAATAAAGAGAAATCAATTTTGCAATTCAAATACACCAAGTACCAAGGGAGAGCACTGTGGAGCATCAAATAAATCTTATGAGTAATAAGAGTACACTGACACATTTTCAAAAAACAATAAAACTGCTTTCCCTAGGTATCATGTATCTTTAAATGGGGCAACCCTTATATGAAAGAATAAATGCCTACCTGACCCCCTGTAGTGTCCGCCAGTTTGCCAAGCTCCACCAGTTTGCAATCTGTTCCCTTTATAGTAATCACAGACACAGACACCCTAAACAAAATTATTCTTATGTAATAAACAAAATATTTATCATACAAATATATTAAGTTGTTATTCTCTGAACTTACTTGTTTTCAATATCCATGTTTTAAAATAAAACTGACACTTCTGTTTGTACTTCAAAACATAAACTGGGAAAGGTATCCTACACTATGATGTAGTCTGGTCATGGTAATTACATGTATGGTCATGGTAATTACATGTATAACACAATACAGTCTGGTCACGGTAATTATATGTATGAGTACTATACCATAATATAGTCTGGTCATTGTAATTACAATGATACCACAATATAGTCTTGTCATGGTAATTACATGTATACTACAGTATAGTGTAATCATGGTAATTATATGTATATCACAATATAGTCTGATCCTGTAAAAGACACGAATAACATAATGTAGTTGGGTTCTGGTTATTACATGAATGCAATGATTTAGTCACTTAATTACATTAATAACATGATCATATAGTCTGGTTATGTAAATTACATAAATAGGACTGTAAAGTCTGGTCATGTTAATTACATTAATACCATGATCATGTAGTCTGGTTATGTAAATTACATAAATAGGACTGTAAAGTCTGGTCATGTTAATTACATGAATACCATGATCATGTAGTTCTGGTTATGTAAATTACATAAATAGGACTGTAAAATCTGGTCATGTTAATTACATGAATACCATGATCATGTAGTCTCGTTATGTAAATTACATAAATAGGACTGTAAAGTCTGGTCATGTTAATTACATTAATACCATGATCATGTAGTCTGGTTATGTAAATTACATAAATAGGACTGTAAAGTCTGGTCATGTTAATTACATGAATACCATGATGTAGTATTGCCATGTTAATTTTCCTATACCATGATGTAGTTTGGCAATGTTAATTACAAGAATACCATGATGTAGTCTAGTCCTGTTAATTACATGAATGCCATAATACATAGAGTCTAGTCCTGTTAATTACATGAATGTCATAATACATACAGTCTAGTCCTGTTAATTACATGAATGCCATAATACATACAGTCTAGTCCTGTTAATTACATGAATGCCATAATACATACAGTCTAATCCTGTTAATTACATGAATGTCATAATACACAGAATCAAGTCCTATTAATTACATGAATGCCATAATACATAGAGTCTAGTCCTGTTAATTACATGAATGTCATAATACATAGAGTCTAGTCCTGTTAATTACATGAATGCCATAATACATAGAGTCTAGTCCTGTTAATTACATGAATGTCATAATACATAGAGTCTAGTCCTGTTAATTACATGAATGCCATAACACATACAGTCTAGTCCTGTTAATTACATGAATGTCATAATACACAGAATCTAGTCCTATTACATGAATGCCATAATACATAGTCTAGTCCTGTTAATTACATGAATGCCATAATACATACAGTCTAGTCCTGTTAATTACATGAATGCCATAATACATACAGTCTAGTCCTGTTAATTACATGAATGTCATAATACATAGAATCTAGTCCTGTTAATTACATGAATGCCATAATACATACAGTCTAGTCCTGTTAATTACATGAATGTCATAATACATAGAGTCTAGTCCTGTTAATTACATGAATACCATGATGTCTTGTGAAGTATATGAATACATATAGTCTAGTCCTGTTCATTATTTATTACATAAATAACAAAAAAAAGTTAAGTCCTGTTAATTACATAAATGCCATCACACACACACACACAAACACACACACACACATACACACACTCTAGTCCTGTTACTTAAATGAATACCATAATGTAGTTTGGTCCTGTTTATTACATGAATACCTTGATATATAGTCTAGTCCCATTATTATTATTATTAATGTGTGCAGTGCGTGCTCAGCCATTTAACAAGCAATATCATTATCAACATGCAGAGCCTGCAGTCCACCTGATATCTTTGTCAGTGGACAGTTGTTCACAATGGGTGACATGGTCTGAAGAGCTTCACAGCAACAGGAAAGAGTTAGTGGACTGGCCCCATCGGACAAGGTTGACTGCACCATGACCATATCCTGTCTAAAGCAGTTCAGTGTGGTCCACAGATGACGTGGAAGGTTGAAGCCAGGAAGGCAGAGAGATGGCTTAGCTATGAGGAAGTGGATAACAGAATCTGTTTAAGACCACTCAATGCTCCATGCCGAAATAGCAGTCATATCCTCTGGCATCGGACCTAACTAGATTGGACATCTCAAAGTCAAGTGGACTGCTGAATGTGAGGTGATGTTCATGTACAGTGGAAGTTTCTCACTGGTATAGACCTTAGCCATCACCTTTGTGATTGCTTCCTGGCAATGGAGATGTGGAAAAGGAATGTTGCTGAGTACTGGCAGCCATGGTAAAGGAGTAGAACATAGTATTCTAGAGATTATGCACATTGTTGTTTTAAGCTAGACATCAATTAACTTGGTATGGAATGATCGAGCCCAGACAGGAGTGCAATACTCTGCAATACTCTGCTGTTGAATACAAAAGGGCCAGTGCTGATATAATGAGTGTCTGAGCACTAGCGCCCCAGGCTGAGCCAGCCAGTTTGTGAAGTAAGCTGTTTCAAGTGCTAAGTTTTGCTGCAGTTTTCTTCAGGATGTAGAATGTCAGTAATCTGTCCAGAGTCACACCCAGGTATGTTCATGTTGGGTTGTGTTTTATTTGTTGCCCACTGAGGAGGATGCAATGCTCATGATTCGCATTTGCATTGTTAAGATGGAAGACACAAGAGACTGTCTTTGTTGCGCTTGGCTGTAGGCACCATGTCTTGAAGAAGTCCATCATATCCTCCAGGTCCTTATTCAGTACTCCCTCAAGCTCAGCAAATGAGCAACTTTATGTCCCAAGAGCAATGTCATCTGCATACATGAACTTGCACAACTTTATTATAGGGAGGTCTTTGATATAGACAGAACAAACTTGGCAAAAGAACAGACCCTTGTGGGAGTCCATTAGTCAGATGCCTCCACAAGCTGCAGTTCTCTCTGATATTGCGAAGGAACAGTTCAATAGTCTCAACCATCCAGTGCGGCAATACTCTGGATATTTTCAACAGCAGTCCTGCATGCCAGACCATGTGATATGTCACTGTTAGATCCAGAAAATCAAATCCAGTTTGAAGGTTCCTCTGAAACCTATTTTCAACAAATTTAGTCAGGGCAAGGTCTTGATCGCAAGTGTTATGGCCATGTTAATTACATGAAGACCATGATGTAATTTGGTCATGTTTTAGTACATGGAGACCATGATACAGTACAGTCCTGTTAATTATATGGATACCATGATGCAGTCTACAGAACAAGTTACATGGGTCATGTATGCACATTTACTCATTTTAAATTACCTATCACTATGGACTTTTACAATGGACGCTATGTACCAAACATTGGTCAAAATAAGAGTACATCATGTGGAATCGTCACAATTGAGGGTAATATGAATTTGTTTATCAATGTGTGTAGCTTTCATTGTGACATCACAGTGCACAACATTCAATCTAGATTGTACTGGATCACACCTTTATTTTGGCCAAAAAATGTCTATGTACTTTAACATTGATTCTGCCATATGCACCTATTGGGGTGTCTAAATAATGACCTTCCAAAGGTATATGGATGTACACAACCCCAAATGGTGTGAATACTTTCCACTTAAATGTATGTAGAATCAGATTCTAAAAAATTACACCCATTACTGAAATAACTGGTGCTGAATGCCTTCATGACCCATGTAACTTGTATTAAAATCATGTTTATTACATGAATAAAGTTTTAACTATCTGCAAAATACATGCAGATCCATGAAAAACATTTAAATGTGAACAAATAACCATTTAAATGGCACAGCAATCAATACAGGACACACACACACACACACACACACACACACACACACACACACACACCAAACTTGATAAGCCTTGGTCAAAGTCTGTGTATAACTGTGCTACCAAGATTTTTACCACACAAGTCTTAGTAAAACAGAAATCAAAGCAATTTATTTTTCTTAAATGAAAAATTTCTTTCATGGCATGAAAATCTATTTAGCTCATCCACATATTTAAAATAACTTCACCTGTCTAGTCAAGTCATTTCCACACAATGATACTAATTTACCTTCCCAGGATGACTTGAAGTATGTATGGACAGGACCAAATCAAGCAGTTGCAGCACAATTAAAAATGCAGTAATCTTTCATTATGACATTTTTTTGCAAGAAGATACAGCTGTGAATGTTGTTTTCATTATATACTAGCAGGATTAGAAGTATCTTGTACCTAATTTAAAAGTGGTTTCTTTATAAAGTAGCATGGTTTCCATGGACAATATTATGGTGTTAAACAGTGTTAAACAGACATATTTGTCAGATAAAGTGGATAAATTCTGGTCTATTTCTTACAGATGTTTCCAGCTGACGACTAATTAGATAAAGGTCAATAGAATCGTGTAGATTTTTTTAATTAATCAGCATAAAGAACATTCTGCCAGTTGAAGAGTTCTAAGGGAAAATGTTGGTATCTTCCCAAACTCAAAACACAAGAATATTTTAATTAGCAAATCTTGTTTAACGAACCAAATTAATTAGTTTTTAAAAAAATGTAATCACAAGAAATCACAATATGCATTTTACTGAAGTAAAAAGTTTTTTCCTCTCTTTGTAAGTGATCAGAACTATTTATTATTGAAATAATTTTCCAAGTGTTATTACATTATAATTATCAGAATTATAATTCTAAAAACAGAGGATATCAATTTTCCTCTTAAAATAATGTAAAAGTTTTAACAAACTGAACTGAAATCAAAACTTTTCATCATTATTCCCTAGATATTGTCTGATGTAGCCATTTTAGAAATGTTTTCTATCTTCTGAATTCTAATATCATTCCATCTGATAAACTTCAACCAATGAAATATTTTTACTCACATCCTTTTACCATTCCCCATAACAAGTATGAAATACACTCATGAAAAACAGGTGTGAATTTATTATTACAATATAGACAACAATGCTCTATTAATCAGAAGACTTGATTAAATGTATAGTTGCTACTACTACTACTACCTCATGATTCAACTGTATGTTGCATAATTATTGTGAGACACCTATTATTTTTATTCTAGAAATGCACCCCATACCCCTTTTCCACAGCCATCTTTATTGTGAGACACCTATTATTTGTATTCTAGAAATGCACCCCGTACCCCTTTTCCACAGCCATCTTTATTGTGAGACACCTATTATTTTTATTCTAGAAATGCACCCCTTACCCCTTTTCCACAGCCATCTTTATTGTGAGACACCTATTATTTTTATTCTAGAAATGCACCCCGTACCCCTTTTCCACAGCCATCTTTATTGTGAGACACCTATTGTTTTTATTCTAGAAATGCACCCCTTACTCCTTTTTCACAGCCATCTTTATTGTGAGACACCTATTATTTTTATTCTAGAAATGCACCCCGTACCCCTTTTCCACAGCCATCTTTATTGTGAGACACCTATTATTTTTATTCTAGAAATGCACCCCATACCCCTTTTCCACAGCCATCTTTATTGTGAGACACCTATTATTTTTATTCTAGAAATGCACCCCGTACCCCTTTTCCACAGCCATCTTTCCAATATCTTCATAGAATCTTGCAGCCTGTTCAGCCTCCTCATCATTTCTATTGTAGTCCTCCAGCTTCCCCAGTCCCACATTTGCAAGTCCATCTGTACACAAGATGACTTTTGACCCTGGATGTTTTGAGGCAATTGTCACAGAAACCAACAATGCTGGACCAAGAGCTGTGCCTCCTCCCTCCTCAAGACTGAAAAATAACAGACATATTGATTCAAATAAGTTTTTAAAGAAAACCCTAAGAAATTGAAACAAAACTGGGTCTGATAAAAATTGATACATATTTTGAAATTCTTGGTGAAACTCCTCTTTTTTGTTCATGATAAAAAGTTCTTATACCTCATCTTCACAAAAGTGTACTGCCAAACAGACAGTTTTCAAGAGAAAATAGCAATGTTGACAAACAACACACAAATGACTGAAAATACACACCATATGAATGGTCAATCAGTTATCAGTATGTACAGGCAAACTAAAAATGCTGAGATAACTTTAAAAGTATTAATCTGACAACAACAAAATAATTCACAGGATATGAACTCTTGTCATGATATAAATGCATGACAATGTCCTGTTAATATCTCAAACAATTCTGGAGATATAAAAGAGACAAAGATGTGACAGCTGAATGAACACAATTTGTAATAAAAATGGGCATTACACATAAAATCCTTATTTAAAAAATCTATTTTCTGCTGGACACAATGTGTAGTTATGTTACAAAAGCACACCATGTTTCATGACCCATTCTCAAAGTGTCCAGGACACAATGTGTAGTTATGTTACAATAACACACCATGTTTCATGACCCATTCTCAAAGAGTCCAGGACACAATGTGTAGTTATGTTACAAAAACATACCATGTTTCATGACCCATTCTCAAAGTGTCCAGGACACAATTTGTAGTTATGTTACAGAAACACACCATGTTTCATGACCCATTCTCAAAGTGTCCAGGACACAATGTGTAGTTATGTTACAAAACCACATCATGTTTCATGACCCATTCTCAAAGTGTCCAGGACACAATGTGTAGTTATGTTACAGAAGCACACCATGTTTCATGACCCATTCTCCATGTGTCCAGGACACAATGTGTAGTTATGTTACAAAACCACACCATGTTTCATGACCCATTCTCAAAGTGTCCAGGACACAATGTGTAGTTATGTTACAAAAACACACCATGTTTCATGACCCATTCTCAAATTGTTCTGGACACAATTTTTAGTTATGTTACAAAAGAACACCATGTTTTATGACTCATTCTCAAAGTGTCCAGGACATAATGTGTAGTTCTGTTACAAAACCACACTGTTGTATGACCCATTCTCAAAGTGTCCAGGACACAATTTGTAGTTATATTACAAAACCACACCATGTTGCATGACCCATTCTCAAAGTGTCCATGACACAATGTGTTACAAAAACACACCATGTTTCATGACCCATTCTCAAAGTGTCCAGGACAGAATGTGTAGTTATGTTACAAAACCACACCATGTTTCATGACCCATTTTCAAATTGTTCTGGACACAATCTGTAGTCATGTTAAAAAAAACCACACCATGTTTCATGACCCATTCTCAAAGAGTCCAGGACACAATGTGTTGTTATGTTACAAAAGCACACCATGTTTCATGACCCATTCTCAAAGTGTCCAGGACACGATGTGTAGTTATGTTACAAAAGCACACCATGTTTCATGACCCATTCTCAAAGTGTCCAGGACACAATGTGTAGTTATGTTACAAAAGCACACCATGTTTCATGACCCATTCTCAAAGTGTCCAGGACACAATGTGTAGTTATGTTACAAAAGCACACCATGTTTCATGACCCATTCTCAAAGTGTCCAGGACACAATGTGTAGTTATGTTACAAAAGCACACCATGTTTCATGACCCATTCTCAAAGTGTCCAGGACACAATGTGTAGTTATGTTACAAAACCACATCATGTTTCATGACCCATTCTCAAAGTGTCCAGGACACAATGTGTAGTTATGTTACAAAAGCACACCATGTTTCATGACCCATTCTCCATGTGTCCAGGACACAATGTGTAGTTATGTTACAAAACCACACCATGTTTCATGACCCATTCTCAAAGTGTCCAGGACACAATGTGTAGTTATATTACAAAAGCACACCATGTTTCATGACCCATTCTCAAAGTGTCCAGGACACAATGTGTAGTTATGTTACAAAAGCACACCAGGTTTTATGACCCATTCTCAAAGGATTCAGGAGATATTACAAACATAAAAGTGGGATGGACTGACCGACTGATAAGTTTAATACAGGATATCCTCCCTAAAATCTTAGCAGGTGATATAATAATAAAGGTTGCAATGACCTTGTTTTAAGAAAAAAAGGATTTGACAGGTTCACTAAAATGATTTGTTTTTTTTACAAAGAGACAGATATTACAGCTGACAACTTTATGTATTTTACAAGAAAAAATTAAGTCTCACTTACTCAAACAACTTTTCTCCAAGAGATTTTCTGTTGTTCTTGATAGCACCAGTTAGTGTAATATCAGCACAACTGGATTTCAGTTGCTCACTGTCCTTCAATTTATCTCCCACTATTGAGACAAGAGGTGTCTTTCCATCACCAATGATCTCCACCTGCAAGAACAAATAAACAAATTGACAAAACTGAAGAGTGCATAACAGTATAGTAGAGAAGCTTAACAGTCTTGAAAATGAAGGAGTCTGCACATATATTTTTCATTTCAATTCCCCAAGTATCTGTTAAATAGTAATTAAGAAAGAAAATTGTTGAAGTTTCTCTGGTTTTAGTATTTTAGCCATATTTGATGGCAGACCAGCAGTATTTATTATTATTATTATTATTATTATTATTATTATTATTATTATTATTATTATTATTATTATTATTATTATTAAATTAAAAGACCTTCAAACCAGGAGTTATGTTCAATTTGATCAAGTTGTTATATAAAAGCAATCTCTACAAAACCAATTCAATATATTATCTGGTAGTTTTCTTTAAGTTAGTACAATTGTCAAAAAGGTGATATGAACTTTGTCTTGCTACTGTTGACTTGAAACACATGCATTTGAAAAATGTGTGTGTGTGTGTGTGTGTGTGTGTGTGTGTGTGTGTGTGTGTGTGTGTGTGTGTGTGTGACATGGATTATGAATATAGCCTTAACAATTTTTCAGTCATATCATTATGATGTCTGCAGTATGGCAGTTTATAGTTATGTTTAACACTGGAGTATCATGCCACAGACATGTAAGCACAATGTCCCACCCAGTCACATTATCCTGACACTAGGCAGCTGTTAGTACCATTTTTATAAGTCTTTGGTATGACTTAGCTGGGTTGGAACCTGCAACCTCCCACATCCAAGGCAGATGCTCTAACCACTATGCCATTGAAGTGACAATTAGATGTGTGATTGGACTGGAAACAAATGCATTTAAAAATATTAGATGTCTGATTGAACTGGAAACATGTGCATTTGAAAATATTAGATGTCTGATTGAACTGGAAACATGTGCATTTGAAAATATTAGATATGATTGGACTGGAAACACAAGCATTTCAAAAGATTAGATGTGTGATCTGAATGGGAATGCATGCATTTGAAAAGATTTAGACATGTGATTGGACTGGACTGAAAACACATACACTAATAAAGATTAGAAATGTGATCTAACTGGAAACACATGCATTTGAAAAGATTAGATGTCTGATTGGACTGGAAACACATGCATTTGAAAAGATTAGACATGTGACTAGACTGGAAACACTTGCATTTGAAAAGATTAGATGTCTGATTGGACTGGAAACACATGCATTTGAAAAGATTAGACATGTGACTAGACTGGAAACACTTGCATTTGAAAAGATTAGATGTCTGATTGGACTGGAAACACAAACATTTGAAAAGATTAGATGTCTGATTGGAGTGGAAACACAGGCATTTGAAAAAATTAGAAGTGTGATCTGATGGGGAATGCATGCATTGGAATAAATTTAGACATGTGATTGGACTGAAAACACATGCATTTAAAGTGTGATCATATACAGCAAAGTTCAAGAAAAAGGTTCATAAATGACACCTTGGCTTTCATGACCTCCATGTCAGTTTCAGAAAATGTAGCTTCAAAGCCCATGGAGCTCAATGACTTCTTGCCAGATTTCTTACCTCTGAGCAACTAAAGTTGGCCAACTTAAAGAGTTTCTGTCGTATTTGAATATTTCTATTATTTTAGTAACAGCAGTTATATTTGAAAGTGGTTCATTATCATTTGTATAAATCTAAAAGGCCTATATCTTGGAAGTTTTATGTCAAATTTGGTCAAATTATATTGAGTGGTTGAGTGAAAAAACTAATAATAATAATAATAATAATATTTATTATAATTATAATAATATTAATAAAGACTTTATTTAGATAAAGTAAATAATAAGTTACAGAATGTTCCAATCTTAAGAGGTAAGTCGTTGATAAGTAGAATGAATAACAGAGATCCAAGGATAGAGCCCTGTGGTACTCCACAATTAATATTTTTACTTACAGAAAATTGACCATTTAAAGTAGTTGTTTGCACTCTATCAGCTAAGTAAGCAGTAAACCAGTTTAGGTAGTTTTCACTGCATTGATAAATGTTTAGTTTTTCAAGCAAAATTTCATTTTTTACAAGATCAAAAGCTTTATGAAAATCACCATAATAGTGCCAACCATTTCTCCTTGTTCTAATGCTTTCAGCCATTTATCAATCAAAGATATAAGTGCAGTTTCACAGGAAAGATTCTGCCAAAAGACAGACTGATTATCATGAATAAGATCACAAGTGTCCAAATAGTTGAGAAAAGAATCATGTACGTTTTTCTAGTAATTTGGAGAGACAAGGAAGAATAGAGATGGGTCTGTAGTGATTTACATCATCTTTTGTTTCTGTTTATGCAATGGTGTAACCTTAGCAGTGTTCCATGTTTGTGGAAATTTATTAGACCTAATACTTTCATTGCAAATGAAAGCTATACTCTCTACAATTGCAGGTGCAGTAACTTTAGTAGCCTTGGTCCAATTATATCAAGTCCTGCAGCTTTACAATCATCCATTTTTTAA
Source organism: Potamilus streckersoni (assembly GCA_016746295.1). NCBI lineage: Eukaryota > Metazoa > Mollusca > Bivalvia > Unionida > Unionidae > Potamilus > Potamilus streckersoni. The sequence continues at coordinate 1,140,478 of JAEAOA010000708.1, forward strand.
ATATATTTCAACACAAATTCTGGACTCATTTCAGGAATTCCAAACTTTATATTGTTTGTTAGTTTTTTAGCACAAAAATATTTGAGTTCCAAATGATCAGATGAAGTTCTTGGTTCTCTAAGTTTTTCAGCAATTTGAACAAAGAGTTTTTAAAATACTTGAGATGTCAGCTGGATTATCAGTATAATTTCCCTCATGATTGAGGGATCAAATTTCAGTTTTGCACTTACACTTGCCTGCACCAAACTCGGTAAACATTTTCCAGCTAGCTTTTGGGTTTATTTTGGTTTTCATTAAAGCACTTTTTTTGTAGTGTGCTTGTTTGGCATGATGTATCATTTTATTAACTTTATTCTTTGAAACTCTATTAGATTTTCTACTGATTTTAGTTGGTCTCCTTGCTTTATTGATTCTAAAATTTCTGGGGAGATCCAGCCTAGCTGGTGGTCTTTCTTTATTATGTGTGTTTTTAAAGGGGCATGTTTGTTCACTATACTGATGAACAGTTTGTCAACATGTACCAGACTGAGTTTATACTGGCTGTGTTTGATTTGAGAACTCAGTAATAGTACATGGTTCAGTTTACATATATCAGACTGAGTTTATACTGGCTGTGTTTGATTTGAGAACTCAGTAATAGTACATGGTTCAGTTTACATATATCAGACTGAGTTTATACAGGCTGTGTTTGATTTAAGAACTCAGTAATAGTACATGGTTCAGTTTACATGTATCAGACTGAGTTTATACAGGCTGTGTTTGATTTAAGAACTCAGTAATAGTACATGGTTCAGTTTACATATATCAGACTTAGTTTATACTGGCTGTGATTGATTTAAGAACTCAGTAATAGTACATGTTTCATTTTACATGTATCAGACTGAATTTATACAGGCTGTGTTTGATTTGAGAACTCAGTAATAGAATATGGTTCAGTTTACATATATCAGACACACTGTTACAAGTCTATGTTCTTAAAATAAGTAACAGAAAAGATTGAAGACAACAAGCTTTGTAAAATTTAATAAACAATTTATTTCCCTAGATTACAAAGTGAAAAATGAGAAAAAAGAACTTATGTTATTGCAAATTAAATCCAAATATAATACAGGAATTAAAGACACAAGTCCTAGTAACAAAAGTCCTAAATGAAACTCAGTTAAAGTCCCGAAGAGATCCAAAATTGAAGGTGATGAGGTGTGTTATAGCCTATGAAGTACTGATGTGTCAACAGTCTTTTGTTGAATTACAGAAATATTGTTCAGTATAAATTCCAATGAATGTCTTATCCAAGAATTTTAGCAGACCTCTTTTGTATTTCCAGAGAAAATAATCACTTAAATTCAATAATTTTAAGAAAATAAAATTTAGTCCAATCTGGTCACAATAATACAACATAAAGTGCTAGATGTTAAGCACAACTGAAAAAACCTCACAATCACAAGATAATATAGTTCTCTCCTTGACCTCAGGTCACAATTAGCATTTTCTAAAAACAGCCATTACCTAATGGAAAATAACATTCTAGAATGATCTAATGAGCCTTGTTTATTTACAACACAATAGTGTATAAAATTCACTTAAGAATCTCCAAAACCCTGACCATGATCAACATATCGATGCCTTCTTTTTACCTTAATAATAATCCTGATAATAATATCATACACATAGAGAATAATGAAGCTATTATTAGTTGTTTACATAAATGAAATACAAAAAATTAAAAAAGTCAATCAGGTGAAGCAGACATGAACTCAAATTTGGACAGAGTCAAGTCCAGAATAAAATGTTACATTATATTAATATGTAATGAAATAATTTTTTTTTAAGATTAACAGATAAACAATTAAATTAAATATGCATAATAACACTAAAATGCCTATCAACTATATTCCATTTTCCTTCAGAACAACAGCAACCAACATGTATAGTTTCTGGTATTAAGAGTTATTGAAAAAAACATAAATCAGCAATATTCCTTTGTTATTAAAGCCCATGGGTTTAACCTTTCACTCTCATGGCCGATGAAAAACAGTGCCTATCAAAATATAACCCAAACCCAGTTACAGATTTTCAGAATCTCTCTGCATGTAGTCAGACTTAGGCATCTAAAAATAACCTACCATATGATCCTGATCATCTCCTAATGTGACTAAATTTTAATGGACATATAAGTGGTGTGTTAACAAGATTATGATCTGTGTAAATTTCATGAAAGCTAAGCTCATTATAATAAGCATATGTAGACAATATCACACAGAATGTTCCCTTTCCCTGCATTCAGAGTTTACCACTTTGGAGGTACAGTTTCACTCCCATTATGGATTGTGCTGAGTAAGGCATATGTAGGATTCAGTTTTTAGACCAATTTATAGCACATATGTGGTAATGAGACATCAGACATAATGTTCTCAATAGGATTTAGTAGCCATTTCAATCCAAAGAGGAATGCTGTAATCAAGAAGTGTGAGCTCAGTTACAGACATTTCTTTGCAAGTTTTGATTATCTTCACTAACTTCAATACAATGTATGCTTTTTTGAAATTGTGCTAATTAGTGCATAGTGACAGGAATAATACATGTACCTAAAATTTAAATCGTCTAAATTCATAGCAAAAAAACAATTTTTCACACAAGCAAAAAAATCTGTACTTTATGCTATTGTTAGGACTTAAACATACTAATCTTGGCTGGTGCACCCACTAACAACATACACCTAAATTTTGGAGTCTCATAATCCAGCATCAGATCTATTTTCCTTCGGATTAAGTATTATTGCTTTATTCCCACACTCAGAGGCCATGCTACCATGCAAAAAGGGCATCTAAGTTACCCCTAAAAATGTAAATTTCACCTTCTTCTAAAAGAAAAGTGAAAATGACAGTAGAAAAGCTAAGTTGCTAGTGTTGCATCCCCAGGTTGCAGCTACTGCAGGTGTTGAAATCAAGCGTGTGGACTGAATATTTACTATTTACAGGCATGTGTTTTAATACCTGACGGATGACCATTAATAAAGGAATGTACAAGTACCACATACATGATACACATGGTAACACTTCCAAACATGACCATTTTAATTAAGGTTCATGTACCATTTTTGGTCAGTACTCCATGTCTTTTGCCCATAAGACTTCACATGAACACATCCTAAACATACACTATAATTAATTCTGACAGGGATACCTAGATTACATTATTGTGATTACAAATGGGTATAAATAGTTAATTAACTGCCACAAGAACAAGCAATTTAATATTATTTTTGTTTTATAACTTAACAAAAACTTGGAGTCCCAAAAACAAATTTAGTTTGAATTATCCCCAAAATATGAAGTTGCTAAGTTGATGATTCTCAGCTGTAACATCAGTAATCACTGTTTGTTTTTATAAATAAACAACATGGTGTGAAGACAACACTGCAGATCAAAATGAGCATGAATCTAGTTCTTTACTGAAACTGAACAAATCTTGTTGATATAGACATATATTCCAAAATCTGATAAAATCTGGATCACATATATGACTTCCCAAAAGGTAACAAGCTCGATCAATCACATCCAAGATTACATCAGTTATGTATGAACTCATAAGCAAAACCCATTCAAGATCTTGATGACTTCAAATTTTATCAAAATCAGATCAGAGATATGGCATTCTGAATTACAACAAGATCAGTCAATCAGATGCAAGATCAACTCATTTATATGCAACTCACTCATTGTCAGACTGGTACAATATTTTGATTCCCTGTTTGATCAGAAATATGGTTTTCAGGGTGGTAACAAGTTCAACAAATCAAATGAAAGTTCACATAATTGTGTGAATCGTCCCCATTACTGAGATTTGATAACAGAAGCATGTATTCCAGGTTTGATCAAAATTAGATTAAAAATCTGGCCTAAAGAGTGGTATGAAGGCCAGTCAATATAATGCAAGGTAACCTCATGCATGGATCTCACTCATAAGCAAATCCTTCCAGATTTTGATAATATGAGCCCACAGTTCAAGTTAAATGAAAATCAAATATGAAATATGGCTTCCAGAAAAGCAACAAACTCAACCAAATAGTTGCAAACTCATCCCATTGGTATGCATGGGTGTTGCTTATTACTGAACTTGTCTGCGACTCTAATGATACAGGCGTATATTCTCAGTTAATCAAAATAAGATCTGAAATATTGCCTCTTGAGTGTAGGGAGCTCAGCCAAATGGACAAAAGATCATCTCATCAATTTGTATGAAATCAAGGTAGGCCATCTTAAATGTATAACACTGTTCATTAAAAGTAACATTTTCTATGCAATCATTCTGCATCTTCCCGTGCGCCTATACATACCTGTATACAGCCAGTAACAATAAGGTTCCAATGAGAATAAATGGTGAATCCATTTCCTGAATTCCAGGACATTCAATTCATGTAACATTCTGCACCAAAACAATAATCAAAAACATCAGTTTACCTCACAAATTATTGGCATCTTTATTTTCTATTCATCTCTGCCCATCAGTATAACTTATTTACAATCTAATTAACCCTTTCCTTCAGAGATTGTATAGCCTTTTAGCCCTTCAAAGTTACCCAGTGCAATGCGCTACATATAGACCTGTTGTGCAGTGAAGTGTATGTTACATTTAACAGCAATTTTAACCATTTTAAGTTTTTGGTACACATATATTATATATATGGAAAGATTTAAGAGTAACATACGGTTGTTATAGCTGTATAATTATTTTTCACAGAAGAATTTTGTATGTGCTTTAAAATCTTGTGAGAACTCTTTGACAATCAAGTCAGTGAAGCTGCGTGACTAACAATAGCTGCCATTTCAAATACTCAAAATTTACATGTTCTCTGTCTGCGTCTACATCACCAAATCAGCTGAATTTGATAATTTATAAAAACTAATGGCTTCCTACATCAGTATCAGAGCCTTTACCTAAGTTATTAAAGCTTTCATAGTTGTGATTTTAATTGTGAAAACTCAAGCAATAAATGAAAAATATCCAGAAACCACCATTATGAGAGACACAGTTATAACCTACTTACTTTAAATAGCAGATTTCGACCAGAAGATAAACAGTGACCACGTGATATGATGGAATGGTCATTCACGCCAATGAATATAGTATCTAATAGGGGGTTTTCTCTGAAGGTGGCACTTTGAAAACCAGCTCAAAATGGCTGTTATTTACAGCGGCATCAAAAGGCACTTGTATGCAAATTAGGTATAGTCCGATGCTACATCCCCGTTGGTTTGTACACCCCTACCGATTTCAATAACTAAAATGTTTAACGTGATACAAAGTGCACAGAACTAAGTGAACTGAATCATTGATTTATAATTTCTAACCTGACTGTGACCGGAATGGCACTAATACTGGTATCCCCTTGCACCTTTCATGCTTAACAGACTTTCCATACTAACACAACGCCATATTCTGTACACTATGGGGTAGTTTATTTTCATCCGACAGCATAATGATGTAAATCATCTTATCCATTAACTGCTGGATAATTCTGTAAATTACCATAATGTTGAGTTTGGAATTGTATTCCTTTGCACACATGAACATATTAATGAAACCACTTGTTAAATTCACGTGAAAGGCAATTTTTTTCTCTCATTCTTTTCCTTTGCTTGATTTGACACTGTAAATATCAGAAGCAGACGACATGTATGTACATCTTTAGTCACGTATACACCCCATTGCTGAAAATGAATTTGTCCAGGAACTGGAAATGGGTCGTAGGCATGTCCGTCTATAATATTGACAACTTCCATTAAGCATGAAACACGCAATGATGGTGTTAAGGCCATTCTACTCACAGTCTGGTTAGAAAATATAAATCAATGAATGAATTGACTAAGTTTTTTGCACTTTTTATCAAATTAAAGCTTTCCGTTATTGAAATCAGCAAGGGGGTACAAACCAACAGGTTAGTAGGCTCGGACTGTAGAGGTGTCAAAAGGCGCATGTATGCGAATTGGATAGAGGCGTCAAAAGGCACTTGTATGAGGTAAATGGTTAACTGACTTTTTGTTATCTTGATTGTTATTCAAACTAAGAAATTACAACCTATGTACCAGTTAATCAAACTGGTCCTGAAGAAATGGAGCATTTTTCTTCTAATTTGTGTACATACAGAAAGATATACAAAAATGTGATTTTCGGGAAATTTGTAAACATAATTTGGAATGTTGTAGTTTAAGATTTAAAAAAAAAAATTCTACTCAATGTAGGCAACTCTGCTCCAAAAGGAGAAGTTTCAAAATTACCTCATTGTTGAAGGTGACAAGTGCTACTCTCCTGTGAGGGTGGTCCTTACACATCTGTTCTAGTTGATGGTCAACTGCAGCCTGAACAGACTGGAGTCTAGAGATGTATGTCACATTTCTCCTTTGCTTAGGAAGATACTGGTCACCGCGCTCTCGATTTAACAGCTGTGCCCGATGCAAACTTTCAGCACCTCGCAGCTTCAGATTACCAGGTACCTACAAAAGTTACAAAACAATCATATATATACATGTATCTAAATGCAGCTTCAGATTTCCAGGTACCTACAAAAGTTACAAAACAATCATATAAACAATCTATAAAGTAAGTTAGCTCTGTTGCACATGTAAATATTTCCAATCATGTTGTAACAGTTACTTTTTTAATTTCTTCAATGAAATTGACTTATTATGACAAAGAATTGTATCATGTTAGGGCTATACAAATTAGAAATTCTGCAGCCTGGGACCAGCTGATCTTTATGTCATCCAAATGAATGATGTTAAGAGCTCTTAATCACAGGCATGTGCAATTTAAAAAAAAGGACTCAACTTCATTCTCATGATTTATGCACCATCTCTTTTCAGATCACCATTTACTCTCTCAGCCATGTTATTATTAACACACAATCTGTAATTGTCCCTTCACATGAGCCAACAAGGAATCCTGAAATGTGACTTTCCAAACATTGGCAGTAATCATGTTTGCAGAAATAAAATTACAACACAAGATTCTAATGTAACCATAAAGAGAGACTAGTGGAAAGAAGTATAGAAGAAGTTAGAAGCACAATGTCAATACTGGTAAAAAAAATTTGCAAATAATAATGTGCTATATTCAAATGTAAAACCAATTAAATCTACACAAGAAAATCAATACACAGTTTATAATAACCCAAAATTAAAAATGATACTGAGTACACTTAATTAAAAACTACAAAATTATAAATTGATTTTCCAAAACATCATTTACTTGACAAAAGTTACAAACAGCAGTTTTAGACAAGCTTGGACAAAATTAGAGCTATTAGTGCTGGAGTGCTGCAAAGGACTCTGCTTGTACATGGAGGACAAAATTAGACCTATTAGTGATGAAAGAACTAACAAGGACCCTGCTTGCAATTGAAGACAAAATTAGAGCTATTAGTGCTGGAAGAATTGCTTGCAATTGAAGACAAAATTAGAGCTATTAGTGCTGGAAGAATTGCTTGTACATGGAGGACAAAATTAGACCTATTAGTGCTGGAAGAACTGCTTGTACATGGAGGACAAAATTAGACCTATTAGTGCTGGAAGAACTGCTTGTACATGGAGGACAAAATTAGACCTATTAGTGACGAAAGAACTAACAAGGACCCTGCTAGCAATTGAAGACAAAATTAGAGCTATTAGTGCTGGAAGAATTGCTTGTACATGGAGGACAAAATTAGACTTATTAGTGCTGGAAGAACTGCTTGCACATGGAGGACAAAATTAGACCTATTAGTGCTGGAAGAACTGCTTGTACATGGAGGACAAAATTAGACCTATTAGTGACGAAAGAACTAACAAGGACCCTGCTAGCAATTGAAGACAAAATTAGACCTATTAGTGCTGGAAGAATTGCTTGCACATGGAGGACAAAATTAGACCTATTAGTGCTGGAAGAACTGCTTGTACATGGAGGACAAAATTAGACCTATTAGTGCTGGAAGAACTGCTTGCACATGGAGGACAAAATTAGACCTATTAGTGCTGGAAGAACTGCTTGTACATGGAGAACAAAATTAGACCTATTAGTGCTGGAAGAACTGCATGCACATGGAGGACAAAATTAGACCTATTAGTGACGCAAGAACTAACAAGGACCCTGCTTGCAATTGAAGACAAAATTAGACCTATTAGTGCTGGAAGAACTGTTTGTACATGGAGGACAAAATTAGACCTATTAGTGCTGGAAGAACTGCTTGCATATGGAGGACAAAATTAGACCTATTAGTGCTGGAAGAACTGCTTCCACATGGAGGACAAAATTAGACCTATTAGTGCTGGAAGAACTGCTTGTACATGGAGGACAAAATTAGACCTATTAGTGCTGGAAGAACAGCTTCCACATGGAGGACAAAATTAGACCTATTAGTGACGAAAGAACTAACAAGGACCCTGTTTGCAATTGAAGACAAAATTAGACCTATTAGTGCTGGAAGAACTGCTTGTACATGGAGGACAAAATTAGACCTATTAGTGCTGAAAGAACTGCTTGCACATGGAGGACAAATTTAGAGCTATTAGTGCTGGAAGAACTGCTTGTACATGGAGGACAAAATTAGACCTATTAGTGCTGGAAGAACTGCTTGTACATGGAGGACAAAATTAGACCTATTAGTGACGAAAGAACTAACAAGGACCCTGCTTGCAATTGAAAACAAAATTAGAGCTATTAGTGCTGGAAGAATTGCTTGCAATTGAAGACAAAATTAGAGCTATTAGTGCTGGAAGAATTGCTTGTACATGGAGGACAAAATTAGACCTATTAGTGACGAAAGAACTAACAAGGACCCTGTTTGCAATTGAAGACAAAATTAGACCTATTAGTGCTGGAAGAACTGCTTGTACATGGAGGACAAAATTAGACCTATTAGTGCTGGAAGAACTGCTTGTACATGGAGGACAAAATTAGACCTATTAGTGCTGGAAGAACTGCTTGTACATGGAGGACAAAATTAGACCTATTAGTGACGAAAGAACTAACAAGGACCCTGCTTGCAATTGAAGACAAAATTAGAGCTATTAGTGCTGGAAGAATTGCTTGTACATGGAGGACAAAATTAGACCTATTAGTGCTGGAAGAACTGCTTGTACATGGAGGACAAAATTAGACCTATTAGTGCTGGAAGAACTGCTTGTACATGGAGGACAAAATTAGACCTATTAGTGACGAAAGAACTAACAAGGACCCTGCTTGCAATTGAAGACAAAATTAGAGCTATTAGTGCTGGAAGAATTGCTTGTACATGGAGGACAAAATTAGACCTATTAGTGCTGGAAGAACTGCTTGTACATGGAGGACAAAATTAGACCTATTAGTGCTGGAAGAACTGCTTGCACATGGAGAACAAAATTAGACCTATTAGTGCTGGAAGAACTGCTTGCACATGCAGGACAAAATTAGACCTATTAGTGCTGGAAGAACTGCTTGTACATGGAGGACAAAATTAGACCTATTAGTGACGAAAGAACTAACAAGGACCCTGCTTGCAATTGAAGACAAAATTAGAGCTATTAGTGCTGGAAGAATTGCTTGCAATTGAAGACAAAATTAGAGCTATTAGTGCTGGAAGAATTGCTTGTACATGGAGGACAAAATTAGAGCTATTAGTGCTGGAAGAACTGCTTGCACATGGAGGACAAAATTAGACCTATTAATGCTGGAAGAACTGTTTGTACATGGAGGACAAAATTAGACCTATTAGTGCTGGAAGAACTGCTTGTACATGGAGGACAAAATTAGACCTATTAGTGACGAAAGAACTAACAAGGACCCTGCTTGCAATTGAAGACAAAATTAGAGCTATTAGTGCTGGAAGAATTGCTTGCACATGGAGGACAAAATTAGACCTATTAGCGCTGGAAGAAATGCTTGTACATGGAGGACAAAATTAGACCTATTAGTGCTGGAAGAACTGCTTGTACATGGAGGACAAAATTAGACCTATTAGTGACGAAAGAACTAACAAGGACCCTGCTTGCAATTGAAGACAAAATTAGAGCTATTAGTGCTGGAAGAATTGCAAAGGACCCTGCTAGCACATGGAGAACAAAATTAGAACTATTAGTGCTGGAAGAAATGCAAAGAACCCTGTTTGTACATGGAAGACAAAAACCTCAAACTCATGCAAAGCCACTGGCAAGCTTTCTCCGCATACCCCCGTTTTCAAGAAAAAGACTTTCACCTCAATGGTTATCTCTTTTCACAAAGGACACCACGTGCTTCTGTTTTCAAAATTTAGATTTCTTATCTATGATTGAGTTACACCATTTAACCAAAATTGTTCACTGTATCAGTGTCAGTAAGCTAATGAATAGTGGAACAGGGTTCTCCTAAGATTCAAAAATTTGAATCAAGTATGTAACTATATAGGATATGTCTGATGACAAGCAAGCCATTCTTCCATTGTTTAAAGCAGTATGAGTTTTTGTTTTGTAACTGTAGAACAACAATTGTTTTCCAACAACACCTGCTGATAAAATTATAAGGAATGAAAATTACTTTTGATTTTTCATTTGTTTGGTTTTGCATCTTTCACTTCTCCACAGCATGCAAATAACAAGAGTAACTTGATTGGCACCTTATATGCCTGCCTCATGTGTAATAGTCATCTGTGTACGCATTAGTAGGGTTTGGTATATTTATATATACTGAACAATGGATCTCAATGGCCTAGAACTTTGACCTTGAAGTAAATTTAATGTGCTGAATCCATTCCATTCAATACCTCTGTGCATCTCCTCCACAACCCTTGGTTAAGATATGTGATCTAGAAATAAAGTTATTAAACAGAAACCATTCTCTTCTTTCATGACATTGGCATTGACCTTGACCTTTGAGAGTTTGAACATCAACTCAATATGATTCTTCCTTATCCAAGGTACAATCCATCCACATTTGGTAAATGTAGATGGAGGAAATCTTAGATATTATGCTGAATTATTTTTTTCTTTTTTCAATCAACCTTGACCTTCTGTCTCCAAAATCAAGAGGATTCTTCCTTACTCCAAGTAAAAACCATCCACAACTTATTATGCAGAAATGAAACTGGTAACTGACAATCTAACAAACATACCATAATATGATCTGCCTTATGGCAGATATGTAAAAGTCATCAAAATTTTAAAACTGCTGATTTTATGACCTTAATTAGAAATATTAAGACTGTAATGCATTCATGTAAAATTGTATCCTCTGGCTATGTAAAGCTACATACCATCTCTACCTCCTACCCCTCCCTATCTCTTCCCTCTCTGTATGTCTATATTGATATTTGTCTGTATAATGCTCTATACGATTCTAAATGTACTTCTGTCAGTGCCCATGAAGTCTGTAATATACATTTTATATTGCACACAGTTTGTTGCAGTTATTGTGCATATTGCTATCTAACACAATGATCTTACCTCTGTTGTGACACACATGCTGCCAGATATGTCCACACAGAACAAGACCAGTGATTGGTCTGTGCCAGATGGTCCACTAACTGTAGTGGACAGAGCTGGTTCAAGCATGTAGGTCAAATCCTCACTAGTGGGCACTTCTTCATCCTCTACATCAACCACATTCTTTGCATTGCAGAATTCACAGGTCCAAACCTAAAATGTAATTGGCAGTTTTCACAAATTACGTAGAGAAACATTAAACAGGATTTCTTAACATTATGCTCATAGCCCCTACAATATTTAACTCTGTCTTCACTAGAAAATGTGAGGAGCATTTACATTTTATTCAATAAAATGTTTTTTCAAATGAACTAAATTATATAGAATTAATTAAATTTTTCAAAAAAACTAAATTATATAGAATTAAATAACTTTTTCAAATAAACTAAATTACAAAATGATTTGGACAATAATTCTAACCCTCTCTTCTGTATACAATTAAATAAAACTTACCTGCTGAAATACCAATATATATTTATAGATAAACTGACCTAAATACCTAATGTCCATTCATATACATAAGGGACAGTGGGAGATAAAAAATGAAAAACGGTTGGTGCATGGTGAATTAAATTAATATGCATGGTATTTTTCCCAATTAAGACTGTATTATTGTAAAACAAAATAAAGAAAAAAACTTTGTCATAAAATTGCATGCATATATGTGAAAATAATGAACACTAGCAACCAATAACATTATGTTTTTTTTTTTAAGGAAAACAATGAGCAAAATCTCCTATGACGTGCCAATGCATTGCCCACCCACTCCCAAATGCTGTTAATGCTTCTAACATTTTTGGCACATTATAATAAGAATCATGATGCTATCAGTGGCATTTCCATTGGTTCAACTAGTGAAAAACTTGTATATTGAATTAAATTTGTATTTGCTGAGTGCCGGTTCTATGAAAATTCTCTGAATTTTGTTTCTCAAGGGGAAGTCCATTTTATTTATTACATATAGTATGTAATTGACATGCTTTATATACTCTCCATACAAGAATGGAAAATACTGTGTATTTCTATGAAATAAATCACTTTCTGCTGACCACCATCATAAGAAACTGTCCATGACATTGCAAAATCAATTTGGTTTTACAATGGTTACTAGTCATGTAGTATGCCATTAAAACTGTTAACTACAGTTTACTGTAATTACATGCAAAATATAATGAACTAGGGATTACAGTACTTCTGTGCAGAGCAAAACTAGTAATTATTGTACTTCCATAAAGAACATGACTAGCGATTACAGTACTTCTGTGCAGAACATAACTAGTGATTACAGTACTTCCTTGCAGAACATAACCAGTGATTACTGAACTTCTATGCAGAATATAACCACTGATTAGAGTACTTCTATGCAGAATATAACCACTGACTACAGTACTTCTATGCAGAATATAACTAGTGATTATTGAACTTTTATGCAGAATATAACCACTGATTACAGTACTTCTATGCAGAATATAACCACTGACTACAGTACTTCTATGCAGAATATAGCTAGTGATTATTGAACTTTTATGCAGAATATAACCACTGATTCTACTTCTATGCAGAATATAACCACTGATTACAGTACTTCTGTGCAGAATATAACCACTGACTACAGTACTTCTATGCAGAATATAGCTAGTGATTATTGAACTTTTATGCAGAATATAACCACTAATTATAGTACTTCTATGCAGAATATAACCACTGATTACAGTACTTCTGTGCAGAATATAACCACTGATTACAGTACTTCTGTGCAGAATATAACCACTGATTACAGTACTTCTATGCAGAATATAACTAGTGATTATTGAACTTTTATGCAGAATATAACCACTGATTACAGTACTTCTATGCAGAATATAACCACTGACTACAGTACTTCTATGCAGAATATAGCTAGTGATTATTGAACTTTTATGCAGAATATAACCACTGATTACAGTACTTCTATGCAGAATATAACCACTGACTACAGTACTTCTATGCAGAATATAACTAGTGATTATTGAACTTTTATGCAGAATATAACCACTGATTACAGTACTTCTATGCAGAATATAACCACTGACTACAGTACTTCTATGCAGAATATAGCTAGTGATTATTGAACTTTTATGCAGAATATAACCACTGATTCTACTTCTATGCAGAATATAACCACTGATTACAGTACTTCTGTGCAGAATATAACCACTGACTACAGTACTTCTATGCAGAATATAGCTAGTGATTATTGAACTTTTATGCAGAATATAACCACTAATTATAGTACTTCTATGCAGAATATAACCACTGATTACAGTACTTCTGTGCAGAATATAACTAGTGATTATTGAACTTTTATGCAGAATATAACCACTGATTACAGTACTTCTATGCAGAGCATAATAAACTATTGGCTTATTTTGGCAAATCCTAATGCTAAAGTGAAATATAAACTGATGTTTTTTTTCTCAAGTCATATTTCCACTTATCACTGCACATTAATTTGAATTCCACACAGGTCTGATATGAATTTCACACAGGTCTGATATCATTACAACCTTTTATGTTCTTATCAGCAAAGGAACAGCTAAATTAAAACAAGCATAGCCTGAAATTTAGAGTGATCAAACTTTCAATTTTATGAAAATATTTTACTCTAACAATATCCTTAGCTGTAGTATAGACATCACTACAGCAATAACACAGACTGCCATCATGATGCAACATTTGGAGATCCTCTGATGATTTTCTTTATCATTCAATCATTCAAACTCTACAATACAGTGGTGTCAATGACACTGTAGATATGCTAGATTTTAAAACCTTTGAACTAAAATATTTCCATAATCATGTGTTTTTATGAACTTCATTTAAATCTTATGAATTTCTGAATTTAATATCTGTTAAAAATTAGTATGTGAAAACTTTTATAGACTTCATGTTTAATTCAAAAAATCTGATTCATAATTTGAAAACTTTTAGTTCCTTGCATACTTTTTCCTCAATATCCTTTTTCAGCTTGCTGATGGATGACATGATTGCTCCACAACTAGTGCAGTATGTTGGATCTCCAGCATGCATGTTACCTGGGGCAACCAACTGATTCAGCTTCAGTGAGACAATATTTGTGTCAGCCTTCCGGAACTTTTTTAACTTCTGTTGTAGCTCCTCAGATCTGTGGTGCTTTTGTTGCTGGTCTCCTGTGTATGATACACCACATATTTTACACACGATGTTACTATGTACACTCACTGTCAACAAAATCTGATCCTTTTTGAACCCAAAAGGACAAATAAAATGTGTTCATTAACACAGGACTGCGATAAAATGGGGAAAATGTCAAAATTCCTGAATTTTCAAGTTTTCTTAGTAGTAGAAACATTTTAGCAATTTACCAGTTCAAAAATTGACACTATATTCTAGTGGAAAAGAGTAACATGTCAATGAAATGATGTCAAATGTTCCACTGAAACAGAGTAACATGTTAATAAAATGACTCCAAATGTTGTAGTGAAACAGAGCAATATGTCAATGAAATGACACCAAATGTTCTATTGGAACAAAATAACATGTTAACTAATAACACCAAATGCTCTAGTGGAACAGACAAAAAAAAGAATAAGATGTTAACTAATGACACCAAATGTTCTAGTGGAACAGAATAACATGCCAATTAAATGACACCAAATGTTCAAGTGGAACAGAATAACATGTTAACTAATGACACAAAATGTTCTATTGGAACAGAATAACATGTTAATTAATGACACCAAATGTTCTAGTGGAACAGAATAACATGTTAAATGACACCAAATGTTCTAGTGGAACAGAATAACATGTTAACTAATGACACAAAATGTTCTATTGGAACAGAATAACATGTTAATGACACCAAATGTTCTAGTGGAACAGAATAACATGTTAAATGACACCAAATGTTCTAGTGGAACAGAATAACATGTTAAATGACACCAAATGTTCTAGTGGAACAGAATAACATGTTAAATAATGACACCAAATGTTTTAGTGGAACAGAATAATATGGTAACTAATGACACCAAATGTTCTAGTGGAACAGAATAACATTTAAAATAATGACACCAAATGTTTTAGTGGAACAGAATAACATGGTAATAAATTAATGACACCTATTTTTTTAGTGGAGCAGATTAACATGTCAATTAAATGTCACATGTAATTGCATGATATGTTCATCTTTTCTTTCCCTCAGTGAATGTTAAATGATTCTGTAATGCCCTCAATAGAGTGATATATAGTCAAGACCAATTCAGTGTATGCTAAACCTCAATTACTGCGACAGGCAGTAAGTAAATATTGCTGGTAGTCCCTACTTAAAAAAGCCTCTC
Organism: Potamilus streckersoni; assembly: GCA_016746295.1. Lineage (NCBI taxonomy): Eukaryota > Metazoa > Mollusca > Bivalvia > Unionida > Unionidae > Potamilus > Potamilus streckersoni. The sequence goes on from JAEAOA010000708.1 coordinate 1,156,301, forward strand.
TTTAGCTCTAATTGTCAAAATGTACAACTACTATTTTCAGGCAAACTATGGCTTATGTTTGTTTTCTTGTACAATTTGAACATATTGTTTACCAGAAGGTTTGATCTCACTTTTGGTGAACAATGTTTCAGTTCCCATTCTTTTTTTTTGTTTTTGGAAGTCCTGGACTTCCACTATGAGAAATTTGGAAGACATAAACATAAAGACTGAAAGTAATAACAATAAATTTGCCAAAAGATATAAAATTGAAATTTTAGTTGACATTTCAAAACAAATTTTTGTCTGTGACTGAATACTAAATTAAATATTAATGGTATAGCATTTACTAATAAATCCTACTCTTACGATTACATCTATTTAGAATTGCATGCAATTAGACATCATAAGAAGACTTATTTGATGTCTGAGGGGCAACATTAGGTCGAATTAGAATAGCATTTTATGCAACCAGTCATTATAAGAAGTCTTACTGGATATCTAAGACAACATTTCATTTAGGACCAACTTGACATGCAACCAGTCAATATAAGAAGTCTTACTGGATTTCTAAGATAACATTTCATTTAGGAACAACTTGACATGTAACCAGTCATTATAAGAAGTCTTACTGGATATCTAAGACAACATTTCATTTAGGACCAACTTGACATGCAACCAGTCATTATAAGAAGTCTTACTGGATGTCTAAGACAACATTTCATTTAGGACTAACTTAACATGTAACCAGTCATTATAAGAAGTCTTACTGGATGACTAAGACAACATTTTATTTAGGACCAACTTGACATAATAAGGAGCTTTTTAATGAAAACCTGTATATGTTGACATGATGATCCATTTAGGAGTAGAAATATTAAGATTTTCAAGATGGCTGCCATGGTGGCCATACTGGGACTCATATCCTCATCATTTTCATTTAGGGTCAACTAGCAATCAGAAGTTCACCAAACTTATATGACCATTCATGGGGGGGGAAGAGCAGTGAAAATAAGATTTTGAAAATAGTCACATTAGTGATTTAAAAAAATCAAGATTTTGAGGTTGGTCACAGCACTACCACAGAAATTAAGATTTTGAAGATGGTCACACCAATAGCCACAGCAAATAAGATTTTGAAGATGGTCACACCAGTGACCCTATTAGATATCTAAGGGGTACCATGATATTTTAGGAAAAACTAGATATCAGAGGAAATCTTTCACTGAAACACTCACTGTTGATAAGGAAATCTTATAAGATGAAGTAGAAATAAAATTTTTAAGATGACCACCATGGTAGCCATATTGGAAGTCATTTTAGCACCCTTATTACTCAAAACAGACATCACAAAAAAGACATTTGCAGAAAACTCTATGCTGATATCACCATGGGTTCAGAAGAACATGACTTTCAAGTCAGTCCATGTGTCAGCCATATCAGATGTCAAATCAGCACTATTTTCATTTAGAAACAATTAAACATCATAAGAAATTTTGGCTGATAAGACCATCTCTTCTGAAGAAGCAGTGACAAAAATTTTCAAGATGGCTACCATAGTAGACACATAGGATGTATAGGAAGCACCATTTTCATTTATGACAAACAAGGCTCTGAGATGAAAATACATATAAAGTTTCATAGCAATCTTCCTTGCAGCTCAATAATAACAAACATGTGTCAATGGCTGGCTGGATGATAAACAACAGGAAATCATAAGTTCTTCAAGTTTATAACTGGTATAGCTAAACAGAGCATAGGCTATATTGAAGTTTTCAAAAATAGTTGCATTTTAATGACTGGATATTTCAATGGAAGTGAACTGGTTAAACCAAACTTACTTGCTTTGTAATCCTACACAAAACCAAGAGCATCATAAACTCATTTGTATGTTGATTTCTAATTGTCAGAAGATGGCCAATTGTAGAATTTGATGCTGTCAGAGCTAAAAATGTAGTATATCCTCACAATTAACCATACCAGTAGTTCCAGTGTCTGCTATATCATAAACTGTTTATTACTAAACTGATATATCAAACTCTAAAATCTAATCAGGTCATCTACATATACAAACATCACAACCCTGTTTTAGTTTTATACTGTAAGTAGTTTTTACTTAATCCGTCTACCAACAATTTTTATCTCAGAGGTCTAAAAAGTTCAACAAGAAGGCCAGCCTATGGCCAAAGCACTACAGTAAAACAGGCGAACCTAATCCGAAGATCAAGAGGCTGAGCAAGAATGTCACAGAATGAATTGTTTAAGCTTCAATTCAATCAATGTATGAATAAAATCCATCAAAGGCTTAAAATTTTCATGAAAGCCAAAATGCACATTTTCTCTGATGTGGCCTTGAATGCCAAAATCATAGGGGAAAGAAAGCATGTCACAAAATGAATTGTCTTTAGTCATAATGATTAATACTAAGTAAAATGTTAATCTATCAAGGGATTTTGGAAATATTATATCAAAGAAAACTTAAACCAGAACCTCAGCATAAATTTTCTCTGACTATGCCCTGACCCAAAGCAAGAACAGCAAGCAAACAAGTCAGAATGAGTTATCTTAGTTTGTAATGATTCATGCTAATTGGAATCTATCTAGGGGGTTTAGAAAATCAATGCAAATAAAAAACCTTAAACAAAACCATAACAAACTGTTCAAATCACAAATGCAATTAGAAAAATGACACCTATCATCAGTGACCTATGTACCTTTTCCCATTAATGCAGGCTTGAACAGAATTGTTGTAAGGGCCTGAAAACCTAAACATGCCATCTACCATCTACATATGTGAAATAAATGCATATGAAATTTTAATGATCTACCTAAGGAAGTTTTTACTAGTTGTGCTAACAAGGTATTTGTAAAAAATATAGAAGTAAAAAATACAAAATGCACAATGAAAAAATGGCTGTAATCAGGTCATCTACAGATGCATACAAAATTTAATGCATCTACACTGAGTGGTTTTGTGAAATCTTTTTAATGTGCTTCTTACAGCAGACAGATATATTGATGAACAGACACATACAAATATAAAGACAGACAGTCCCAAATCAAAAGACTTGCTGCTGTGGAGGCAAAAAGTATAAAAGATCATGTAAATGGCAGGAACATATCTGATATGTCATCCAGATATGCACTAAACCATACACAATAAATTTCATTTTGGTATATACATGCACTAAACAGATCTGTAACAGGTTTACTGACATATGGACACAGTACAACAGTAAAACAATAGGTTCCCTTCTACTATTTTAGTGGGATCATATAAATTGCAAGAACATGACAAAAAAGCAATGCCCATGTCTGGCTCATGTTCTGCAACTGCACTAAGAATACATGTACACATGCTTGAATCAGCAACAACTGCACTGAGAATACATGTCAACATACCTGAATCAGACAACAATTGTACTGAGAATATATGCACACTTACCTGAATCAGACAAGTGCCTCCAGTGATGCTTTTTTGTCTTTGCTGGTTTTGAAACTTTGAGAAGAGGAGGTGGTGGTCTCCCCATTGGGGCTTGTGGTACAGTCTCAACTGTAACAAAAAAAGTCCTCTTCTGTTACTGGTAATCAGGGTAATGCTGTTGGGATTAATCAATCTAATTGATCACTTGCAGTTTACTGAGGAATTATCTATTATCCATTACAATATCTGTAATTGATTTTGCCTAAAATTCAGTTATGCCACATTTCTGCTGCTGTGGGCTTCTAAATATTTGACTAAATAGTCCCAGATTAATTCAAGAAATATTTAATTTTAGAAGCTTTGCCAATGCAATTACAAACATGATTTTGGGGACTGAGTAGAAATCATAAGCTTATTTAGAGATGGTTCTGTTCTTTGACTAGAATAGAGCCTACCATATGTTTTTGGAGAATGTTGTCCAAATATGCCACTGTGGAGATTGTTGATATCAGAAAATAACAGGGAGACAATGGAGTTGAATAGAATCATAAAGGCACAAGAATATATGTTTTAGTTGAAAGGGAGAGTGTGAACTGCCAACAAGTCCCTCAGTATATGAGCCATAGGAATTTCCATGAGGATGGATGGATAGACACGTGGAAATATGCATCTGTCAGATCAAGACTAATCACAAATTTATATGGACAGATCAGAGGAAGACTGGTCTGGCCAACTACATCTTGAATTTTTTTAGAAGAATAAATTGATTTAAATGACTGAAATCAATGATTGATCTGAGTTTGCCACTGGCCTTCATTACCATAAAAACATGAAGTAAAACCCCAGAGATTTTGGATTTTGAACAATCTCCACCACCTGCTTCTTGATAAGCGCATGGATCATTTGTTGTAAAAGTGAATTTTTTAGTAAGTTTGATGGTACAGTACTTCGTTCTGGAATGGAGATGACAAGATCAAAACCCCTCTGATACAATTTGAATCACTCATTCATCTTGCAGGAAGAGATTGATCCAATGTTATTTGAAATATGAGTCTGGAGCCTACCTGGTAGTTGTGTGTGGACACACAAGAGAAAAGTGATAGAGTGGATGTTTGGAGAAGAGACACTTGGTTTCCTACCCACACGAGATGGTTGCCTCCAAGACTGATCAGCAAATAGTCTCTGTTGTGTAGAGAAATGGAGAGCCAGTTCTTGGGATGTATGTCTTTGTACTTCCTCTATCTTTCCACCAAACTGTAGAGGTGATCCAAAGGGTCAAAATGGTTAACTGGGTCAGTACATGATATGGCTTGAGTGAGATAAAGGGTTAGCATGCATCCCATCACACAAGATTAGTTGGAGTCATTGAACCATTGCATGATGAGCCACTCAGTAAGCCACCTTGGATATTCTAGATGTGGACTCCTAGGTGTGATCATTGCCAGCTTTGTCTGCAGCCAGAAAATCATTCAACAACAAAGACATAGACACAATGTTAAAAATGAGCATTGAATTGGTATGCATAACTATATAATAAGTAGGTGTAGTCAAACTGACCACAGTGTAATTTTTCTTAGCACTAGGAAATCTGTAGAAGAGGCATCAAAAAGAGTTCTATACCAGCAAGATATAACAGACACCGGTATTTGAGACACCGGTATTTGAGTCTCAGAAAAAACTCTAGGAATTGCTTGAGTCACTGATTTTGGCGGAAAGACTCTACTATTTCCTTGATGTTTCCTGACTAAGGTAGAAGATAAAAGGAGTAGTAAACTTCCTCATGATCAATATTGACTGAAACCTTGACCCCTTTATGCCAGTGTAGATGCGGGGGTGAACATTCTGAGTTCATCAACACCAAATATATTTCCTTTGTAGCCACTTTAAAAATACACTGTCCTTTCCATGGGGGACCTGAGTGTGAGCCATCATCAGGTCTATCCACAGTCAGGGGTCATCCTGGTCGTGATCAAGATCAACATCCATAATTTATACCTGAAGGTATAAACAAGGTGTGGCCATCTTATCCAAGGCTGGCACAGTACTGTTCCAGAGGGTAAATGACGAGTAAATGGCTAGCCATGTCTGTAGGACGTAGTTGTTAGATCGGTATGGACTACTTGTCAAAATCAAAATCTGTCGATTCTGGAGTCAGTATATAGCCGGTAGTGTGGACAGTGGTATTAATAGTGAAAAGGTAATGATAAACTAACATACAAATCTATCAATAAGTTCCTTGACAAATCCAACATTTCAGTGCTGCTTCATGAGGCATGGTACAGTATACCTCAGAAGCCATACAGTCAATGAATGGTATGGATCACAGTATGGATGGTGGGACCGTAACTGGTATGGCATCAAATCAAGGTGCAGCTAGACTCTATGGATCATTACTTGATAAAACCCATGCTAGCAGACTTACAGGCCATGTTCAGACAAGCAGGGGGATTTAAGCCCTCTAGGCTGTGGAAATTCTTCCCTCATAGCACATAACACTGAAACCAATGGCTAGGATAGAACATGGATAGATGGAAAAACGTAGGCCAGAACTAATCTTCTCTGCTGTTCCCTGTTGCACCAAACATACACTTTGTCGTCATTGTTATGTTCTGACATGACAAATAAATAAAGAAAGAAAAAGAATTATTATACTAACAGTTGATGACATTAACAATGCGAGTCACCTGTTATGCTAGGGATACTCCATACATCAGTACCCTCAGACTGATTTTCCCTGTCACTCCTTGCTCTTTGTAATTTTACTTAGTACTGTCGACCATGCAATGTCTGACCAATTAGCACAAAAGCTGCATGTAGGTGGTAATGTACCATGCAATGTCTGACCAATTAGCACAAATGCTGCATGTAGGTGGTAATGTACCATGCAATGTCTGACCAATTAGCACAAATGCTGCATGTAGGTGGTAATGTACCATGCAATGTCTGACCAATTAGCACAAATGCTGCATGTAGGTGGTAATGGACCATGTAATGTCTGACCAATTAGCACAAATGCTGCATGTAGGTGGTAATGTACACTTGGTACAGGCTATGTATGGATTATGTGAATCCTCACTGGCCTTGATTTTTTTTTGTTTTGCACTTCATATACTTTTTTGTCATTGCTTTGGTCTAAATTACAAAGGAATGAAGAAATAATAATAATAAGAAAAAACCCCAACAATAATAACAATAATAGTTAACAATGCCAACAATGTAAGAGACACTGACTAAGCTTGGGGTGTTCAATAAATAAATAAGATGTAATAATAATATAGTTAGTCTTCAGTAGATGGATGAATAATACAAAATCCAACCAGTTTTCTGGAGGTGAAGTCAACTACATTTGTTCATGTCACAAAAAAAAAGCTTTAAAGGTATAACAGTACCAATTGTACAACCCCAGGTAGGTGGAATTTAAGATGTAGGGAACATTGCATTCAGAAATAAGCAACAAAACTAACTGTGATTGGTGCAAATTTATGAGCTGTACTTTCTGTTAGGCTTAAAAAATTTTTACGCCTCTTGGCATAATGTGAGATTATATTAATTCATATCTAGATCACATTTTGTATCTTTTATGATTTTGTTAAAAAAAAATGTGGTACATGTGACAGAAAATGTGTCTGTTGTGACTGGATAATTCTTACCCCTGTTTAGTTCCAGCAGAGTTATCTCTCTTAAATGCAATGGAGTACTTGTCAGCTACTGTACTTTGGATATACTTAGTAAAAATTACTGTGATACCAAATATAATCACCCTGCCTCATCAAACTGTTCCTTACTCTGACAACCCACTAGCCAATCCTAACAATAGTTATCAAAAATTATGGTTAAGTCAAGTCAAACTGCAAAGAATAAAGATCATCTGATGCAGCATTATACCCCAGCAGATTAGGGTCTATGTTGTTTGTTCTGCTGTTTACTCCTAACAAACTGCACAAGACAATCTGCAGGTTCATTATGCTATGGCAAAAATGGGTCTATGCAGTTGGCAGTTGGACTTAAAAGCGAGTATATATGGTAGTAGTCAGTGTCAGTCCAACAACTACATAAATGTGCCTAAATTATCTTTTATCCAACTTAACATTTTCAAGCTGTATTCCAGTTTTGTATACAGTTCACATCTCTTTTCAATATTATTATTTTATATAACCTGTTTTAACTGCAATACTAATTCAGATATGGTATTAGTTAAGGTTGAGTTCTTTTCAGATAACTTACAACTGTCATAATCAACTCGTCTCTCTTCCAGACGTGGTGATGGTGGTAGAAATGTTAGATATGGGGATGGGGGTGGAGCAGAAGAAGAAGATGATGAAGAAAAGGCTGGATTTGAAACTGCTGGCACATCATCTTCATCTGAGTCACTAGAACAAGAAGAAAAAAAAATTTAACAAAGTCAATACACTCTACAATACATACCTACATACCTACCTACATACCTACCTACATACATACATATGGTACTACCTTAAAATCAAATTAAAGTTTGAAAAACCTGCAAAAGTGAAATGTTTTACCATAGAAGAAGCACCATTACAATGATAAATCTGACTGGTCATCATTGCAAATCTCACGCCCTTACATTACCTATTATTCCCCCACCCCATTTCATATATCTTGGCATCCAGTGCCTCTCCCCTCTCCAACAGTGAACCATGGAGCATAACAAAATCAATCTGAAATGATCCGTTCTCAAGGACTGCCATAAATCATCATTCAATACCCCTCCTCTCTCTCTCTCTCTCTCTCTCTCTCTCTCTCTCTCTCTCTCTCTCTCTCTCTCTCTCTATATATATATATATATATATATATATATATATATATATATATATATATATATGTTTTGTACTTTAAGATATGTGTGTGGTAAGAAAACAGATTGAAGTTAGAACTGATAGAGACATCACACTTTCCCCAAGCTTGTTGTTTAAAACTAGATTCCTCTTCAAAACCAATTTTTAACCGCTATTAAAACACTGATCCTGCCACCAAAATACAAAACACTGATCCTACCAAAATACAAAACACTGATCCTACCAAAATACAAAACACTGATCCCACCAAAATACAAAACACTGATCCTACCAAAATACAAAACACTGATCCTACCAAAATACAAAACACTGATCCTACCAAAATACAAAACACTGATCCTACCAAAATACAAAACACTGATCCTGCCAAAATACAAAACACTGATCCTGCCACCAAAATACAAAACACTGATCCTGCCACCAAAATACAAAACACTGATCCCACCAAAATACAAAACACTGATCCTACCACCAAAATACAAAACACTGATCCTACCAAAATACAAAACACTGATCCTGCCACCAAAATACAAAACACTGATCCTACCAAAATACAAAACACTGATCCTACCAAAATACAAAACACTGATCCTGCCACCAAAATACAAAACACTGATCCTACCAAAATACAAAATACTGATCCTACCAAAATACAAAACACTGATCCTGCCACCAAAATACAAAACACTGATCCTACCACTAAAATACATCTAGAGAGTCCAATCTGGTTTGTTTAATATTTAGGAAACCCATCATGTTGTGACTTAAAAATAGTGTTACACACCCTCAGTCACATTAATATTTTGATAAGAAGATTCACGTTACCTCAATTACAAACAAATAAGTCATCATATACTTGCTTTAAAATCTATATGGGTCTACTACACTTGTATGGTAACACCTAGTTTTAGGTCTGGGTCTACTACACTTGTATGGTAGGCCAAGTTTTAGGTCTGGGTCTACTACACTTGTATGGTAGGCCAAGTTTTAGATCTGGGTCTACAACTCTTGTACAGAAGGCCAAGTTTTAGGTCAGAGTATTCTACACTTCTGTGGTAGGCAAACTTTTAGGTTTTGGTCTTATACACTTCTATGGTAGTCCAAGTTTTAGGTTAGGGTATTCTACACTACGATGGCAGGAAAAGGTTTAGGTCATAGTATTCTAAAGTTCAATGGTAGGTCAAGTTTTAAGTCAGGGTGTTATACACTACTATGGCAGACCAAGTTTTAGGTCTGGGTCTACTTCACTTCCATCATATTTCAAGTTTTAGGTCTGACAAAAATCACTGTACCAACGAGTTTGAAAATGTTATTTGTCTGCCATTATGGCAGCACTCTTTTGCATCAGAGAAAACTGTGAAACCAACTTCCAACAAGCACTGATTTCATGACATATAGCCTGCCAGTTGATCTGTCTGACAATTAAAATGACAACAAAAGAAATCTATTATTGTATTTGATCTTATCACAGTAATAAGTGGATAGATGTACTAAAGTTTACTGTACACATGTTTACATTAGTCCCTGAAAGATGAAAAATTTGATACAATGGTGCAAATTAGTGATGCAAGCAAATTACTACCTTGTGTGCCATTTTGTACCAAAGTGATGCAATTATAGTATATATGGTTTTTATAAACAGACCTAATGGTCCTGAAAGGTATAGGTCTCATAATTCCACCATTTAAAAATAACAAGGTATCCAAGCACAAAATACATCAAACCAAAAACATTGCTAATCGAATGATACAAGCTGAATGAGACGATTAAAAAGATTCAGACTGATGCAGGGTGTGATGACAATATCTAGGACCACTCATTCATCAAAAATATTGACCTATCTGATTCCCAATTTCTGACATTTTGCTTACAAGTCCAGCCTCCTGAAACTGAATCACTCCTGAAATCCTACAGTACACCCAAGCCACCTACTGACAGGTAATTATGGTAGGTGGTCCATTACATGCAGCTAAGTAACTTGATAGCTATCTAATGGTTTTTCTGATGCAAATGGGAGGGATTTTTGGTTATAAATGTGCACGTGTGTGGTGAGAAGCAGTTTGATGCAGGTAACTAACCTTTCATAAAGATCTAAGTATGTATGATGAACACATTTAATGGCACTTTAGGAAAACAAAGGATATTTTGGTGAAAATTAAAATTTGACAAGCTGTGCAAAGAGTTTAGGAAGATAAATCCTAATAAATGTAAACATAAAGTACTAAAAGGTAAAATGTAAAAATTAAAGATGCTTAAACTCTGAAGAATGTACATAAAATCTAAAGGTAACATTTAAAATCCTTTTTTTTAAAAACAACATTTCCTTAAAAGTCCAAGATTTTCTTGTGTGATACATGATCATGAAGTTTGACTCAGAGAATGGAATATGATACACTCAATAAGAATGTGTTTCACTGTCAGTGGGTCCCAGCAGGGTATGCACTCTGGTCAAGGTCACCCATCAGGAGGTATGCATGAGTCAGATATACATGTCTGATACATGATCAGCAAACACCACCACCTCATCTCTGCAATTTATTTTTAATGCAAGGGATGTCACTCTCCAATGATAGGTTTTGATGTTCTGCATTTGGTGGAGTTTTCATGATGTTTATATAATACCTGAAATCAGTATATGAAATCTTCCATTCTGAAATGGGCAATTAGGATCATTTCTGTCCAAGTGTTGATTATAAAATTCTGCACATAAGATCTTGTTCGTTGTGTTCAGTGGTAAGTGTTGACTGAAGTTGTACATGTAGTTGGCCTCATTTTATAGGGTGGAAATGTACATCATCTCTGCCTTGGTCTGGATTGAAACCAAGTCAGCACGAATCATGTTCTTCTGAATACTTAACTTACAAAATGGCAAAGGTACTATTGGTTCTTAACTGTCCCTTAGCGTAAAACAGAGTCAAATAAGATCTCAAGTAATTATTTAGGGCAGTGTTAAATTCAAAAAAGGTCTGGTACACAATATCTAGGACTCTCAGGTGACTTGTGACTTGGATATACTGAATGCTGAAGCTCAAAAGGGTTTTGATTGGTAGTTTTGTTGAGGAGAGCAAACTTGATGATCTTTGATCTCGACTGGGCTGACAAGAGTGGGAGACAACCAGGGATATATAACCCCAGGACCCCGGCTGTTTGGAGACCCAAGTCAAACAACTCTTATTAATTTTATAAAAGAAAATTTTTGTTTGAACAAGAACTAGGAGAGGCCCAGGTGTTTCTTACCCCAGAGCCCGTGATTGCTCTCTACAGCCCTGGATCTCAAATCAGAATCCAGAGGCAATGGTAACAATTTTTACTTCCACTCATAGAAATTACATGTAGGTCATGTCCATGCACTCATCCTGTGACATAAAATAATCACATCTTCCAGTTTGGTAAAGAGCCTTTGTCCAATGTACATTTTATTTTTCCAATTTGAACCCAATGTCTGGTGCTTAACACTTCTTTTGTTTATCTGGTCTTCAACATTCCAAACTAGCAATAGAACATGGTCGCTTTGCTTAGAGATGTCTCTTCTTCTGAGCACATCTGATGTCACAGTGGTACAACTGACTCAAATTTAAGTAGAAGTGGTAATATGTTAATATATTTGAGAGTATCCTGATGTGCAAATATATTTCCATATGTCATTTCAAGTTTCTTTGAAAACATTCAATGACACTAACTTTTGTTTCAAATATTTCATATATGAAAAACTTGAGTACTTTTTCAATTCTTTTTAAAAAAAATAAATTTAGTACCTACATCTCTTTGTCACTGTAGAACATCTTGACTACATTGTTTCAAGGCAATTTTTAAACACCATGCACTAAGAACTTGTTTCAGGGATCAAAGTAACCACAAATTTTTAAAACATGATTGATACAAAATAAACATTTGTAACCTCGAATGCACAAAGATTGATCAGAATCCTCTGCTCAGTCAGCTTGTCACTGATGATTGACTTCTTCAAAATTCTTGTTGCATGGGGTAACCACTGTTGTATTTCTTGCAGAAATTGAGATTTTTAAGTTTAATTTTGGCTGCAAGATACAATTTTTGAATTCCTCAATAGCCAGCTTCATTAGTAGCTATGTTAAAAGTTTATCTATCTTGATCAAGTTGATGCTCAGTAAGTTAACCAACTACCAATGCTCTTTTCTGGATACAGTATTTTTTTTATCACAACACATCTTGTGTCTCATAAGCAAAAGAAGTAAATGGATTGTGAACACACATAGCAGGTACATGTTTGTATTCTTTCTTCACTTCTCATTCTTTCCATTCTGCTACCAAGGTTGTTCACATATTTTTTCATCCAACAATTTTTTGAGGTGTCAACTTCAGTATTTTATATTTCATCCAACCTGTTCTTGAGGTGTCTACTTGGGTGTTTTGGCAGGTATGATTCAAGACTCTTAAAAGACTTCCTTTTTTCTTTCTCTTCCATCTCCACAGCTGTCTCTGCCATTATCTTTCTCTTCCATCCCCACAGATGTCTCTGCCATCATCTTTCTCTTCCATTACCATAGCTGTTTCTACCATCATCTTTCTCTTCATCACCACTGCTGTCTCTGCCATCATCTTTTTCTTCCATCTCCACAGCTGTGTCTGCCATCATCTTTCTCTTCTATCCCCATAGCTGTCTCTGCCATCATCTTTCTCTTCCATCTCCACAATTTTATCTGCCATCTTTTTTCTCTTCCATCCCACAGCTGTGACTACAATCATCTTTCACTTCCATCCCTGGAGCTGTCTGCTATCATCTCTCTCTTCCATCCCCATAGCTGTGTCTGCTATCATCTTTCTCTTCTATCCCCACAGCTGTCTCTGCCATCATCTTTCTCTTCCATCTCCACAATTTTATCTGCCATCTTTTTTCTCTTCCATCCCCACAGCTGTGTCTGCTATCATCTTTCTCTTCCATCCCCATAGCTGTCTCTGCCATCATCTTTTTCTTCCATCCCCATAATTGTGTCTGCTTCATACTTCTCTTCAATCACCATAGATTTCTCTGCCATCATCTTTCTCTCCCATCCTCAAAACTGTCTGCCATCATCTTTGGAACTGTTTTTTTTTGTTTTGCTTTTCTTTTAATGATTCTTGAAATCTTTCAAAGTAGGTGTAGTCATCTTATCTAAAGGTTTTTCATGAAACAGTTGATGTAGCAATAATTGTTCATATCAATGCAATTTTTCTGTTTCTGACAAATATATTTGATCCATCAATGATTGTAACTTGTTTTGTGTGATGTCTTGAGATTAGGATCAGGTGGTACTGGTGAATGCAATATCCATCCTTTGTACTAAAGATGAACTTCCATCAACCATGTGTAAGAAATTAAAGTTAATTTTTGTTCATACATAAGATAAAGGTGTACAGGTGTTATGTACAGGTGCACATGTATGATGTCTTATGAGAAAGATCGATTTTCTTTATGATCCCAACACTCCTCCTAACAAGAAAGTAGTGACTTTAACAACAGTCCTATCAACATAGGTGGAGCTTCTTTTCACTAAATAAGCACATTTATCTTTTGACAGAATGGAATTTTCTTTTTCACCATTTAGACACTACTGAACAAGAATGTGTTTGCAATGGACCAAAGCATGCCAATTCTTGTCTGGACCAACTAGTAACATTTGTAACAGGCAAGTTCTGTCTTGCACATTTTTCTTATAGGATGCCACCTTTCTGGTGCAGCAGCAGAAGATGTTGACAGAGAAGAAGTATATATGGGTTTCCAAATTTTATCATTTAGGGAAACTTGCCTTAAATCAGGTTTAACTGGCATGAATAATGGGAAAGAAAGGGGGGAAAATCATATATCAAGGTTCTTTTTACAAATGCATTATGCCTGTAGTACCTCCTTCCTGAAAGGGTCATTTTTATTTGAATGTTTCGAACTAAGAGCCATGGGGGAAGGACACACACGAGGCCAATAGCTAATATCTAAATGTCGAAGGTGTGCCCACAAATAAAAATTAACATTACTCTAGAATACATATATCTGCAATTAGGAATGCAAATCAGGAACATATATGTCATCCTGGACTCTATCAATAATTTCCAAGCAAATGGTAATGTGGAGATGTTTTAATGCTTCAAACAAGGAATTTCTAATTGCTTTAGTAATTTTATGTATTTCATTTTAACCCAGAACTTAACTTCGCAATGAGTTAAAAGATTTCTTTAGAGTTATTTATCAGGTGCTTGTATCTGAACAGTAGTTTAGAGTATTTGTGTATATTTGGGCAGAAGTTGAGTGTATTTTGGTAAATCGTGCTGCCATCTCTTGGCCAAGTCTAATATTTGGCCACTAAAGTTCACAGCGATCAATAATTTTCGTCTGGATTGACTTGAATTAAACATTTCATATTTTCATTTAAGATGAGTAAATATGCAATATGACCTGAACACAGGTACTCGATGTGAGCTTGATGTTAAAAAAAACAAACAATAATCTTAAGGAAAAAGTCATACAGAGTGAAAAAAATACCTCAGATTACCCCCATGACCCTTTCTGACATTGGACCCTCTCTGTCATATATATATATATATATATATATATATATATATATATATATATATATAAATATATATATATATATATATATATATATATATATATATATATATATATATATATATATATATATATATATATATATATATATATATATATATAGTATGACAGAGAGAGAGGGAGTCCAATGTCAGAAAGTTTCATGGGGGTAATCTGAGGTATTTTTGTCACTCTATATGTCTTTTTCCTTAAGATTATTGTTTGTTTGTTGTTTTTTTTTAACATCAAGCTCGCGTCGAGTACCTGAGGACCTGAATGGTTTTTAATTGGCTGACATGGGATACCTGAGATTCATTCCAACATCATACTCATCTTCAGAGATGTATTCAAACTCCGGCTCCTCGTACACGTATACAAAGTCGGATCCGAACTCCATGATTACTCTTTAAAATATCACTTGTTAATATTACTTTGAAAGTAGTTGCCCAATATTCGTCCTAAATTTACTGAAATGCTCTTACGATGATCCCATTTCTAAATTTAGAAATCAACAAAATTTTGTCATAGTTATTAATAATAAAACAGTCATAATTTTAAACTATAATCATACAAAATTATAAATTGTTCACTTTCCTCCACACAATATGGAAGAGTTTGCTTCAAATCTAACAGTCCTTGTTTATTTTTGGTTTCTACTTCCCTATTTGTATCACATGACTGTCGTCCCTTAAGACTGGCGAAAAATAAGTCAATAACGGACTTAATAGTAAACTGCAAAAACAGGAACAAAGTGACGCTCCACATATTATCAGGACGATAATTTTAAAATAAATAAATAATACAATTTTAAATATCTGCGTTAAAAAGGAGAACCTTAATATATTAACTTTCAAGTCACAACCATTTTTAACAGAGACATATATAGAAAACTAATAAAAGATCTACGTTTCCACTGATGAATATCGAAAGCCTAATCACGATCAGCGCGATTGAATAAGGTCATGGACTTAATGATGTTTACATTCGTACAAGCATAGTCACATGACCTACTTTGTTTACTTGCTCATGGGGTATGAGAAGTAAATAAATTATATTGGTAATCCGTATTGCGTAAAGAGAAACTCTGTCATTAGTAATTAATTCTTATGTCTAATATAGAGGGAACTAAAGGCGTGTCAACTGAAGAGTGATCTTTACAGAAAACAACACAACTGCTTCTTGAAAGTACATTATCAACTCCTTTGAGAGCATGTGCATAATAAATGTGCAAGTAACACAGTCAAACATACCTGAATTGAAGAAAATGAAATTTTGCAAAGTATTATTAATACCTCACTCCCAACAAAATCATCAGCATATGCCATGTGATAAAACAATAGCAATGAGGATAAGAACATACGTTTGAATGAGTAAAAAAGTCGCCGATCCCGATTAGCTTATTAGTAGCAAACAGCTGATGATCGTAAATTATGACGAACTAGGTGGATTCACTATACACAAAAACTGAGTATAGAGAGAAAATGTGTTTTCAGGTGTCCGCACTACCCATGCAGAGAATAAATGAATATATAATTTTATACACATACAACGAAAGTGTATATTTAAACTATTATAGAAGTCCCACACAGGTTCTGTTTTGGAAGTCAAATTCAGTGAAAGATAGATATAAAGCTCAGAGCCCCCAGTCAGCAACGCAGACGGTTAGATCGTTAAATATGCATAAAAGTTGAAAATCAGTGAATAACAATTTAATAACAATTAAATAATCAAACGACTCAAATTTCTAATTAAACTCCTTCAGCTGGACCATTCAGTAAGCCCATGGCATCGCTTGATTATCAGTGCGGGATTGGTTTCCAACTTACATTGTATTTCTACTCATCTGTCGCATCATTTCTCTCTCCTATTTCTCCCAATCTCTCTCTCTCTCTCTCTCTCTCTCTCTCTCTCTCTCTCTCTCTCTCTCTCTCTCTCTCTCTCTCTCTCTCTCTCTCTCTCTCTCCGCTTTCTACAAACTCATTCTCCCCCTTTTATACTTTTCTCTCACGACTACTCTTCTTGTCGACTTCGACTGTCTCTGCTACAGTCTAAGTTCCGTCTCCTACTCTTGAAGACTTGAGACCCAATGGAACCGGAATTTCTATCCCCTAAAAAGCTTGCGAAAACACAAGGACGCTACGATATTTTCCTTAGCCCTCTCATCTCACACTACACACAGCCTATCATCGGATAACGGCTGTTAAATTTCTTCGGTCACGCATTCGTTCACATCGAAAACATAAGTTTTTGTATTGTAAAACAAACGTCTTAATACAGCACGGTATCAATTACTTCTTATACGTACATACATAAATTCCGTCACATCAGTACATATTCCTAATCATATTATATTAAACAACTTCACAATAATTAGACGCATTTCTTTACCTTACAACTCATGCAGAGTACGCAAATATCCAAATATCCATGCTCTGATATATGCATATGTCCTTAGTAACTAATCTTATATACATCAACCATGTTTAAAAATTTACAATTCAAGCATGTGTAAATTCTAACATAACGCACTAATAACTGCATTGGTTTACTACGAAGTAACCTAATAGCGAATTACAAAATTAATTCTGACCAAAAGCTAACAATTTAAACAATTCCGCCTAGCATCGAATAATTCTCTACGTAAGCTAAAGCTCATTTCTCAAATATGTATGTAAATGAAACACTACGAAAGTTGTTGTTGTTGGGCTTAACGCCATTTTTCAGCACACGATAGGCTATTATTGGCGGCCAGTATTAATGGTGGAAGAAGAAACCGGGTAATCACCGGAAAGAACCAACGACCCACGAGAAGCTACTGGCAAGCTTTCTCACATATCCACATTCGCCGAATTCTAGACTCAAACCCACGTAGACAGAGGTGAGATGGCAGTGATCCGTAATGGACAGCGCTTTAGACCACTCGGCCACTCGGGCCCCCCCTACAAAAGTAATTATACATACTAAACTATCATAATAAATAAATATACATAATATTACAAATAATTACAATTATGACGTAATATTCTGCAAAAATCGAGCAAATAACTTACTGACCTTTTCGAAGCTTTGGAATCTGTATCTACGTTTTGCCGCGAAATTATGAGTGGCTTATTTTTCGGAGTAAACCCTATTGATCCACAATCATTCCAGGCGAATATAACATATTTTCTTATGAGTTCGGAAAGTATCATTCGGGTCTGAATTGTAATCACACCCTCTATCTCAAGTTCGATTGGATATCGCAGTGAAATGATCCAATTAACTTAGTGGACAATATCCCTCTCGCTGTCTGTCAAGGTGGGGAGGGATAAAAACACGCTCCACTCACACCGCGGAATTTCTTTTGATCCTAAACTATTTTTTAACACATAGGTATGAGAACGGCAAACCTTAGTTAAGTCGTGCGATCTATCGCCTTTGCCGGTTCAAGTCTCCGGTCTCAGGAGGGTCACGGTAACTTTGCGTAAGAGTTCAACACTAACCACGCAGCAATCTTTAGACATCAAACATATGGCTGCGTTAATATTTTCAAGACAGGTAGATTATAGCTTATACATGACTTTATAGCCGGGGCTTAGCAAATGTGACAGATAGTAATTATGTAACATTTTAAAACTATTTTAAGTATTTCGCTACGAGCGACGAAATACCTATTAATGCTGACATCTTGTTTATTTTGTACTCTTTTCAGGTCCCCGTATAGAGATTATATCACATGCTGCGAGAATATCATTTTATATTGCGTTACATACAGCATGTTCTATTGAACGTTGTAATTTACAATATTTCCTGAATACAGGAATGGAGAAAAAACGATTAAAATAAACACGTATGGTAACATTTATTATCAGCAAATTGATTTTTGATTCTTTTCTTTCTTAGTAACTTGAGAATACTGTACGCCATCAAGTGTGCTATAATATTATAAATTAAACAATACCTTTGGCCATTTACACAAAATAATACATGTCCTGACTATTATTGATACATAATTTAGAATCAAAGTTTCCCAACACTCATATCTTTAGACTGATTTGGGATTTTTAAAAAAAAAAAAAAAGAACAAGACCATTTCATACTTCGTTCCACAAGAATCGTAAATTATATACGCGTCCGTAGCTTTGAAGTCTCTGCCATTTCCGATTAGCATCATTAAATGTAACTAAAAGTAACTAAGCCTAATTCCATTTGTGCACGAAGTCTTTCAACACCGTTCGAATCGACATAATGTAACATATATCATTAAAACCAAGCTAAAACAGGCGACATGCAATCCGAATTTCCTCTGAGTTTCTCAAATTGCGAGCATATTTCTGAAAAAAAAAATAAATAAACGATCTTCATGTTGATTTTATGCAGGTGTAGCTCGATGTAAGGTTCTTCAAGTTTGCTTGACCAGCTAATAAGCTGCTGCCATATGACTGGTGTCGACGTGTTCCAGCTTTTCGATAGCCATAGGACTCTGGCCCTACACACCAGCATAAACGTCCAAATATCATAAATGGGCTAGGAAGGGATATGCCGATAAATTATCCCCTCATCCATGCTGATACTGATTTTCGGTTTAGGGGCTGATATCATATATTCGTTATAAGCTGCAAAAATTTACAGCAAATTTTGGCTGGTGAACATGTTATATACTTACCGATATTTCTCGCGGCTATGGAGCTACCTACGGCCATTTTGAATTTCGTGCAGGATATGTCTTACTAATTATCGGGATGTGTATAAACTATACACAGATTTCTTCCGGAAAGATTTGAATGCATCAAAACTGCACATTTGAATGAACAGTTGACATTATACCCACATATCGTCTATTAGTATCAACACAGATTTTTGGGGTTCATTTATCGGACTAGAAAAGGGCCAGAAGAAACTGGAATTAAAGATGCAGGATGGTCTGTTTTCATAAAACTTTTCAATGCCTCCATGACCAATGGAAGAGTCATTAATAAAGGACAAATAAACTTACCTTTTCAGCTATATTCGGTCATAATTTAGATGTCTCCTTTTGATTTCTTTGCAGTATCGAAAATGGACTTTTCAGAACTCATGACGAACTTGGCGAATTACATGTATATAGATCAGTCTTTTTCAGCGTGTGTCGAATGAAAGGTGTTGCACTGTATTTTAGTATGAATCGTGTTTGAATCACTCATGTACGAAACGAATTTGGTAAATGTATTTAAATTTTCGAGACGCTGATATGAAAAATAATTGAGAAATAGACGCGGAGACAATTCGTGATACTGTGCAGAAAGAACTAGTGTAAAGATCTGCGGGATCAACACTGCATTCTTCCCTCAGGAGACACGGATATCTGGTTTATTAGTCGTTTTCTGTTGCGGTTGGCCCAATACTGTTTGATCTGTGCTTCCATCCCGTTCTCTTTCCTTGTATGGCCTTTTGTTATTTTGGAATTTTGTTTTTCCTTTGGTCGGTTGTTTCCCTTTTCCTAGTATGATTGGTGATATGGGTACAGGTTTTTTTTTTTTTTTGGAAGGGAGGGGGCAGTATTTTCATACGCCCCTCAGTATTTCCTGTTTAGTGCGCTTCCTTTTCATTGTCTTTCTTTGTACTGATTTTTGGTCCTTTTAAACTATGTTTCTCTTAGACCGGTTGGTTCATTTTTACTTGTATGCCTGGTGGTTATGGTAAGGTTTTTTAAGTTGGGTAGACAATAGTTCTGTGCATTATTCGGTCGTTAATCCTTGAAATTCTTCTATCTTCATTGGGCTCTGTGATATTTTGTTTTTTTTTGTGGGTTTTGGGTTGTTTTTTTGTTTTACAAGACTCCGGAATTCGACTACTATTGATTATACAAGACCTGTTTTCTTTAGTTTGTAGAATCCCCGTAGGACTATACTCTCTTCTGATTTTGTCGTATGTTGTATTTGTATGTATTTCTTTTGCTGCTTATGTTCTGGGTGTTGTTTTGTTTTCATTATTTACTGTAGTTGTCTGTATTTCTTTTGCTGTCGGTTTTGGTTTTGTTTTCTCCATTTCCCTTCATTATTTTTGCGTGCATTGGTGTGGTGACTCCTTGGTGATATCTGTATCCATCAAGATTGCTACTCCTTGCGTTACGGTATTATTGATATCTGTAATTGTCACTGTTGCTGATTTGCTGGTCTCCTTATGTGAATCTTGTCCAATATCAGCTGTGTCTCCTGCAATATGGTCTCCTCTATGGGTGAAATTGTGCATATAAACTAACCATTAAAAAAAAATCCTTGTCGAATAGGTACATTTAAAGTGAATTCTATATACACTTCCTACCCGAATTGTGTGGTGATATGTTATATGTTTATGTGATTGATAGTATAGAGTGTGTGTTGGATAGTAATCAAAAAGCGAGTACTGGATGGTATTTGTGTGTTGGATTGTAATCAAAATGCGAGTGCTGAATGTTATATGTGGTGTTCTGGTTTGTGATTTAAAAAAGTTGGTGCTGGATTGTAAGAGTGTATTTTTATTGTAGATAAAACTATAAGATATTTCCCGTACGTCCCCTAGTGCCATACACGTTAAACCTATGGTCATGTTTTATATTGGATTTTCCGTACTTCCCCAGAAACGTGTTTGTCCTTAGACTGTCTCATTCTGTGTTAAATTCCCCTTTGTGCCCAGATTGTCTAATCATATGTCAAATATCCCTTTGTCGCCATACTATTCACCATTGTCTGATAAATTCCCCCTGTCCCCAGAGAGCCTCCAAATGTAACCCCAAAGCGCCTATATAATGCTGATATGTCTCAAGAAAGTCGTCAAGCAAAGTAGTAAAGTGAAATGAGGGTTTTGGCCCCCCCCCTTTCCACACCTCCTCCCCCACCCCCGCCAAACCCCTCATTTCCCTTTACTACTACTATGTAGACAGATATTTTGTAACCAGACAAAACAACAGGTGTTGGAATGCCATAAGCTCTGTCAACAGAAGTGACGAATTTGTTAGAACAGCGTATGTGTGGAATATGATTATTCTAAAGACGGCAAATAGATTTTACCACAAATTGTTTATCAGATAATAGGATGAAAATTAAACTGTGCATTAGAGCCTTTCAGTTAACAAGGTGGAAATTAAACTAGCATTAGAATGAAAATGATATTATTTTATATCTCATTACCAATGATTAATGTTTCAACTGTTGATATTAAAAATACTTCACTATCACGACTATAGATACTAAATTTTACTTTACCGCTCACACAGCGATGGGACTCAAACAAATCTTTCATTTCTGGTTTGTTCAGAGGATATTTTTTGTTGATAAAATATACCCTTGACCGATCGAGATCAATTGTGAGTTTAGTATAGTTTTGATGGCTAATGGGGCTGTGAAAGTTTTTAAATTCCGCTAGCAACTTTTGATACAATTGTTCGAGATAATTGAAATACTCGCTGTTATCAGATCTGATGAGCGAAAGTTTTAACTTGTCACGTGTTCCATTAAAACATATACCTGATGTTTCATTATTAAATTCAACTGTCAATTGTTTACCGTTCATCATTAGATATTTGATGTTACTATTATAGCTATTTGTCATTGTCAAATTTTCAAACATTATTTTATAAGTTTAGATAAAATTTTAGTCACAATGAAAATACCCAAAGGCAAATGTATCTACCCCATTTTTACAATAGCGTCTGTCATCAAAATTGTACAATCCACGTTTGATAATGACATCTGTTTCGAGTTTATGATGATTAGTTCGAATTGCCATAGCTCTCATAAAACTAACACCACCATCAAGCGCGTACTTGTAGTCATCAAATTTCATAAACTTTTTAACAAAATTACGAGGCAGACCTTTAGCTTTTTTCGTTATTTTATTATTGTCTAACAATACGGCATACATTTTGCTGCGTAATCCGATAAAATATTTGATAGCGATCGAGTTCATTTCATCTTTAAACTTACCAATAACCTTTTTATTTGTGTCGTCATGAAATTTACTGTCACGTGGATAATCGGAAAGATCAAACAGATGTCGATTATTGTACATGTCCTGATAGATGTCCTCGCATTCGATTTCATATACGAGCGAATCAGTATCAGTAAACAATAATCTACTAGCCGGCCACTGATTTTTAACAAAATTATAATGAAAATCATACATCAGCCACTTTGATAAATCTAACACAGCAGCTCCAACATAGATCGGCTTGTTTAGTTTTAGATTTGTTTTTCTTCTTTGTATCGCAACAAGATTTTCATTAAATATTTTCATGCTCACAAAATCATCGTCTGACACAAGTTTGTTTCTGCGATTGACATCATTAACTATTTCAATATTTACACGTTTCCTAATATTCTCCATCGTCTTATCAAAAACGGAATTGTTCATCAGTTTAAAAAAGTTTTTCTCAAACTTTGTTTTCGCTGCAGCTCTTCTTGAAGTGTTTGAGTTAATATAACTTCTCATCCACGGCGACTGATTAAATTTTAGTACACGATGAACTTTTCTCAACACAAGACCAGCATCGACTGCTTGTTTTAAAACTTTGTAATGCAAAACGTAATTTTTCTTATCAAGTAAATTTGGTACTAGTTTCTTGACCATGGAATGTTGCCTTGGTGATGCTAACGCTTGTTGTTCTTTTGATAACAAACTATAATCTATGACCATCGATTCCGCACAGAAAGGGTAATCGTTATGTTATTTGTGTAGCGAATTTGGATAATCAAGATCAACTTCAACGAAATAGGAAACATCGTTGGGTATCTTTTTTTCTGTCTCTGATAGGAATCGATCAACCGTGATCCAATGAAATCCGCTAAAAGGCATTGGTTCTGCCATCGAACCACCGTAAAGATTATTACAATCTAGATAAATTATATACTTCGAAGGAAGGTCAGGGTTATACTGTTTCAGGTATTTGTTGTTTGCTTCAGCATATTTTTTTGTTATCACGCTAATACCACCTCGGATACCTTTTTCGATAAAATTGAACATATCAACATCAGTCAGTAATTCTAACCTTACCTTACTAAACTTTAGCAAAGCATCCCATGACAACCCAGGGGCAGAATAATACCAGCAAGGATCTAGTCCATAATTATTATAACTCACTTCACGAAAACTTTCAAAAACATCTGCTAATAATAACACGTTAGTTTTCAGGAATAAATCATGATAATCACCAAAAGTCTCACAATCAAACTCTTTCCAGATATGTTGTGCATACCTGTACTCATCATCAGTTATATTTTCATTTTTAAGTTGCGAGTAAAATTTGTCTTTGTCAGGTAAAGATGTTTCATCAAATTTACTCCAGTCGTCGAGGTATTCGTATGGAAAAACTCCTTTTTTAGCTAGTAGATTAAATTTATCTCCAAAACAGTCTCTTAGGTTATCAAATTTACTACAACCTTTTACTAGCTCATCTAACGAGGCTGCCATAAACTGCAGGCTGTCAATAAAACGCAATTTACCTAGCGTAACTGACATGTACTTTTCAAAATTATTTGGGATGCATTTGATGATGTTATCGAGTTTTAGACGAGATTTTATATCAGGATCACCAAAAGCTTCTACTATAATATGGCTATCGTATCCTCGAAAATTGTGAAGAATAACTGGAATAAAATCTGGAGCATGAAATTTTAAATTACACTGATTATGAGCCGCTCCACGTTACTGTCCAGTCAAATGACAATGGTCATGTACTTTTTTGTCATCGTCAAAAGCTTTTTCACAAATATGACAAATTTCTGCTTGCTCGTGATCGGATTCTTGTTGAGGTGTTAATTTTAACATTGGCGTTACTTTTTTCAAACGATAAATAATATTATCAACATCGTTAATCAACTGCTTGAGAAGCCAAACAGCTGGATTTTTACCTCGATATAATTTGATCGGTTTAGATAATCTAGAATCAGTACAACAAACTACCTTGTACGCTACTCCACACGGAACATGATTTTGAACTTTTCTCGATTGATTAGGATTATTTTCTACACCAAGTACAGGTTAAAGTAAACACTCAAAATCAGCGTATATAACGAAAGGAATTTTTAGTTTGTGATTATGATGGACAAACTGTAACACACTATCTCCCTTAGATGGCATTGTTATTCTTTGCACATCACTACAGTACTGCAAATGCTTTTGTAATGTTTCATTGTTAGTACAACCATGCAAGCAGCGGTAACAAAAGAACTTTTTGTTCCTATTTTTATTGTACTGTTTACCAACTAGTCCGTTAAAGTTTTTAATCCAAACGTAATGATTTTTGTAGTACAGTAAATTTATAGTCGATTTCGAAGCTTTTTCTGAAATATATCTCGGGTATACATCCTCTTTTTCATCTAGTCCGAAAACGTTAATTGAAACATTATTTTGCTTTTCAAATTTTGGTATTTGATTTTCTGCCACAGGAAAGTTAATATCTTTAAAATTTAATCTAGGCACGTGACTGATATATTTTTCAACGCGATCAGCGTGTTTTTCTGCTGGAAATAGTGCGGAAAGAACAGCCCATTGGAAACATTTGTTATCTACGTTTTTGATGTTTATACAACATCTTTTACTTTTTATTTTTGGTGGCAGGTCGATGTATGAACTACCTCGTAATGCGTTATATTTCATCGTGTGAAACAATATTTCTTTGATCATTTCAAACTTCCAACCCGAACCTAATTGAGTGAATTCCTCTATTTTTTTTCCAGATTTCTTGGTGTATTTCATCAGATAGTGATAACAGATCAGTCCCAAGCAAAACACGTCTTGATTTTGCGTTCATATAAGGTTCTGCAATTTCCTTGTTAGTTGATTCTTCCGTTATAACTAACTTTGAAAATATAACATGATATTGCACAAATAATCTAATACTTTTGTGTTTTTCAAGCTCACGTTTTACAGTTGTCTGTAGTAGGTGGTAAAGATTTGTTGCAGTAAAATTTACTAAAACAATTTGATTATCAAACTGATAACTATTATCAAAACCTGCAAAAGCAGTCGCTATTTTATTAGGTTCTCCCTTAAGGCTTTTCTTAGCTATATCACGTAATTTTAACATTATTATATTATAATGTATTATCTAATTAATAATTTTTTCACACTACGCATGCGCTAAAAATCAATTGAAGATAAAAAAATCTCCTATAATATAATGACAGCAAATCTAACAAACACATGTGAGCAAGAAACATATCAAGTTCACCCAAAGTATAACTTTATCTCACACTGCGCATGCGCTAAAAATCAATTGAAGATAAAAAAATTCGCTTATAATATAATGACAGTAAATCTGACAAACGCATGTGAGGAAGAGATTTATCAAACTCACCCAAAGTATAACTTTATCTCACACTGCGCATGCGCTAAAAATCAATTGAAGATAAAAAATATTACCTATAATATAATGACAGTAAATCTGACAAGTGCACGTGAGCAAGAAGCATATCAAATTCACCCAAAGTATAACTTATACGCTGGAAATGTATTAGGTTCGGTTATTAACATCAAAACTAGAATATCTGTTGGCAAATTAACGTCAGCGGGTTTTACGATCAGTGTAAAGGGAGATAATGCTGAGAGGATTGCAATGTTTAGAAAAGATTTTATTTACACGTTGTTCTGCGATGATATTCCAGAGGGACAGCGTGTATATCATTATAACGGTAAAGTCACTGATGACAACATTGAAAACTTATCCTTACAAGATGAGTTTCAGCCACATCCTGTCTTTGATTTATACGAGGCTAACGATCGCGGTATTATTAGAAACAG
This sequence comes from Potamilus streckersoni, assembly GCA_016746295.1. Lineage (NCBI taxonomy): Eukaryota > Metazoa > Mollusca > Bivalvia > Unionida > Unionidae > Potamilus > Potamilus streckersoni. The sequence goes on from JAEAOA010000708.1 coordinate 1,182,816, forward strand.
AAAAACTAAAAAATTCTTGGTACTATGAACAATATGGGATATATCAAAGTAACTGTTACAGGAACATCGCCGAATCAAGTTAATTATTATGGTCATAGGTTTGTTTACGAGGTGTTCAACGGATCTATACCCATGGTCTTGTTATTAATCACATCAATAACGTAAAGACTGATAATCGATTGGAAAATCTAGAACTAGTTACCTAACAGGAAAATGTAAGAAAAGGACGAGGTGGTGGTATTAATTTTAGATGTCCAATAAAACCTGTTATTTCAAAAAACCTCGAAATGGATGAGGAGATTAAATTCAAATCGATTTCAGCTGCGGCGAAATATTATAAGATAAATCCCGCAGTCGTAAAATTTGTAGCTGATGGAGTATTGAAATCAACTTTTTCAAGCGAATACGATGCTAGGATTGGTTTTAGATATGATGATCAATAATATTTTGTAATTCGGTTTTAGTCAAGCATTGATGAGCAAATGCTATGATATCATCGTGATTAAATTTTAGAGTCGTTACTGCACTTTCATTAATTTTATTTTTTTCTGGTTCTGTTAGTAATATTTTATGAAAATCACCTTGTATTACAATAACATCAACACTATAACCCAACAAACATTTTCTTACCGCTTCGGCTAGTTCGTTGTAATTTACTATATTAACTTTTTGGTGATATTTTATCTCATCAGTCATCTTATAATAATAAATTAGATAAAAATATATTATAAAAATGGACTTGATGAAACGACTTGCTGAACTCTACGAAGAAGATACTAGCGACAAAGTCACCAGCGATAAGGTCACATTTTTCAAAGAATTTATAGACAAATCTATTGGTTATAGTGAAGATGATATTTTGTATAACAATGAATCTGATGATGATGGTGAAATAGTCACTGTTGCTGACAGATCAAATTACAGCAGATCAACAACTAAACGGTATAATGTCAAGTATCACATTGCTAAACAAATAATAAAATTTAATTTTACCGTTGCCGAACAACAACTGTTTTGGCAGCTAATCAAACCTTTCTTAAATATCAAGATTCCAGGCCGACAGAAAAATATCAAATTCGATTTCATATTCGTTAAAATTTTTAATCTAATGACGATCTCTAACGATCGTAAGCAGTATCTAATATCGTTATGTAAACCAGTAAAATGTAAATCTGTCAAACAAAAGTATGAGTTAATTTATAATAGCATTATATCATAATCTGCTTGTTTGGGATCCAACTGTTAAATTTATCGCTATACCCACGCCATTTGACTAAACTTTTATCCCCTTTTTTTCTAATCACTTTCTCGATAACAAAAACATCCTGCTCAGTTTTCTGTAGTTCTTGTTCATAAAAACTATCTACGATCGGTTCCCCTGCCAGATCTTTTAAAACATACGTTACAGGTACTGTTAAAAGTACCTTATCAATTACAAATACTTCTTCGCTCCAGTTTGGAGTAAATCCTTTTGCAAATACCTTTTTTGTCAAAGAAATTCTAACTTTATCACCAACCTTAAATTTATGTCTGCGGTACATGTTTTCATTTGCTAATATCGGATTTTTAACAGCTTTTTTAGGTGTCATTTTGATAGTTCGATGTTTCGTGTTATTATATTCACCTACGATTTGAGAAAGGTCATCGATGTACCTGTTGGTGTTTTTAGCTGTCATATGTTTGTGTAATTTTTCGTTTAGCGTGCGATTAAATCTCTCGACAACAACGCTTTTGCCCTCGTTTCCTGTAACATACCTTTTATATTATTTTGTTCTAGAAACTGTTCAAACTTTTTTGTTAAAAAACTCAGATCCGTGATCAGTCCAGATTTTATTTGGTTTTCTTTCTACACTCGTTATTATTTGTCTTAGCGCATCAGTCATTGAAGTCTCTGTCTTATCCGAAACAGGTACACTGAAAGCATATTTGCTAAAAACATCTATAACATTAAACATATACCTTTTTGGAGCACCATCAGCGCCAACATTAAACTGAGCTAGATTAGATACATCCACCAAATCTATTGCCCAGATATCATCTACACCATTAGCGACAACTTTACGTCGTGGGAACTTTTTTTTAGGTCTGTGCAGCTCGACTGCAAGATCATCGTATACTTTTTTTCTAAGTCGAGACTCTCCGAGTCCAAGTTTATATTTTGCTCCAATCATTCCCTGAACAAATTTTCTATCAAAACGTTCTCGTAGATTTGTTGGCTTCATATCACGTAATTCGTCTAACATTACTTTATCACAATCTAATTTTGAGTTTTCATGATCACGATAACAGATATCATGACGCATTGCTATTGCATCCACTTGATTATAAGGCTCTTGTCCTGGCAACGGATTGTCGTTTTCATCTAGTTGTTGATCTAGTGGATTCCACGGACCAGTATACTTATGACCTGGCAAAGTCCAACCGCCTTTTGGTTTTGGCAATTTTCCAATAATTTTATGTATACCTGACCCTATTATTTCTCTGTTGTTACAACATTGACAGTATGCGACAATTTTATTTTGCTCAATACACAAATCTCTGTCAGAATCACAGTTGCATATCATTCTATATTTTTAATCGTCGACTAAAATAATATTAGGATAACCAGATCCTAGCGACGTCGCTGGAGACACTATCGTTGGGGATGTCGCTGGAGATACTATCGCTGGGGACGTTTTCTTTAAAAATGTATTTTTTCTTTTTCCACAGATTGCACAAATACTTTTTAATATTATCCTGTTGTTTTTTGTTTTTTCTGTTGTTTCATTAATATTTTCTGTTTTAGTTCTACACTTGAGACAATATGTTTTGACATTATTATACTTGTAAGTTTAGAAAAAATTAATTGCGATCTCATCATTAGCGTGAGAAGGATGCTTGTCAAACTGTAAAATAAATTTTAAAAAATTAAGATTTCTGCTCATCTGTTGGATAAACATAATACAATAATATCCGCAAGCAGACGTTCCAACAGGTTGGAGTTGATTTGATGAATAATATATCTTTTTAAATTTTTTCTTCATATACTTTTTTTATTACATCGCTTGGAGGAAGTCCAAACGAGTCAAAATAATTATTATTATAAACTGCTACCCAATGTGTGCCGGATCCGTCATTGAAATCTTGTATATTAATAACACACGAACTTACAGCTGACGGCGATTTTATTGCTGCGAGCTCATCTTTAGAATAAACTCCATGAAATCCAGGAACCCCTTTTAACTTATCAATGATATCAAAATTACTCAACGGGGTCGACGAGTTCCTGGTAATGTTAGACCACGTCCGATTCCTAAAAAATTTGGCTGCAGACTTCCCGCTAGTCCCGCCAAAAGTGGAGCGAACGGAATAATTCCTCCTTGTTTTGGCTGATTGCATATGCATTTGCATTTTGGTGTTGGTGATTTTGTTTTTGTTGTTTTCTTTTTTTTGTTGTTGGTGATTTCTTTTTCTTTTGTGGCATTATAATATATTATTTACATAAAATTTACAATTTTTTTATTCCACTTCCACGAATGATACCATTACCTGCGACTGCTTTCTTCGTTGCGCCAGATATTGCTCCAGACGCTGCTGCTAGTCCTAATGTTCCCAACACCGGTAAAAGTTTAGGTATTATTGTGCTAGCTAATACTGATAATGCTGGACTAATAAAACCACCTTCTTTTGCCATCGCTGTCATTTGTGCAGCACTCAAATTTAAAACAAAAGTTTTTTTTACGATCATACTTTTTTACTTGATTTTTTGTTAGCATTAATTTTGTTAAAACACCATCAGAAATATTAGGATTGATTTTTAATGATACCTGTTCTCGCTTTGCAATAGCAGCTACTAATTTTTTAACTTGGCCATCAGTCAAATACACTTCTTTTACAATATACCTTGCCATTTTATATAACAACTGTAGATTAAACTTGAACTGTCATTTTACCTCCAATAGAATCTACTGTGATAAATCTATCACTAATCACTAATGCGTATACGTATAACGGCGCTACTGGAACCGCTGGAACCGCCCCAAGTGTCCAGGTAATTTCAATATCCGCCGTGCTGTCTACAGCTCGCTCGTTATGTTTACTAACATCAAAATGAAATATAGGATAAAGCGTACGAAATTCCTCTGCTGATATTTGAGATCCATCTTCAACATCTTGATATTTTTGCATTGCGTCAAGCAGGTACATGTACGGTCGAGAAATATTTTTATTAACGTCATCAGCAAAATTGCACTCGATAGCTCGTTCTGGATATTGCTTTGAATTTAATCTAGCGTATATTCGTCTGACATCAGCGTGGTCAAATATTGCATTATTTTGTTGTTGGTTTCCTCGTCGAGCGTGCTGTTGAAATACGACAAAGATATTTCTCGGCAGTTGTTCGCTTGATGTTGTTGTGACCCTCCTTGTGTAGTCAGTAGTATTTGGAACCGCTGTCTGATATATTTTATGCTGCTTAAAGTAAATTCTGTTTGTATATTTATCAAGCGTACTATTTAATTCTGACATTTTAGTGATTGATGGTGTTATACGTGGCATCCACAAAGCGAGTTTGTTTATGATAAACTGTACATCAACCCCTCCAGATCTAAACAAGCAATCGTTTTGGTCTGCTCGATCTAAAATAAGAGTATGTTTTACTCCGCGAAATACTTTATCATAATCGCGACAAAAGCCGAAAATCATACTTAGCGGAAGCATCATTGTAATTTGACGTGATCCTGCTGCAAGTTTTCTTCGCCTAGCAAAGCCTTCGTTATAACGTGGATTTCTCACGTCAAGTGTGTTAAGAAGTAAATATAACATCGCAGTACCGTTTGCATCTGCAGCTGGTGGCGTTATATTTAGATTATTAAAAGCTGCTATAAGAGAAACTCTTGTGGTGTTTGCATTAGCATCTACAGCAGGTGCGTCAATACCTAGTGCAGCAGCATTAGCAATGAGAAAATTTCTCACAATTACAGTATTTTCATCAGCATTAGCTCCATGTACTATAGCGCCTCTCTTTAAAAATTCTGTTGATTCAGCTATACCTCGTCCAGTATCTTTAAACCACATCATATTAGTTGCAGTTGATCTTGAGTAATCGTCGGAAAACGAAATAATATTTAAAATTGTACTTGCAACTTGTAGATGACTCGAAATATCTTCTATAGTTTGATTGGCCAGTTGATATCTAGCACTTTTGAATAAACTCCAGCCGTTATTTATAAGAGCTACTTCTGTTCCAACTGCAATTGCAGCAGGTGGATTGGCTACTGTCATAATCTGACCACGAACTTCTAACATAGCCTTATGTGGCAGTAGAAATACATCTTCGTCTCTGGTGTTAAAGGTTCTAATACCAGTTTTATTTGGTTCGTTAGAATTTTCATCAAGGTACTCAACAAACTCGAATTCTGTCACATCGTTGTCGATGTCATAAGTTTCTGTTAACTCGAGATAATTTTTAACAGACATTTTATTTTATTAGATTATATAAAATTTTATTGCGGCACTGTTACTTTAGATATTAATTTTTGTATGATCTGCTCGCCCTTTGGTGATAATAATTTTTTTGTTGTTGTTATCATAGCTTTTTGAGTTTCTTTTGTTGGAGCGATTTCTGAGATAGCTTGTTTTATTTCAGATGCAGTCGGTGGATCTCCTTTTATTTTATTAGCTATTTTTTGTCCCACCGCAGTCCCAGCGGCAGATGCAGCCCCAGTTGCAAAAGCTTTACCAGCGTCAATAGCAATTGGTGCAACTTTACGCGCTAATCCTGGAATATTTTCAATAACTTTAGTGAATATATTTCCAAAAAATCCTCCTACTATTTTTCTTCGATAAACTTTTTTTCTTTGTTTCATTATATTTGATGTTGCATAATTTTTACTTTTGCTCGCGTAGATGTAAATAATAAGTTACAACTTCATTACTAACATGTAACTGTTTTCCTGATTGATCTGTCAACTGCATCCTTATACTTGATATTTGATCTTCAACGTTTAAAGGATAATATATAATATGTCGTGGAGTTATTTGCATGAGAGAACCTGGTGGGACTTCTGGTGAGAAACTGTAAATCGTTTGACCTTTGCTACCTTTTGATGTATAAGAGCCAGAAGCAATAGAGCAATTTACTAATATTGTATTTACTTCTGTTATATTTGCTGGCAGTTCACTGTCATATGTAATAGGCTGATCAAGTGCAGTGTAAGTTTTTTCAGTAAATCCTAACAGTTGTGCAATACTTCTTTCTCTTGGTTCAAGATTGATTGCTATATTTTTCAAAGTTATCCTAGTTCGCAATGTGTTATAATTTGCTGCTAATTCAAAATTATCAGCCACACCGTCAGCTTTTGTTATGAGCTCTTTGATCGTCTTGTTTAGATCTTCAATATTATAAGCTCCTTGCGGAATTTTTTTTTTTTTTTTTTGTTGTAGATATTGGAGATGTTGTAATCATAGTAAAATACATTTCATCGTTAACATCATTTTTCACGTTAGGTATAGCATTTCAGCAAGTACAAGAAATTAATCCAATTTCATATTGTTTTGTAGGATCTAGTTGGATAGGTGGAATATAATTTACTGAAAAATTTGCGCTATCTTCTGTAGACTCGCTAGAGTTTAGTATAATAATGTTGTTTGCATTCCTTTTATATTATATCATTTTATAAAATTAAGTCGCGGTGTAAAGTTTCATATTCATCAGATGTTAATAATTCACTCGATCTTAGATGATCAAGTATGTCAATGATTTCATTATCAAGTTCAACACTAAAATTCCCAGCTTCCTTTGATGATATTAATAACATTAATCTACCTATCATTTCAGTAGTTGAAGTAAATACTTTTACACCAGTTCCTGTTCTTACTCTACTTTTTTGTATACGAGATTTATCAAAAGTAAAAAATTTCCTTCTAAAACTCCAACCACTACCAAAAGGTTTTGCTCTACTATTTTCTGCTGTTTTTTTAAACGTGAGAGCAATGACACCGTTTCTCATTCTATTTTAAAGTGGAAGCATATCATCAATTTCTGTAACCGTGTTTATTTCATCTTTAGCAGCAGCTACGTCTTTAAATATTACATCTAATCTATCGATTAATACTTGATATTCTACATCAGTCCACCTGCTTATATTATTAATATCACTTATATTTTTTTTTGTTTAAAAAATCATCATATTCACTACCTTTTATCTCATCATTTGCTTTTTTTTTATAAAATAAAGTCTTTGATCTCCAACTTCCATAAACTTTACAGTAAGCTCACCAACTCTTTGTTGCTCCTCTTTGATATCTTTTATATCTCCTGATAAACTTGTTATAATATTTGTTATTCCTTGCGTTGTTAACTCTGCTAATCTTCGCTCAAGTTCCAGTGGATTGTTTATCAATCGATCTGTTTCAGCTTGTCTAACCGCAGGATCAGCTATATTTGCTGTAAGTGCCTCAATCAGTTTTCTTTTTTCTTCATCAGATCTAGTAACAAGTTTTGCAGCAGCTGCTTCTTGTTGTTCTCTAACAATTCCAACTAAACCTTTTTCATGTAGTTGTTTAAGTTCTTCTTCTGACAGTGGTTTAGTTTCAGGTTGTTTACCTAATAATGCTTCAGTAACCGGCTTGAAAATTGTAGCTGTTGTTTCTGTAGCAGTTACTTGTCCACGTCGCGCTTCTTGTACTTTTTGCTTAAGTGATGCCTGAGATTGAGCAAGTTTTTTTTAGGTCTTCTATGTGTTGTCTGTATCCTGCTCGTTTGTCCATTATTATAATTATAAATTTTATAAAATTGAAACGCTTTACTGTAAGTAAGTGTCAATACAACAGCGAAACATTTTAATTGGATCATTTGTAAGTTTATCAAACAAGAAAAAGTTAAATTTATCTTTTGTAGCATTACGGTAAAGTTCAATAAACTTATCTTTTGTCACGCCACCGCACTGCTCGCTTGCAATATTTCTAACGTCAACATTATCCAGTCCTGGAAATAAAATAAAACAACCCGTATTTCGCCTAATAAACCTGTCAACATTATAAAATCCTTGAGCGAGATAAATAGAATTACACTGTTTGTTACGTGACAGTGAGAAATATGATCTTATTTTATTCATCTCCATGTTATTTAGAGGAATATCGTCAAAAACTACTATCTTATGTTCATCTGCATCAAGTTGATTAACTGGGATAAGATCTTCTGGCTGCCTAATTATAAAAAAATCTTCACCAGCTTTAAGATCATCACGAAGTTTTTTATTATACTCACTTAATAACTCATACTTATCTTGCTGTGGATTGATTGTGTAAATATAAACTCTATCGTAGTTAAAATTATCACCAAAAAGCAAGTTCATAAGTAAATTTGTTTTCCCCGATCCAGTTCGCCCAACAATAAGATAATGACAATCAGGAAGTTCATTGTTATGTTTATGCTTCACTAGTCTCTCTGTATTAAAGTTTAATATCGACGATTTTGCCATTTTATATAATATTAAACTAGTGTTGATAATTTTATCTAGGACAGTAAATAATGAGCTACTATACAAAATTTGGAACACTATCAGATTTATCAACAAAAGGTTACCAAGGTGACTTATCCAAATATGCAACTCTTGATCGGCTCAAAAATGAAATCAATAATTTACTAAATCTTACCAGCGTAGATCCAGATGAAGTTGTCATTTTCCAGGATAAAGAAGGACGATTTAAAACGAGTGATGTAAAACTGCCAGATATAGTTGTACGAAATCCAAGTGGGAATATTGTTATGAAACAAAACAAGATTACAGATCTTGGAAACCCAACTGAGGACGGGGATGCTGTCACTAAAAAATACGTCAATGATTGTAACGCTTCAATTAATAATGAAATCACAGCGCTCAAAACTGATTTTACCAGTCACGTGAACACATTTTTAAGTTTTCGCAGAAACATAAACAAAATTATAGATGAATTTTTTGGAAATCCATCAAATGTTAACATTACACTCACTAATATTAACACAAATCTCAATGATATTAACACAAAACTCAATGATATTATTAGTGGAATTCCTAATATTGTTGAGAAAACAAATATGATTAAAATACCTCACAAATAGATTAAAAATATTGTGTATACTGTTGCATCTGGTTTTACTAGGAGGACACCAAAAAATAATTCTATTAAATATATTGCAGAAGTTACCGGTGTGTATAGATTGTCAGTGCTTAGCAGTGTAAAGTTTAGAATATCTACCAAATATCCATCTCATCTTCTAAATGATGACTCATCTGGAGTATTATCTGTAATAATAAACCAAAATTCTGAAGAAGAATTTGTACTTGAACCAGTTGATAAAACTTTAAAATTAGCTAATTTTCTCTGGTGTTTGGAATTTATAGTTGAACAACAATCTTTTATTTTGATTACCCAAACATAGGACTATGTAAACTAATATTATAATGAAAAGAAGTATAGTTGATTTCAATCATATTTCAAAAGATATTCCAAAACAAGATGTAGACGCACTAATACAATACTATAAATATTATCATAAAAAACTTTGGTGTGTAAAAAAATGTTACAAATACTACAACAAGATCCTTCGAGTAATATCATATCTACCCTTGTTAATGACCAGTTCTGGTATAATTTCAAGTGGGGTATCATTAAATCCTTTTTTGTTAATCATATCCGCTATTGGTGTTTCACTTACAGCGGAGTGTAAAAAAGTAGAACCAAGACTTTTGATAAAGAAGCACGGTTGTTTAACATCAATTAAAACTTACAAGAAACTACTTGATCAGATCCGGTCTTACCTACGAGGAGTTAAATATAATATGGATGATTTATTACGTGAATTTCGTATTATTGACAATATGTTAACAGATATTCCACCAATGAGTGTTAGTAAGTATGAAAAAAAATATCACAAAAAATATGAGTAACATAAAATTTTATCTAAACTTAAGATATAATATAACTAAAATAATATCATTTTCATTCTAATGCTAGTTTAATTTCCACCTTGTTAACTGAAAGGCTCTAATGCATAGTTTAATTTTCATCCTGTTATCTGATAAAAAATTTGTGGTAAAATCTATTTGCCGTCTTTAGAATAATCATATTCCACACATACACTGTTCTAACAAATTCGTCACTTCTGTTGACAGAGCTTATGGCATTCCAACACCTGTTGTTTTGTCTGGTTACAAAATATCTGTCTACATAGTAGTAGTAAAGGGAAATGAGGGGTTTGGCGGGGGTGGGGGAGGAGGTGTGGGAAGGGGGTGGTGGGCCAAAACTCTCATTTCACTTTACTACTAGCAAACGTACATGCATATACGACTATAATTGCTATCGTAGGAAAGCCTCATACATCTACATGGAATCTTTCTGGATCACTGTAGGATTCCCAATTTTATATCTGGAATTAACAATAAATACATTTTCTTTTGAATGTTATTTTTTAAAGTAACTTACTTTTCACCACATCTTTATCGTGTCAAAACTTAAAATGCGCATTATCTCAGAGCCGTTTTAAAAAGTTGGGGGGGGGGCCTTAGGCACAAACTCTAACCTTAAAAGTAACCAGAGTTGCGTCCCAATCTCTCAGTCTCGGATATAGAATATTGCATTGCATTTCTATGTGCATTTGTGTCATTTTGTTAAATTTATTAATAAAGTACTAAACTGCTAACACAACCGACACCGAAATTTTGTTTTTGGGCCGTCGCATGGCCCCTTGCTACGCGGGGCTCTAAGCACATGCCTGGTGTACCTATGCCTTAAAACCACTGCATTATCTGCTAAATGTCATGTTCATATTAAACTGGTGAAATATTTTTATCGTCTCTCAGAAAGTTTTTGAATTCAGGACAATGTAACCTTTTGCCATTATGATGTGTTAAAAAACGTAAAAATATTATTTCGTGTCCGCTTCGGTTCTTTCGCCTTTTCTCCGTGCTTACTTTTCTCTAAACGCTCAAGTCTTAATCGGAAGAGTGTAGTAGCTTTCTTATTTGTAAACAACATCTATCCAGTAGGCCAATAACTTGTCTATTATTTTGAAGTGATAATTAGCACAGGTGCTCGACAAGAGCTTAATGTTGAATAAAAGCAACGACCTGAAGGAAAAATACGAGTGACAAAATTACGTTAGATTACTCCGACGAATCATTCTGACATTGGACTGTCTATTGTACTATAGAAAAGTCTCTGTTTTAGTATGATAGACAGGGTCCTTCGTCAGAACGGGTCATGGGAGTAATCTGAGAAAAACTCGGTATGACTTTTTTTCCTTCAGGTTATTACTTATTTTTTTTTAAACATTAAGCTCATGTCGAGAACCTGCGACATTAAGAAGAACTTTACAGTGAGCCATTGAATTAATGTGTATCGAAAACAAAATGCGGAAAAGCTGTTATTATGGTTCTAATAACATGTTTATTGCAACAATTCACTAAATTGCCCTTAAAAGCAATATCGATACTGCTACTGTGATCTCTCGCAATCAGTGTTGGTCACTTATAATAAAGTGTGAATTTGACGACGGTGAGCTGGGTGATTGGGAAATTCGCTAAGAAACTACAATTAATATGGCTGACAGCGGAAAATCTTTGGTCCGTTTGGACGGGAAAATAACTTTGATAACAGGTTTATTGCGGTGTCATTATATTTAGTGAATACATTTGAAATAATTAGTCATTAAACATATACTAAGTGCATTTATGCTAATATAATGATTTTCTTCTGGTTTTGAAAAATCACAGACCTAGTTGCATCGATAAGGTCGAGGTTACACCATTCATACTGGTACCATATCGTATGGCAGATGGTAGACCAACAAGTAGGTCTCTGCTTTATTTTTCTTTTATCTGCTGTCAGAAATGAAAGAAAAAAAAAAAAGAAAGAAGCATTGACATACTTGTTGGTCTAGGCAGATGGATAGTGTGTTGTTCTATATAGGAAGTCACACGGGTCATGTAAACGCATTTACTGATAAAATTTTAAAGCTTTGTTTAGATTTCAAATTTAATCATAATACAGTTACAACAAAGTTTATTCAATCGTGATTTTTGATCTGCACATTGTCCTAACAAAATTTCCAGACGAAAATTACCGAAGGCTATGGACTTGTTCAAAGGTTGTTCAGCAATAGACTGGGTAAAGAAAGTTGATATTGGAATGAACAATTACTATAGTCCGAAAATATATCCCCGTTGGTTTGTACCCCCTTACCGATTTAAATAACTAAAAAGTTTAATGTGATAAAATGTGCACAGAACTAAGTCAACTGAATCATTGATTTATAATTTCCAACCTGTCACCAGAATGGCACTAGTACTTTCATCCCCTTGCACCTTTCATGCTTAATGGATTTTCCATACTAACACAGCGCCATATTCAGTACACTATGGGGTAGTTTATTTCCATCTGACAACATAATGACGTAATTGATCCTATTCGGTAACTGCTGAATAATTCTGTAAATTGCAATAACGTTGACTTTGGAATTATATTCCTTTGCACACGTGAACATATTAATAAAACCGCTTGTTAAATCCACATGAAAAGCAATTTTTTTTGTCATTCTTTTCCATTGCTTGATTTGACACTGTAAATATCGGAAGCAGAAGACATATGCATGTACATATTTAGTTGCACATACGCCCCTTTGCTGAAAATGGACTGGTCTAGAAACTGGAAATGGTTCTCAAGCATGTTAGTCTTTTACATTGAAAACTTCAGTTAAGTATGAAACGTGCAGGCGATGATGGTGTTATGGCATTTCTTCTCACATTCAGGTTAGAAAATATAAATCAATGAATGAATTGACTAAGTTCATTGCACTTTTTATCAAATAAAATGTTTCCGTTATTGAAATCGGTAGGGGGGTACAAACCAACGAGGATGTATTTTCAGACTATAGTGTTTTAGAATCGAGGTAAGATCATGTGAACAATAAGTCACAGCGCTGTTTCAATTATCTCCTGTATAGATGCTTAGCTATGAATGAGATAGAGGAGTAACATGCAATAAATTTTATTCTTGTACATACGACTTTTCTTGAAAATGATAATTTAGCTGGATGTAAAATTTAAGTGCAATAAATCTGAATTCTCAAATTGACAGCCATGTTTTTACAGTCTTTCAGGTGTATGAAGGAACATATTTTGTATAGGATGTGGTACTCAGAGAAATGGCATGTAATTTTTGGATAATTGTTACTGGTTTTATTTATTAAATTTTATGAATCAAAAGCAAGGAAATTAGTTATCTATTTGTGTCTGTATATTTTGTATTAATTTACAATGTGAAGTGTTAATTGAACTTGATCTAGAGAAATTAAACATGATATTAGATAACTGCTGACCTTTACAGGTGCTAGTTCTGGCATTGGAGCTGGGACTGCAAAGCTTTTTGCTCAGCTGGGTGCTCTGTTGGTTTTGACTGGGCGAGTGGAAGAGAATCTGAAAAAAATCGGAGAAGAATGTGAAAAACTATCTCCAAGCCATTCTAAGGTGATTATTTATCCAATTAGTGGTGGCTCACTAAAATTGCTTTGTTAGATTAATAAAGCAGATATGGTCAATCTGCAATGAAATTTGATAAATTTTGTTTATTTTGTTGTCAATATTATCACAGTCATGAACACATCAGAATTCACCTTTCACTCCTTGAATGAGGCGGTTTGCATACTGCCAACACTCAAAGCCCCTGTAACTTAAGTCACAGACACAATTAAAAGCATAATTTATTTTTAGTATCCATAAAAGGCAAAATGATATATTTTTGACCATAAGAATTGGATCCCCTCAATCATCTGTAAACTACACTGTATTGAACTCTTCAGTTTTACAAACAATTTAAAAGAATTTTAACTTGTTTATTATTTGCATGGCTGCTATACAAGTTTTGACCCCTGGATGTATTTTGAGCAATAGGTGTTTGTCAATATTGGGTATTTCTTTGATTGAGTTTTTTTATCATATTTTTCTGACCTTGAATGTTTTTGCAGTTCTCCTTTCCCAGGTGACCCATACATAATCTTGTTTGCATATGCCATATCAAACGCTGCATACTATGCATCCTGGGATGTTTAGGTTTTCAACAAAATCCTCCATTACAGTCATTTTTCAGCAGCCATTCCCACTTGTTTTTTATTCCCAATTTAAGTGATTAGAAGTTTGCATACACATGATTAGTTATGTAGCACACCACTTCTAGCTGACTTATCACCAGTTGTCAGTCATACTTTTTGATTAATCAGTCAGCAAGTGTAAATAAAACACACCTTTATTCATCATTTACTTCCACCATTTTTGCCTGACCATCGTGATAATTGGTTATAGTAAATATTTTTAAAATTTTGAAATGGTTTATCAATGTTTCAGTCAGTGATGGTGAAAAGCAGTCTTTGGGGGCTTTTTAATTTTAATAATCAGTATCTAAATTATCCAAATTAAGGCATTGGATTTATTCCTTTACAGAAGCATAGACAAAACATGGATATTTAGAGTTGTAGTTACACACACAATCAGATAAACAAGGACACGATTGATGGCAATTGCCAAGTGTATGTTTTGGGCAAGACATTTAATTAAAAGGCTGAAGAAAAAAAAAACAGACTTTGTCCAGATATACAAAAATGAATCAATCTATTCCAGAAACCCTTCCAGTGATGTGTGAAAGCCAAAAATCCAGAAAACTTGCATTATTATCACAGGCAAAGGGTGTATATTTATTTTATGGTGACAACATGTGCAAGAATTTATTATTGTTCATTTGTTCATAGTGTATTTTCCTTGGGGTACTGTAGTTATTTCTCCACAGTGATGATTGTATAATGGCAGTGCCTTTGAAGACAGTTTATTGTTCTTCATCATCTTGAACTAGTGTAAAGTTTGCTTTTACCTTTAACTTGATTTTGTCCTATCCTCCATAGTTATGTATATCTGCATGTCTATATATCCATGCCAGGAAGCTTGTTTAGTACAAATGCCACTATATAACAATAAATTTTGTAGGCATTTTTACTTCCATATGCAGATTACCTGATTAAACTTTCATACTACATGTATCTGGATACTCTTTGGATATGTTGTATAAATGCTTTATATATATAAATATATATAAATATATATTTATATATAAATATATATATATATATATATATATATATATATATATATATATATATATATATATATATATATATATATATATATATATATATATATATAAACATACATGGTAGCCATCATGAAAGGCACTCTTTAAAAATATCTGCCATGGTACTTTGGTTACTCAGAGAGCTTATATGAAAATTATACAAAGTTATAAATTACATCCATGGGTGACTACCCCACATTAAAATGCCCACCCTGGATACAAGTGTATTTTAATGGAACAGCCCTATCTTTAAATTTTTCATACTTATGGGTAGATTCAGTTTGTTGACTAACTTCCAGAACTGCTCAAAATTGATATTATCTAAATCAAATTTGGGAAGTTTGATTTAAAATCGACCTTACAGGAATGGCAGATTGCATATCACAAACCTTTGAACTTGATTTCAACTACTGAAATTCCTGTTTCAATTCAGTAATTAATTTTGTGTTATGTTCTGGTTGTTTAGAGTTTGCCATTTTAGCATTGGGAGATAACTCACACTTAGACATCTGGAAATTGTAAACACTGAAGACAATCTGACACTTTAGTAATGACTGATCAAATGTCTCTAATCCTTTCCAAATTACTTCACATATAGCATAATCCATCTCAACACACTTTGCTGTAAATACAAAACCAGACTTACAAGAATCCATGCAATGTTAAATGTTTTATAGTGATTGATCTCTATAGTAATCCAAACATAATCAATTCACATTTTGAATTCTTTATGAATTATGACTGATCACATAGTATAATTCCATGATGGCTTAATTGCGGCTATTATCTGTCAATTAAAGTGTCCTGCTCATGTAAGCAATTTCACATTTACATGATTAGAGGATTACAGAAAGTTTTTATGTTACACTGGAAGCAAGGTGGAGGAAAATATGAACAAATTTGTGTTTTGGAATATTTCTTTTTTTTAATGATGTTGAGTACATATGATATTTCAGTATGTGAGGGGAGGAATGGGAGAGCACCCCTCATTTCAGGTCATATGTATGATATATAGAGGATGGTTTTCACTTCATTTGAATTATTTTTCTTTTTTAATGTATTTCCAACTTTTGGTCTTAAACCTTAGTGAAATCTTGTGGAGCAAGATTATGGAGAAACCATTTGATATATTCAAGTGAGGTTTGGTAAGCAAGTTTTGATGTATGTGACAGGAGGAGTGGGAGCTGCTCATTTCAAATGAGGTTTGGTAAACAAGTTTATCTTTATATATAGTAATGGGATTGAATGGAGCCCCCCCCCTTATTTCAAATGAGGTTTGGTATGCAAGTTTATATATAGATGTAGTTAGTGACCGGAGGGATGGGAGACGCACTTCATTTCAAATGAGGTATAGTATGCAAGTTCATATATAGTGGGAGGGATGGGATATGTTCATCATTGCAAATGAGGTTTAGTGTGGAGGTTAATCTTTATATGTAGATTACTAGAATAGATATTGGTGCTATTTACTCACTTGTAAGTCAGTTGCAAACATCATTGACCATGATCTGATGGCAGACTTTGGTCTTTGCTGTTTGCAATGGACCTGATTTATAGGTACGTATATACTTATATTTTTCTGACTATAGGTCTTAAACTTTGGTGAAAATCTTGTTTTGCAAACTTCAGCAGAAACCTTTGGACTTTGGCAAATGAAGTTTGGTATTGAAGTTTATGTATAATATGTAGATTGCCAGATTAAATTTTGGTGCTGTTTGCCTTATATACCCACATGTTAGGTCCAACTGCAAACAACATAATGGACCAGTAAATCTGGACCTATGGTGTTTGATCTACTGATTTCTTTTAACAAACTGCATAGAACCAGATCTACTAGTGCGTTATTTGTTGTCAAATCTGGGTCTGTGCAGTTTTCAAATGGATCTGACTTACAAGTGAGTATATATGGTAAGTGATTATTATTGTTTATGCAAGCTTTAAAATGTATTTTTACTTTATGGAATTAGATTTTGTTTAATCTACAGTGGGAGAAAACAAAAACATAGAACTAGTTCCTCCTAAATATTTTCTTTTGCTTGTAAAATACCTTGCATCACTAAAAATGGTGATTATATTATTAGAGTTTGTTCAGAACTGTCATGAGAGTGAATACATTTTTTATATTGGTTTTTCTTGTCCATTTCAGCCATTATTAGTTGTGGGAGATCTTGTCAATGAAGAGGATGTGAAAAGAATTGTGGATGAAACTATTAAACATTATGGAAAATTGGATATTTTAGTGAGTCCTCTATGTTACTAAAAGCAAAATATGTTTGTATGGTAAATCCATTTCTTTCTAGTTGAACATGATTTATAAGATATAAATTATCGGACTGTTCACCATGAATTTTAATATCTACCACATGAAATCTTATATTATTGGAGAGGGTCTATGTAGATCAAGAGTAATGGATACACTTTGCATCTTGTCAGGCATGGGTTGACTGCTTGCAAGCAAAATTGATGGCTGCTACTCTGAGATCAATAGGAATTGATTTTGCTACAGTTCTAAAAGGTGAAATTGTTTGAAGTAAGCAGAAGAAATTAAAGAGTAAATTTTGTATGTGAAATAGGCTTCAGCAGCATTAGGATTGTTATGAACAGTGAATTTTATGGCTGCCAGCTTTTAATTAAGACACATCAGTCTTCCTATGACATCTTGTTTCTTCCATTTGAGGACCACCTAACATCAACAGATCAGCAGTGGAGAATAACAGTACTACATAAAAATAATAAAAGAACAGCATTAGTTACACTACATGACTGTGTTGCTTTGGGATTCATGTTTCCAGGCATACCGTATTTAATGTTATTTTTCGTTTTTTCATGTTTCGAAGCATATTACATGTTTGTGATTCATGTTTCCAGTCATACTACATGTGTTACTTTGTGATTTATGTTGCTTGTCATACTATACATTTTTATTCATGATGCCTGTCATACTAAGTGTTACTTTGTGATTTATGTTACCAGTTATGCTGCATGTGTTACTTTTTGTGATTCACATTACCAGTCATACTACATGTTACTTTGTAATTCATGTTGCCAGTTATACTATATGTGGTACTTTATAATTTATGTTGCCAGGCATACTACATATGTTACTTTGTGATTTAGGGGCCCCGAGTGGCTGAGTGGTCTAAAGAGCTGTCTGTTACGGATCACTGCCATCTCACCTCTGTCTGCGTAGGTTTGAGTCTAGGATTCGGTGAATGTGGATATGTGAGAAAGCTTGCCAGTAGCTTCTCATGGGTCAGTGGTTCTTTCTGTAAATTTCCCAGTTTCTTCCTCCACCATTAATACTGACCATGATGTATAGCCTATCATGTGCTGAAAATTTGCATTAAGCCCCATAACAACAACAACAACTTTGTGATTTACATTGCCATTCATACTATGTATTACTTTGTGATTCATGTTGACAGTACAACTGCATATGTTACTATGTGATTCATGTTGCCAGTCATACTACATGTGTTACTTTGAAAGGTTAATTAATGTTCCAAAGGCAACAAATTTAGAGCTAACAAGGACATCCATGGCTCCTGCCTCACTTGACATTGTGGATGACATCATTTTGGTTGTCATTACTGTTTGGAGGTATAATTGAGGAAATGAGACAAGTAGCTCAGGAACTGCAACTCTAACTTATTGCTTAACCTTCATAGACATGAAATCCAATTGGCCTCTGCCATACAGGAGAGATGATTAGAGACAAAGAAATAATTGATTGTTCATTGCCCAATCACTGACTAATTTTTTATTCCAGTCCATTGTTAGGCAGTAACAACCCTTTCAGTTTAGGTGGAAACCTTATTGAGGGGGCAAGAAACAGAGTTTATCATTTCCCAATCCTCCTAACTCCCACTATTGACTCACTAACCCACCCATGGACAGCCTACCAGTGGGAACCAGGTTCCTATATTTTCACTACCGTTGGATCATTTTATTTCTGCATGGTGACTGAGCAATCCAAGTCACTTCAAAGGGGTTCATGATTTGGTTTATGATTTCTGATTTAGTTTATTAAAGTTTGGGTTTATGATTTAGTTTATTAAACCTCCTGCTCTTTCATCCTGTCCACTTATGATGAAAGTACTGTTGGATCAGAAGAAGATGAAATTGCATTACCAGTAATTAATAAGTGGGCAGTGGAGATTATTCAGAAACCCAAATCTCTGGAATTATATTATGTGCAAGAGACCAGTGGCAGCCTCAGCTGATTACCAACCTTAGCTGCCTCAACCAATACATAGTTTCACCAAAATTTACGATGAAGACAGCTCAATTTATTTAACTTGCCATCAGAAGAGACAAGTTTGACACCAGTCTCCATCAGAAGGGACATGTTTGACATCAGTTGCCATCAGAAGGGACAGGTTTGACATAAGCCATCATGAGAATGGAGATGTTTGACATAAGCCATCAACAGAAGAGACAAGTTTGACATCAGTCTCCATCAGAAGGGACAGGATTGACATCAGTTGCCATCAAAAGGGGCAAGTTTGACATAAGCCACCATCAGAAGGGACAAGTTTGACATCAGTCTTTATTAGAAGGGATATGTTTGACATCAGTTGCCATCAGAATGGACAGGTTTGACATAAGCCATCATGAGAAGGGACATGTTTGACATAAGCAATCATCAGAAGGGACAGGTTTGACATCAGGCTCCATCAGAAGGGACATGTTTGACATCAATCTCCATCGGAAGAGACAGGTTTGACATCAATCTCCATCAAAAGGGACAGGTTTGACATAAGCCATCATGAGAAGGGACAGATTTTACATTAGCCATCATCAGAAGAGACAGGTTTGACATCAGTCTTCATCAGAAGGGACAGGTTTGACATAAGCCATCATGAGAAGGGACAGATTTTACATTAGCCATCATCAGAAGAGACAAGTTTGACATCAGTCTCCATCAAAAGGGGCCAGTTTGACATAAGCCACCATCAGAAGGGACAAGTTTGACATAAGCCACCATCAGAAGGAATAGGTTTGACATCAGTCTCCATCAGAAGGGACAGGATTGACATCAGTTGCCATCAGAGGGGACAGGTTTGAAATAAGCCATCATCAGAAGAGACAGGTTTGACATAAGCCATCATCAGAAGGGACATGTTTGACATTAGCCATCATCAGAAGAAACAAGTTTGACATCATTCTCCATCAAAAGGGGCAAGTTTGACATAAGCCATCATCAGAAAGGACAAGTTTGACATAAGCCACCATCAGAATGGATAGTTTTGACACCAGTCTTCATCAGAAGGGACAGGTTTGACATCAGTCTCCATCAGAAAGGCAAGTTTGACATAAGCCACCATCAGAATGGACAAAATTGACATAAGCCACCATCAAAAGGGATAGGTTTGACATCAGTTTCCATCTGAACATACAAATTTCACATCAACCATCAGTCTACATCAGAAGGGACAAGTTTGCCAACAGTCTAAATTTGACCGATGGAATGTTTAATGTACCCATTCACCTGGTGTCACAGAAATTCCTTTGATTTGCAGATTGGGAAATCATTTATCAATTCCATGTTGTTTCATTATGGTATAAAAATCAGTCCAAAAATTTAAGCTAAACAGACTTATATCCATCATGAGTAAGTGAATCCTTTTGAATGTTTTTTTTTTTCTTTACAGGGATCTGGTCATGAGGTTTCAGTTTAAACATTTATAAAGGTAAATTTTTATCATTTGGTATATTTTGCAGGTAAACAGTGCTGGCATAATTGAATTAGGGTCCATTGAAGCAACTTCTTTGGAACAGTATGATCGTGTTATGAATACCAACTGCAGGTATAGTACTCAAGGCTTTTATTTTTAATGCCTTTTAGGCTTTTTTTATTTGGTCACGCTAAATATATATACAAGGTATATTTTTTATCTTCAATATATATAATGTATCCACATATAAATAGATAAACATGTTACACATCTATATGCCTTCATACACATTTCTCTTTATTAAATAACTAATTATTGTTGTGGTGTTGTGGTGATTAACACCATTTTTCAGCACACGATAGGCTATACATGGCGGCCAGTATTAATGGTGGAGGAAGAAATCGGGAAATCATCAGAAAGAACCACCAACCTATTATTGAATTGCTGTCAGTTTTAATCTTTTCCCACTGTTATTTTTTCTGTCCTTGCTGAAGACTACAAGTATGTAGAATATAATTCTAGGTTTTTAACATTTTACTTGTTTTATGCCAACCACAAAACTTGATCTGCAATTTTTAATTCAACAGGTATATATGTATTGCTGGAATTTTTATTTCTTCAGGTATATATGTACTTATGGAATTTTTCATTCTACAGATATATATCTACTTCTGGAATATATAATTCAACAGGTATATATGTACTGGTGACATTTTTAATTCTACAGCTATATATCTACTTCTGGAATTTTTAGTTGTACAGGTATATCTTTATTTCTGGAATTTTTAATTCTACAGGTATATATGTACCTCTGGAATTTTAACTGTTAAACATAAGGATACATTAATTATCCCCAGTTGTGGTGAATTTCTAGTTCCAAAATAATATTTTGTCTTCTGTTAAATCAAACTCAGTAGGACATTATTTTGTCATTAAGAGCTGACATCAAAATTTTTCAATGCTCTTTTCAAAAAATGAGATAAAAAGATAAATGATACAGAATTTGTTTGGCTTCATTACAAAAAGTACATGCTGAAGAATCAGAGATTTTCTTTGTAAACAACCTATAATGAGAATGGATAAATTGCACAAATAACTCTGTAGTAGAAACTCTGAAGTCCAGTTTCCTCAGTAGTAAAGATGGGAAGGAAGAATTTTGATTTCCAGTCTTTGTTCAAATCATTCTAATTTATTAGAGTTCTATTTAGTTCCATTTGAACTGGAAGTCTTTTATTTTCATCATATGGTACTATAGCATCCTGCCTGTCTAGATGTGTAATCATCCTTCCTGTCTAGATGTGTAAACATTCTGCCTGTCTAGATGTGTAAACATTCTGCCTGTCTATATGTGTAAACATTCTGCCTGTCTATTATGTGTAAACATTCTGCCTGTCTAGATGTGTAGACATCATGCCTGTCTAAATATATAAACATACAACATACCATGAAACTCTTCCAACACATTTTAGAATGGAGTCTTGAAACTTTAGGATGTGATTTGATACGCTTAGTAGGTGTGCGCCAGTTTTAAAACTTCAGGATATGATTTGATACGCTTGGTAGGTGTGTGCCAGTTTTAAAACTTTAGGATGTGATTTGATATGTGTAGTAGAGTTGCGCCAGTTTTAAAAGTTTGATTCATCATCAGAGGGAGATGACTGGAGATGATGAAACTTGCACTTATATTTATATAATGTGTGTGTTTGTTTCACAAAACAGAAAAGAAGTTGGTGGAAAGCAATGCAAAGGAAAGAATTACTGCTCCTACTTCATATCTCCTTAAAATTCTTAGAAAAGTTTTCCATGTGAAATGTACACAGTAACAGCAGGTATATACTGGTCATTTGCTTGTTGTTGTTGTTGTTGTTGTTGGGCTTAACGCCATTTTTCAGCACACGATAGGCTATTCATGGCGGCCAGTACTAATGGTGGAGGAAGAAACCGGAAAGAACCACCGACCCACGAGAAGCTACTGGCAAGCTTTCTCACATATCCACATTCGCCGAATCCTAGACTCGAACTCACGGACTGCGCTTTAGACCATTTGCTTGTGAAATGTACACAGTAACAGCAGGCATATACTGGTCATATACATGTGAAATGTACACAGTAACCGTAGGCATATACTGGTCATTTATTTATGAAATGTACACAGTAACAGCAGGCATATAGTGGTCATTTATTTGTGAAATGTATACAGTAACAGTAGGCATATACTGGTCATTTATTTGTGAAATGTATACAGTAACAGTAGGCATATAGTGGTCATTTACATGTGAAATGTACACAGTAACAGCAGGCATATGCTGGTCATTTGCTTGTGAAATGTACACAGTAACAGCAGGCATATAGTGGTCATTTACTTGTGAAATGTACACAGTAACAGCAGACATATGCTGGTCATTTACTTGTGAAATGTACACAGTAACAGCAGGCATATAGTGGTCATTTACATGTGAAATGTACACAGTAACAGTAGGTATATACTGGTCATTTACATGTGAAATGTACACAGTAACATCAGGCATATGCTGGTCATTTACTTGTGAAATGTACACCGTAACAGCAGGCATATAGTGGTCATTTACATGTGAAATGTATACAGCAACAGCAGGCATATACTGGTCATTTACTTGTGAAATGTACACAGTAACAGCAGGCATATACTGGTCATTTATTTGTGAAATGTACACAGTAACAGCAGGCATATGCTGGTCATTTATTTGTGAAATGTACACAGTAACAGCAGGCATATATTGGTCATTTATTTGTGAAATGTACACAGTAACAGCAGACATATGCTGGTCATTTACTTGTGAAATGTACACAGTAACAGCAGACATATACTGGTCATATACATGTGAAATGTACACCGTAACAGCAGGCATATACTGGTCATTTATTTGTGAAATGTACACAGTAACAGCAGGCATATAGTGGTCATTTATTTGTGAAATGTACACAGTAACAGTAGGCATATAGTGGTCATTTACATGTGAAATGTACACAGTAACAGCAGGCATATGCTGGTCATTTATTTGTGAAATGTAGACAGTAACAGCAAGCATATAGTGGTCATTTATTTGTGAAATGTACACAGTAACAGTAGGCATATAGTGGTCATTTACATGTGAAATGTAAACAGCAACAGCAGTCATATGCTGGTCATTTACTTGGGAAATGTACACAGTAACAGCAGGCATATAGTGGTCATTTACATGTGAAATGTACAAAGTAACAGCAGGTATATACTGGTCATTTACTTGTGAAATGTACAAAGTAACAGCAGGTATATACTGGTCATTTATTTGTGAAATGTACACAGTAACAGCAGGCATATGCTGGTCATTTATTTGTGAAATGTACACAGTAACAGCAGGCATATACTGGTCATTTATTTGTGAAATGTACACAGTAACAGCAGACATATACTCCTCATATACATGTGAAATGTACACCCTAACAGCAGGCATATAGTGGTCATTTACATGTGAAATGTACACAGTAACAGTAGGTATATACTGGTCATTTACAACAGCAGTGATTAACTTCATGTTAATTAAAGGTTTAGAAATAAAAGAGTTAAACAATATGTATTCCATGCTTTTTGGTAACACCACCTAAGTTTTTCATTATATTCACCATTTAGTTGCAGACATTATTGCAGGTAAGACAATAAATTGGGGGATTTTTTTCATCCACACAGGTCCATGTACCATATGACATTGCTGTGTGTGCCTCACCTTATTGAAACAAAAGGGAACATTGTCAATGTTTCAAGTGTCAATGGAGTCAGATCAGTGAGTAAAAATACAATTACAGTTTGAGTAATCTTGTTACCATAATCTTGAAAGAATATAAATAGTAAATGAAGATCTCTTCTCTCATCATTCTAACCTACTTGTATCTATTGATCTTAAGTGAGTGACAACCTGCAACCATGAATCAGTCAACAACCCAGAAGACGACCAGTAGCGTACTAATGGTGTGGGGGTGGAGTGGACAGGGCAGCTACCCTGGGTGCCAGAGATCTTGGGGTGACAAAACTGCTGATAACCTTTTGGGGGAAAATAATCAAAATTTTGTGTTCGTAGCTTTGCTACTGTTGACTTCTGACCATTCAGCAAATTACATAACACACACTTATAAAAACAGAATTTGCCAGCATATGCATCATGAAGAAACTGCTACTCTATCCAGATGGTGCCCCTATTGTATTATCGTCTGGGCACAAAATTAGTTAAAACCTTGAAATCCTTCAGACAGCCACTAATAGTTAAATTTGTGGGAAGGGTTATGGGAGATTATATTTTTGTAAACTTCTGCATATGTTGTTAATTTCAAATAATGCCAATTTCTTTAATATCGACATGTAATTTTTTCAGTTGTGATTTAGTTTGAATTGTGTGTGTATTGCATTGAGTAGTGATTGATGACTTAAGACTTCACAATGTTACGATTGTTGCTGAAGGATTGTGTTACTCAAGTTAACTTTATTTACGTGGTGTTTTATTATTATAGTCTTGTCACTAATTTTCCAGAATGGATGGTCATATCAACATGGCATATTCACAAAAAGTCTTCCATTGGTGTATGGTTTGACCTACATGAAATGGGTAGAGATCTTACATCCAGTATGAGTGCCTCAGAAAATCCTATCACTCAAAATACCAGAGATAATTTCAACACTTGGCAGTGAAAAAGAAGCAACTGTTTTATCTTAAAATTATTTTTCGACATTGGAGCAACAGTCTTGTATAGGGATTCTTGTTTTAACTTTTTTGTCCCTCATGGAAAGCCATCCTTTTACATGGCCACTGTATCAATGCAAAAGAGGTGTGCTTATAAGACGAAGACCACTTTACAATAATTTGTGCAATCTACGCTTTTTAAAATGATCAGGCTACTATAAACATTACACTCAGAATTAAAACTTTCAAGTCTTGTGTTAGATAATTATTTGTCTTAGATAATTATTTATTGCATTAAGGCGTGTACGTTTGTGTCAAGACATTTAATCTGTATGATTAGGAGGGGGAGGTTGCATTGTTTTTCAAATGCAGAAGATATGTAGAACACATAGTATGACTTTATACATGTGAAAATTTGTGAAATTATATTTTATGTAGTTAAATTTATATTGTATAATTGACCTTAGTCATTTTTTGCAGGTATGAGTTTGGGCCTGTAGGACTAGTGATTATTTTTGTAAACAACATATTACATAGCTATAAGTGTAGGTTATATTTATATTTTATTATTATTATTATTATTATTATTATTATTATTATTATTATTATTATTATTATTATTATTATTATTAAAATTTAAGAGACCTGTTGTTGACAACTTGGAATGTTTTAGAAATGAACATTTGACCTACATCCTAGACCTCTTATTCTGTCCTAGGTTTTTACATTAGTCAATCCTATCTTAACATCAGAAGTGGAAATCAGTCTTTTAGTTGTGTTCAGTTTTAATTTGACAAGATTTATTTATTTAAATTATTACAGTGTAACCTCGCTATAACACGGTAGTTGGGGCCATAGAATCCAACTGTGTTATGGATCATACCATGTTTTAAGCAAATAGGTAAGGTAGCTGAAGAAAATGATGCATGTATCCGCCAAAATATAGGAGGAGGATATGTTATAAATGCAGGCAAAAAATTATATGCTTCATTTGCACAGTTACCAGCTTAAATCGATGAATGTTAAATAAGAAATACTCATGTAGTGAAACAGAGAAGGCATATATAATATTTAACTTTATTTTGAGAACCACACATTGGTACATGTGTATATTGTTTATATATACATGTCTAATATATAGCATGAATTGAGTATTAACAGTGTACTCACCTATGAATCTCATCACATACATTGAATCCACAATAAAAGTATTGGTAATTCCATTGAAAATATGCACACACACATTTGAAATATTCATATTGTTTTGTCACAAGACATATATTCAGTGAAAAAAAATACCACGATCACATAACAAATGATGAAGCACATTTACTTTTTGGTACCTCCCAATTCAGTAAAAGTTAGTTTGCATTTTAAGCCACCATTGGTAATATTCGTAATGATAAACTTTTTTCCTGAAAAATGAAAGTTTCATGGCACAGTTACATTGGAAAATGAAACAATTATTCAGATTCCATTCCTTTTATTTAAGTTTTGTATGAACTTTTTTGATGAAAGGTTCATTGTTTTTGTTGAAGACTGTACATTACTTTCTTTGATGAAGGATGCATTGATTATTGAAGTCACTGCTAAAGAACAGCTTTGGAGAACCAAACAAATGCCCATTTCTCATTGTGGTGGCAACATCTAATAACTGTATTGTATGATTTAAACTGATTTTTGTTCCTTTGCTTAGTACCTTTTCAGAACAATCAGTGCTTCAATGGCAACCTTTTTTTTTGTTGAAATTTCAGCAAACTTTTTTTATCTGGGCATATTTTTAAAAAAGGAATTGGCCATTGTTTGTCGATTGTTGTTACTGTTCCTCGCTGCCTTTTTATCTTGTTTTGGTTTGGGTTTTTTTGTGATTTTTTTTTTCATTTGTGGTAACAGAGTGATACTGCCTTCCACACATTCATTAGAAATTTTAAAAATGGTCAATGGACAATAGAGGTGCATGTGTTCTGGCCTGGTGACAGGGATTACTACAGAAAATGTGTGTTCTGATGGATTTAATTCTGAGTGAAAAGAAGAATGGAATTTCCTTACCATCCACATACAAATGTCAGTCTATGTAAATATATTAATTACTAGCGATCAACTGAAAATCAACAAAAGATAGATTAAGATAATGCCTCATCCATTTGATCTCTGCTAACAGAAATTTCAACAACAAAAAAAGCAGATGACAGAGATTATTACAGAAAACAGTACTCATGCTAGATTTCAACATAAGTGGATTATGATATAACAGTGCACTGTTAAGATGGTTTGTCAATATTGACAAAGAATTGGTTTTCGTAACAACACATAAATTTTAGTGCATTTTATATCATGTTTGCGGCTTCCTTTAATGGGGCCACAGAATTTCTCCACTCCATACCAATGGTTGTATATACACATTTAAACAGCCAACAATGTTGCCAATAAAAAACAAATTGCCAAATGGTATTATTTGCTGCCAATAAGGGAAACAAATCTCAATTTGCAACTTTTGTGTATGAGAAAATATTATAAGTTTATTTTAACTTTTCACTTTGAATTCTAGGGTAATCATTTTTGAATTTTTTTACTAAACTTGCTTGTTTTTGCTCTTTTCTGTTACTTAGTTTTAGACCATAGTCATATAAATATGATGTATAAGTCATAATACTATAAATATGAATTATGAGCCATAACACTATATGATTTATGAGAAATATGATTTATGAGTCATAACACTATAAGATTTGAGTCATAACACTATATATGATTTATGAGTCATAACACTATATGATTTATGAGTCATAACTATATATGATTTATGAGGCGTAACACTATATGATTTTTGAGTCATAACACTATATATGATTTATGAGTCTTAACACTATAAATATGATTTATGAGTCATAACACTATAAATATGATTTATGAGTCATAACACTATACATATGATTTATGAGTCTTAACACTATAAATATGATTTATGAGTCTTAACACTATAAATATGATTTATGAGTCATAACTATATATGATTTATGAGTCATAACACTATAAATATGATTTATGAGTCATAACACTTTAAATATGATTTATGAGTCATAACACTATACATATGATTTATGAGTCTTAACACTAAATATGATTTATGAGTCATAACACTATAAATATGATTTATGAGTCAAAATACTATATGATTTATGAGACAACTATATATGATTTATGAGTCATAACACTAAATGATTTATGAGTCTTAACTATAAATATGATTTATGAGTCATAACTATAAATGATTTATGAGTCATAACACTATAAATGATTTATGAGTCATAACACTAAAAAATGATTTATGAGTCATAATACTATATGATTTATGAGTCATAACACTATAAATATGATTTATAAGTCATAACTATATGATTTTTGAGTCATAATACTATAAATATGATTTATGAGTCATAACACTAAATGATTTATGAGTCATAACACTATAAATATGATTTATGAGTCATAACACTATAAATGATTTATGAGTCATAACACTATAAATATGATTTATGAGTCTTAACACTATAAATATGATTTATGAGTCATAACACTATATGATTTATGATTCATAATACTATGATTTATGAGTCATAACACTATAAATGATTTATGAGTCATAACACTATAAATATGATTTATGAGTCATAATACTATATGATTTATGAGTCTTAACACTATAAATATGATTTATGAGTCATAACACTATAAATATGATTTATGAGTCATAATACTATATGATTTATGAGTCATAACTATAATAGATTTATGAGTTATAATACTGTAAATATGAATTATGAGTCATAACACTAAATATGATTTATGAGTCATAACACTATGATTTATGAGTCATAATACTATATGATTTATGAGTCATAACACTATAAATGATTTATGAGTCATAACACTATAAATATGATTTATGAGTCATGACTATAAATATGATTTATGAGTCATAACACTATAAATATGATTTATGAGTCATGTCACTATAAATATGATTTAATAACTGACTTTGTATGACAATTAGAAGATTTTTCTTTCTCTCTTACTGTTTCTTTTTGTTCAACATTTCTTTATAAACGTGTTGTTTTTCATTCCAGTTTCCAAATGTGTTAGCATACTGTATGTCCAAAAGTGCTGTTGATCAACTTACCAGATGTTGTGCTTTAGGTGAGATTCAATTAAAGGGATGTGCAAAAGTAAATGACATCATTGTCAATTGTTCAGTTGTCAAGTTTCATTAGTCAGCTACTAGCTGTTTGTTAATAGTTATGTAGTTGAAGTTAAATTGTTCTGCCAACAACATATAGCCAGGGCTGTGTGTGCACCAGTACCATATATATACTTACATATAAGTTGTTACAAATAGCATAGATCTTCATCTGCCATAATACACTGCCAGATCATGGCCCTTGTTGTTTGTTGTACTGAGTGATCCTCACTTGCTGTATAGAACCAGATCTGCTAGCACACTTGCTGAAACATTTAACAAAACACATTCATTATGGGTTTTTTTTTGTTTAAAAGTTGATTAGAAAAAGGCATGAAAACTGTGATTGTCCAAAACTCTGAGAGGCAAACAACACAGACCCTGATCTATATGTGATGTAAATCAGGGTCTATGTTTATTCTACTTATAGCTAACTGCATAGACCCAGATCTGTTATTGCATCATGTAACTGGGTCTAAGTGGTATTTGTTTCGTATGCTGGCATATACAGTATATGTGATAAGTTGTCAGCTGATTATGGCATGACAGATCACGGAGTAATAGCTCAATATTCTGTTATTTACTAAAGTTACATCACATATTTAAGTTTTTGAAATTTTTCTTTCTGGTTTTGTATTTGTCTTCCAGATTTGGCACCAAAGCAAGTCAGAGTAAACAGTGTCAAGTAAGTAGCTCCATAAAACTGCTGTTGATACTTTGGTTAGCAGAATACTATATTTATAAAATGCATAATCCCTATGGTTACATCTCTTCACCGTAATCCTATCTTTTGAGTTTTTGGATAAGTCTGAGAGTAAATATAGACCCAGGGGTCGACTTTAGCTGCATGAATGCATTAGTCTTTTTATATATAATTATTGCCCAAAATGGTCCCACTCTTATAAAAGTAATTTTATAAAAGAGGTGGCCTTTCTTAAGGGATTACAAATTTAAATTGTAATTACATATGGCATAAGCAAGGCATGACTAATTCTTAAACATTTTTGTTTCAAAGTTGCATGCATGTGGAATTATGTGAAACTGTTATTAATGACATTATAAAAAGAATTCATGAGTCATCCATATCGTAATATTGTTCACTTTTCTTGAATCATTTGACCTTAAATGGAATGTTCTTTTGTGCAAAGCACAGCAAATCTTAGGTGTCATCTTCATATGACCTGGTTACATTATATTGGATAACTTACTGTGCTACCTTCAAACCCTGCCCTCCCAGAAATATGGAAAGCCATTATCTAGCTGTACAAAGGGATCCAACTCTTACAAGTTAACTCCCATCACAAAAAAAATCTATTTTAATCTTGTATTGAAATTTCATCATCCATAATTTATTTTCAGTGGTATAGGCAGTCAAATTGTTGTTGTAAATGGTGCATATGATGATATCCAGAGAATTCATTCTTACTTTTTCAGTTATTGTACCATTTGATATTGTGACATGATTTTATCTGTAACATTCAGTTTCATTACACTATTATGTATTATTTATTACACTTTTAAGTCATTTAAATGATGTGATTTACAATATTTAAGTGTGTGTGTATGTGTGTGTATATATATTGCAACTCTTGATACAGGACTATATCTACAGTATGTGTAATTTTTTTGTTCATGACTGTAAATTGTACTGATCATCTGTAATCAAGATATTAGATAACTAACTTTTGTTGTTGTTATTGTTTGGCTTAATGCCATTTTTCAGCACATGATAGGCTATACATGGTAGCCAGTATTAATGGTGGAGGAACAAACCGTGAAAACCGAAGAAAGAACCACTGACCCACGAGAAGCTACTGGCAAGCTTTTTCAGATATCCACATTAACTGAATCTTTGAGTCAAACTAAATTTTGTACACATGTATAAAATTAAGATTTTAATAGTGTAGATTGCGTAGTATCAATAAATATCTGTTTACTTTAAGTGTTTGCAATAATGAATAATAATATTAATAATAAAATCTATACAAATTTAGAGTTGTTTCCCATTGGATGGGTTATATCAGGTGGGTTCTTTTGCAGTGTAGGATATGTAGCATAAAGACACTGAAACCAGCAATTTAAGTAAATAACAATCAAGTATTTGCATATAATGCAGAGTGACAATTCAGGATGTGATTATGATTTTTAACGTAGCTTTAAAAAATTTTCAGTCATATCGCTATGATGTCTGCAGTGTGGCAGTTTATAGTGATGTCTAGCACTGGGACATCATGCCGCAGACATGTAGCATGATGTTCCACCCAGTCACATTATCCTGACACCAGGCCAACCAGTACTAACATTAACCTCTTAATGCTGAGTGCCAAGCGAGGCAGCTGTTAGTACCATTTTTGTAAGTCTTTGGCATGACTCGACCAGGGATTGAACACACGACTTCGAGTATTCGAGGCGGACACTCTAACTACTAGGCCACCGGAGTGATTTGACAATTCAGTAGCTATTATTGTGAATTTAATTCCAAATAATCCTAAATTTATGTAGTCTTCAGTGTCCCAATATAACATACTAATGCAATCCAGACTGCCTTTTGAATTAGTCCACAAAATGTAAAGTAATATATTAATATAAAAATCTAGTGCAGACATCATAGCAATATGACTGAAATTTTTTTAAAGCTAAGTTAAAAATCCAAATCACACACACACACAATACAAAAAATTAATGAGTACTTAAGTAATTCCAATGAATACTTTAAACAAATAATTCAGCTTGAATTATATCTAATATCAACAACACAAATGCCAACTTTCAACATGCATTTCTACAGACTGATATAGAACATGAGTTAATTATATATCACATCCCTATTTATACACATTTTCACTTGACTTACAATGTTATAGAATATAAAGCACTCCGACAGAACAACCTAGTCCAATTGTAAACAAGACTGACCTTGAATTCAAGTGATACATAAACATTCTGTTTTCAACTGACAGTCATTGATAAAAATATATATACAGAATAAAATAGAATTTATAGCTGCTGCTCATGTAATGTTTATGCATATTGGTCAAAAATAATTGGTCCAAAATTTTGAAAAGGTATCTTATGTGCTCCAAAAAAAGCATTCAGCAGTACCCCATAGCAAGACGTAACTAACATACACCTCACATCTGAATCATTATTTAGTCTTGAGGTGGATGTCAAGCTGCATTGACCTATATTTCCCATTTTATAGGCTTTGGTGAATCATTGGCATTTAGCTTATGGCCACATAACTTATTTGCATGCTATTTACTTTCTATCTTATCTAGTCACAGGAAAATTGGCATGGGATGCATCTGGATGAGTGCTCATTGAGAAATTGGTCATTATGCATTGTCACATATTTCACAGGTCAAGGTCATGTTAGTCTGAATATTGTTTCTGAGTGGTAATTTCTGTTTACAATAACTTGTGGAGTCTAACCAATAGACTGCTATAGTACAAGTCACGCTGGTCATGTAAGCATATTTACTGATATAAGTTTAAAAAATAATTTTATTTAAAAAATTTAATCATAATATAGTTATAACAAAGTTTATTTAGTTGTGATTTTTGAGTGATCTATGCATTAATTGTCATAATAAAAATTCCAGATGAAAATCAACAATTGTCATGAATTTTTACAATGTCAGTTCAGCAATAGACTGGGCAAAGAAAGTCAGTATTGGATTGAACTTTACTAATGTACAATCATGTGAACAAGAACTATCATGCATGTTCAACCATCTCCTGTATGGATGTTCAACTATGAATGGGACAGAGGAGTAACATACAATAAGTTTTATTCTTAGCATGTACATACGACATTTCTTCAAATTGATAATTTAGTGTGTTGTAAAATTTGACTAAAATAAAATCTGAATTTACAGCTGTCTTTCTAATCTTTTACATGTATGAATGCATATATGTATATGGGGCAAATAGGTATTATGTACAAATTGAAATAAAAAATGTGACATACCATACAGAAGACATAAACACAAAGTTACATATTAATTACCTCCAGTTTTTTGGACTTGTGTGACAATTTTTTCCTGCAGGTGTTTCCCCAGGCTTTATTTATAAATGACAACATTGTCGTGTCTAGGTTTACGTTTGTAGAACAACTTTTTCCCTACTGCAGGCATGTTCCCTCTTATGTGGTAGAGCATGACAAAACCTGTTTAAACGAGATCACCCCACTTGCTTGACTATGCCTAAAAATGTTAAGTACATTGTCATCGAATTTGCTGTTAAGCATTTTTTGAGGAATTTATACAGTAATCATAAATGGAACTTGGATGGATAAGGTGTGAAATAAAGTGAATAAATGCCATTTAAAGGTATGTGTAATCAGATTCTCCAAAATGATACTATAGCTGCAAAAGGTGACTTAGATCGCATATGTGAGCTATGTTACTTGCACTATACAAGTTTCAAATTGACCCAGTCGCCCTACCTCATGCCACTCCACAACCCTGACTGTTCCATGTGGATTGTAACCCAAAATCCAGTACATTTTTGTTGTGTTTTTGCTATGACTGCATGATTACAGTTAAACATAAAGTTTCAGTGTTGCTTTAACTACAAATTTCGGAGATTCAACCTTGAACCCCTACTGTGGACCACATGGAAGTACACCGGCAACTCTAACTTTATTATAGATGGATATTATGTTCCAAGTTTAATGGGCAGCCTAATGTTCCAAGTTTAATGTGCAACCTAATGTTCCAAGTTTAATGAGCAACCTATGTTCCAAGTTTAATGGGCAACCTATGTTCCAAGTTTAATGGGCAACCTATGTTCAAAGTTTAATGGGCAGCCTAATGTTCCAAGTTTAATGGGCAACCTATGTTCAAAGTTTAATGAGCAACCTATGTTCAAAGTTTAATGGGCAGCCTAATGTTCCAAGTTTAATGAGCAACCTATGTTCAAAGTTTAATGAGCAACCTATGTTCAAAGTTTAATGAGCAACCTATGTTCAAAGTTTAATGAGCAAGCTATGTTCCAAGTTTAATGGGCAGCCTAATGTTCCAAGTTTAATGGGCAACCTATGTTCAAAGTTTAATGAGCAACCTATGTTCAAAGTTTAATGAGCAACCTATGTTCAAAGTTTAATGAGCAACCTATGTTCAAAGTTTAATGGGCAAGCTATGTTCCAAGTTTAATGGGCAACCTATGTTCCATGATTAATGGGCAACCTATGTTCCAGATGTTTAAAAATTTGCAACGTATTTTCCTACTCTGTTTCATTCTTCTTCAGCCCAGGAGTGATTGTGACAGAAATCCACAAACGAGGAGGATTAGATGAAGAAGCCTATCAAAAGGTGAAATTAATGCATTAGACGGGGTTTTGATACATTTTTAGACCAAGTGTGAGCCTATCAAAAGGTAAAATTAATGCATTAGATGGGGTTTTGATACATTTTTAGATCAAGTGTGAGCCTATCAAAAGGTGAAATTAATGCATTAGACGGGGTTTTGATACATTTTTAGACCAAGTGTGAGCCTATCAAAAGGTGAAATTAATGCATTAGACGGGGTTTTGATACATTTTTAGATCAAGTGTGAGCCTATCAAAAGGTGAAATTAATGCATTAGAGGGGGTTTTGATACATTTTTAGATCAAGTGTGAGCCTATCAAAAGGTGAAATTAATGCATTAGACAGGGTTTTGATACATTTTTAGACCAAGTGTGAGCCTATCAAAAGGTGAAATTAATGCATTAGACGGGGTTTTGATACATTTTTAGATCAAGTGTGAATCTTTCTTGTATTTCTGGTGTAAGGATTTTTAGAAATTGAGATTAACAGTCACATGACTGATAGAAAATGAGGTTAGCAGCCAGATGATTGAGAATAAGGTAGGAAAGCAGTCACATGACTTACAAAGTGAGGTTAGCAGTCTAATGATCGATGTAAAGTTAGGTTGGTAGTCACAATCATATCTTCACAAGTGGATATCATAATTAATATCTATGTTAAGTTCATTTATTACATTTCCTATTCATTTCCAGAGTTGAATTTGCTTTTGACCATTCACCTTGTCTAATACCTAATAATGCTTAATGATATGAATTGTCCACTCAATCCAGTATGGACACATGGACAAAATGTTTAAGTGTCCACTGCAGATAATGGATGTCCACTACATCTGGTTGATTTTCCATAAGTTTGCTGGACATCCACTCAATCTAGTAGAACTCAATGGCAGCTGCTGTGGGTGTTATGGCACTCCCATTGATTTAATTGTATTCACTCTGATAGCTGAGAAAATAAAGAAACAATTGAAAGAATAGCTGTTGCCATATACCTGACCATGGCAGGTGTCAAAAGGTTTCATACCTTTACCTGTACTAACTATGCAGTGATTACATGTATAAATTATGTAGTAGTTAACTGTACAAACTATGCACTCATTACCTGCACAAACTATGCAGTGATTACATGTATAAACTATGTAGTAGTTAACTGTACAGACTATACACTCATTACCTGCACAAACTGTGCAGTGGTTACATGTATAAACTATGTAGTAGTTAACTGTACAAGCTATGCACTCATTACCTGCACAATCTATGCAGTGATTACATGTATAAACTATGTAGTAGTTAACTGTACAAGCTATGCACTCATTGCCTGCACAAACTATGTAGTGGTTACATTTCTTGAGTGATTTATCAGTGGTCTAGTTAGGGATGCTCATGGACGAATGCTGGATAAAATACAAGATTTAAAGTTTATTGTTTTTCTTCAAAGAAAAAGTTCCTTTTTAAAATGTTCTTTCCTGTTGATTGATTACATGTAATTATATCTGTCATATATTTACATGCAGAAATTAACGTACTTAACACACTACTCAGCACCACAAGGTAACTTGGATGTTCTTTTTAAATAAATTATATTTCATTAAGTGCTTGTTGTACGTAGTATTAATTTGTCACCTTCACTTTAATGTCCCTACTGTTTCCAAAACCTCTGTTAAAGAAATTATTGAAAATAGTGTACAAATAAAACATGAATTGCCCCATTTTATCAGAGGAACAAAAAAGATAGTAAGATAATTCTAATTTATTGCATTCATCCTTAAGATAAGATATAAAACAAGTTTATATCAAGTAAATAGATATATTAATCAAATTTAATAATTGCCAGGGATATACATGCCACTAACAACTTTTGAAAATGAAGATATCCCCTAAGACTAACAAGGAAACAAAGTGATTACAAATGCCATACAATTTACATGTATAGTGTACATGCATGATGAAGTACAAGAGATTTAGTTATGTCTGTGTTATAATTCTTTTTCAGTTTTTTGTTAGCAAGAATAATGTGGCATTGTATAATAAAGCTTTGAAATGCAATCTATGCTAGAAATGTTCTTGTGTTACTTTGCTCATATAATTAGAAGAAGACTATCTGACAGCATAACAGTGTTTAATTGTGCTGAATTCATCTATACTATATTCAGGGCCGCTGTCAGTCGTTGTTCATGCCATAAATTAAATGATTTTTAAGAAAAAGATCTATATTCATCACTTTTTTAAATCTATTATCAAGTACCAGCTGACAAGTGACATTTTTAGTTCATCCACTATGCTGATTAAAAATGGTCAGGCAGGAAGGTATTCTAGCATAGATGTTTCAGAAGAAACATTAACTTCTGAATGAAAATGTTCTTTGTTGTTTTTGGAGAGAGAAAAATTTGGACTGAAAATACAAGTTAATTTATATTTTTATGTAAATTTGGTTTCCAACACTATATAAAACAAACTATATGAAATTGTTAATTTTGCCATTAATTTTTCAACATAGCATACATAATGCAAATCAATTTTAGTAGCACATATCTTTGATATTTTTTTACAGAAGATCTACTATACTGCAGGATTTCTTTTCATTAAATGCTTCTTTCTTTGTGATAAAATTTGTTTATCATATGCAAAAATGAGTGATTATGCACCATAACGTTTGATTGATAATGTGGCCAAGAGTCTGCCATTAAGCTTGCTAGAGTTGAAATGAATACCAAATTTGACAATTCACAGAATGTACTCTAATAGTATTTAAATATTTGTCAGTATTGATAAAAGTATTAAATCCATCGTCTTTTCCTTCTATTTCACACACACACAGACACAGACACACACACACACACACACACACACACACAGTCCCAGCCAAGCTAAATTTAAAACACAGTGAACAAAATCATCAAAATCTAATAACTTAAATATAGTTTTCTTTGTTTATGTTAGATAAATGAGCCAAAGCATTTAGTGTATACTTTTTATAGGCCATTTTACAGTTAGATGGGGCCAAAGCATTTAGTGTATACTTTTTATAGGCCATTTTACAGTTAGATGGGGCCAAAGCATTAAAAGTATACTTTTTATTGGCATTCAGTAGAATTTTTTTAAGGTCATTTTAGTTAGGAGTCAGTGTTTAATATGAACTTTTTTTTAGGCATTTTACAGTTTGACAGGGACCAAAGCATTAAATGTATACTTTTTTCAGGCATTTTACAGTTGGATAGGGACCAAAGCATTAAAAGTATACTTTTTCTGCTGCATTTTACAGTTGGATAGGGCCTAAACATTAAATGTATATTTTGTCTTTTATAAGCCATTTTACAGTGAGATATATGCCAGTGCATGCAGATTTGGGGTGGGTGGTTTAGAGGTCATTTTACAGTTAGTTAGGGTCAAAGCATTCAAGTTATACTTTTTATGTCATTTTAGTTAGATAGGGCTAAAGCATTCTGGGTATTCTTTGTTTAGGACATTTTACTGTTAGACAAGGACAGAGCATTCAATATATACTTTTTATAGACCATTGTACAGTTAGATACAGCCAATACATTCATTCTATGCATTTTATTTGGCATTTTACAGATAGATAATGACCAGAATACTGTCTAATTGTTATTAACCATTTTACAGTTAGATAGTGACCAGAATATTGTGTAATTGTTATTAACCATTTTATAGTTAGATAGTGACCAGAATACTGTGTAATTGTTATTAACCATTTTACAGTTAAGATAGTGACCAGAATACTGTGTAATTTTTATTAACCATTTTACAGTTAGATAGTGACCAGAATACTGTGTAATTATTATTAACCATTTTATAGTTAGATAGTGACCAGAATACTCTGTAATTGTTATTAACCATTTTATAGTTAGATAGTGACCAGAATACTGTGTAATTGTTATTAACCATTTTATAGTTAGATAGTGACCAGAATACTGTGTAATTGTTATTAACCATTTATAGTTAGATAGTGACCAGAATACTGTGTAATTGTTATTAACCATTTTATAGTTAGATAGTGACCAGAATACTGTGTAATTGTTATTAACCATTTTATAGTTAGATAGTGACCAGAATACTGTGTAATTGTTATTAACCATTTTATAGTTAGATAGTGACCAGAATACTCTGTAATTGTTATTAACCATTTTATAGTTAGATAGTGACCAGAATACTGTGTAATTGTTATTAACCATTTTATAGTTAGATAGTGACCAGAATACTGTGTAATTGTTATTAACCATTTTATAGTTAGTGACCAGAATACTGTGTAATTGTTATTAACCATTTTATAGTTAGATAGTGACCAGAATACTGTGTAATTGTTATTAACCATTTTATAGTTAGATAGTGACCAGAATACTGTGTAATTGTTATTAACCATTTTATAGTTAGATAATGACTAGAATACTGTCTAATTGTTATTAACCATTTTACAGTTAGATAGTGTTCAAAGCATTCAAATTATATCTTTATAAAGCTTTCTACAGTTATGAGTTCAACGATGTGACTTAAAAGAGAATAATATCGTGAATAGTCACAACATAGCATACATAGAGTGGAATCAGGTATTTTCAAAAGTTGGTTAAATGATACCTGGGAAACTGTTAATTTCAAAATTAAACATCTTGCTGCAATTGATACAGATTTCTCACTTATAACAAATGAGCAATGTTAATTTGAAGAAAAAAAACAACTTTTTATAATATACACTTCAGAAATAATATTATTTTGGACATTGCTTCCCATGATACTTATATAAAACTCAGATTGATTATCTTAAAATGGGAATTATTGTGTCTTTTATAAGGAACATACTTTCCCATGCTTTTCATTTTTCAATACAGGATAATGTTTTAAACCAAATTATCATTGTGATTCTTTTTGCAAAATCACCTGTCACTGATCTTTTTTAGTGTTTCCAAAAATAATGGCTCAGGAATAAAATTACAGACTCTTACTGTACATACTAAAATCATAAGAGAAAAAGTTTTGGCATCCAGAAACTTAGTCCAAAAACTTGGAGTAGAAATTGTATACATTGATGTACTTTTTGCAGAATGAGAATTTATTTTAGCATACCACACGAAATTTGATGGGATGGCCTTGTGTGTGTCATGTATCATTGTTGTTTGTCTGGTCACTCTGGAGTCAGTACTTGTGATCCAGCTTTTATGAGACGGGCTTATATCATGGAAGTATCTGATGAATTTGATAATCAGTGAGATCCACACAAGTTGTCATGCATCTGATTAGCTAACCTTGTGATAACAACCTTGGAATGCCTGCCTATATCATCATAAGTTAGGTAGGCAAGGAGTGAGATACATGCATATTAATGAGAGACATGAATATTAATGAGGTAATCTAGGTAGGACCAGGTCAGAAAGGAGTGAAATACATGAATATTAATGAAGTCATCTATGTAGGACTTGTGTTATGTGTCTAGGCTCATACAAAAGTAACAAAAAAAGAGTGAAGACAGCAAGCTTTGTAAAATTTATCAAAATAATTATTTCCTTTGAAAAACAAGGTAAAAATGAGAAAAAGACTTATGGTTTACAAACCAAATCCAAAACTGATCCAAGAATTAAAAAATGTAAGTTCTATAAAAAAAAAGCCCTAAATGAATTACAGTTCAAATCCCAATGAAATTCAAATGGAAGGTGATAGATACATCTTCAATGGTCTGCTTTGTCCTAAGTGTCAATTTTTTTGTTGAATCACCAAGAATAATATTCTAAAGAAAATCAAAACCAGTAGACAAAATTATCATTACAATAACATTTAATTTAATAAAATAAAAATAAAAATTTAAAACTTTCAAACAAGTAATTAAATTATATATACATAACACCTGGCTGGTAAGGAGTGAGATACTTGCATATTAATGAGGTAATCAAGGTAGTAACAGGTTGGTAAGGAGTGAGATACTTGCATATTAATGAGGTGATCTAGTATATGTTGGACTGAGAAACTAAATTTCTGATTCAATGATGACAAACTTTGGTTATCTGTTTATATTGCTAGGATCTTGAATGAGTTCAATAATTGCAAGATCCCAGCATATAATGTGAGTTTTTCTTGCATCTGATTGGCTGAGCTTTTTGCCAGTGTTGAGGTCATATTTTTTTATCCAGTTTGGATTGAACTTCAGGGCCTCCATTTTGGATTGGACTTTTGGGCTTATATAATATCATGCATGATATCAATAATGGGTGAGATCCTGAAGTATTAATGAGGTAAACTTGCATCCTTTTCACTGAGAATGTTTCCATTGCAGAAACTGTATTTCTGAGCTGATGTAAGTATGATAAAATACAATTAAGTCATGAAGATTTTATAAGCATGATCAGTGCATATTGATGAGGTGATCATACATCTGATTGGCTGATCTTGTCAGTGTTTTAGTGATAAATGCATACTGATGAGGTGATCATGCATCTGATTGGCTGATCTTGTCGGTGTTATAGTGATAAATGCATATTGATGAGGTGATCATGCATCTGATTGGCTGATCTTGTCAGTGTTTTAGTGATAAGTGCATATTGATGAGGTGATCACACCTAATTAGCAGACTGATCTTGCTAGTGTGTGAGTGACTGTTTCATATTAAGAGTTTTATTAAACTTAGTAAAAAGCATTATATTATGCAGATGTCCATTGTTTTATTACAAGTGAGGTCTGTGCATATTAATGAAGTTCAGCACAGTTATAAATAGTTCCTAATTCATATGTTATATAATGACTGTTTTCTTTTAACACATCTTCTTGTCTCTAAAGTAAAGCATGGAAATAACCCATACTTTTGACTGTTTTGAATAACAGGTTTGGGGCTACACATAGTTCTTCCTCTTGCAAAAAGATGCAAAACAACATTTTAAAGAAACATATTTACAATAAAAGATATATAAATCTGATATAAAGAATGGATACAGATTAACAAAATAATATTTTAAGGCTGTTTTTCTAATATAACTTACTTGAACTCATGACAGACATTTTAAGTATGGTTTAGTCATCCACAGATGCAGTGTAGAATTTTGTATCGTTTTTAAATAAATATAAGCTATTTGAGTAATGAGTATACCATGACATTCATTTTCATAAACGTCCATTCCTGGGTATCATCTATGTTTAAAAGGAGAACTGTTAGGAACTAAAATGAAAACTTTGCCATTTATAAGTTTTGAACAAAGGCATAAAATTAAAATGTAACAGGTAACAGTCAGAATAGTTAAAATAATTGGTAATAAGATTGGTTTTATAAAAGCAATGAATTATCACAATCTTAAGACACCTGGTTTGCAAGAGCAGTGAATTATCACAATCTTAAGACACCTGGTTTGTAAGAGCAGTGAGTTATCACAATCTTAAGACACCTGGTTTGTAAGAGCAGTGAATTATCACAATCTTAAGACACCTGGTTTGTAAGAGCAATGAATTATCAACTTGTGAGGGCAACAAATTATCACAATCTTAAGACAACTGGTTCGTAAGAGCAGTGAATTATCACAATCTTAAGACACCTGGTTTGTAAGAGCAGTGAGTTATCACAATCTTAAGACACCTGGTTTGTAAGAGCAATGAATTATCAACTTGTGAGGGCAACAAATTATCACAATCTTAAGACACCTGGTTTGCAAAAGCAGTGAATTATCACTATCTTAAGACACCTGGTTTGTAAGAGCAATGAATTATCAAGATCTTAAGACACCTGGTTTGTAATAGCTACAAATTATCACAATCGTAAAAAGCCTGGTTTGTAAGAGCAATGAATTATGACAATCTTAAGACACTATTAGAATGATATATTTTTGTAGACAAAGAGAACTTGGAAAATATTTGATTTGATTCATTCATGTTAGAGCCATTGTACAAACTGGAGTCTAGTAAAAACTTAGTGCATTGATGTCCTTGGATGGATCAGAATTTCTTTACACTGGGGGTGGAGTGAATTGCTGGGTTTTTTTTTTTATCTTTCTCCAAGAAGAACACTTCCTCCTGAACAAGTGTCCAACTTGAAAACTTTATTTGCAGAGAAATGAGAAATTATTAAT
This sequence comes from Potamilus streckersoni, assembly GCA_016746295.1. Taxonomy (NCBI): domain Eukaryota; kingdom Metazoa; phylum Mollusca; class Bivalvia; order Unionida; family Unionidae; genus Potamilus; species Potamilus streckersoni. Next base: position 1,225,925 of record JAEAOA010000708.1, read on the forward strand.
GAAAAATTCACATTTGATGTTCTTAAATATCTGGAAGCAATTTTTATATGTTGAGTTCTACAATCACTAGTATTACTTTGTTAAAAGACCTAAGATAGTTGTTCGTTGTGCTAGCACATGTATTGTACATTATTTGATGGCATTTTCATAATTGATGCCATGTCTCACTAAAGTTTGAATCTTGTTCCTCTTAGCTTGTTATGAACAAAAGAAAAACTACCCCAATATACTTTTCTTATGAAATACTTCCAGATTTAATTACTAAGAGTAAAATCTCATGACTTTAAAAACAAGCAAAAAACCCCTGAATTATTATTTCAGTTTGTGTTTAAAGTCCTTTGATAAGTTTTGAACAAGAGGCTATGCATGTTATATATTTATCTTTGGAAATAAATTGTATCATCTGTAGTTGTGTTCTTATAATTCAACATAATCAGAGTTTTTTAAATGGTTAATTAGTAATTAATGTCTGCCAGGTAGATTATACCAAGCCCACTCATGCCTCATGTTGGTAGTGTGCTATGGCATACATAATTTTATGCCCGCACAACCAGTTGTTATGAACCTACTGCTGGTACTGGCAGTTGGGATATAATGCTTTGATTCGTTTTTTTCTTTCTTTCCATCCATGGAATTTTGTTACCACAGTTATCAATAATGACATCACACAGATCAGGTTAATTTTGTTGGCATTTTCTCTCCTTATGTACATTATCTGTTATATCTTCATGCATTTTAAATGATGTTTATATATTTGTTATGAGGTGGGTTTTTTACTTTTCATTTTTACATATTTTAAAGATGCACACGTTTCATTGCAAGCCTCACAAGCATAATGATACAAAACTACTTGAGACAGGCACATTAAATTTCCTTCTGTATGGAGATGACCTGATTTTTACATGCATAATGTGTTGGTAATGTTTAGATTTTAACCCAGTTCTCTTTTAGAAGAAAAACTTGCAAGTGTGTTATCCAGCCCACCAGACAGGCTTGGATGCATATTTTTTTTGTCATGTATTTGTCCAATTATGCATGATTAGTGTTATGTGACACCGGTACTTTTCAGGATAGAAATTTGACCTTGGGATGTGATTGAAGGTCATCTGTTTCATGCTGAGGGATATAATTATGCCCATAGAGTCAAAACATAGAAACTATTTTAGATCCCCACCCTATAATGTACACTTTTATTGGGTGTGAAAAGACAATATCAGGTATACATTTATATAAATAAATATGCCCTTGAGTCTTTCTTTACCCCCAGGAACTTGGCCCCTGGGCCACAACTTGAACCTTGGGAGATTCCCACCATGTAACCATGTATACATTTATGGTATCAAACAACAAATTTATAAATATAAGAAACTAACATGGACCCTAGGGTCCATCATTTATCTTCTGGAATCCTGGTTTATAGCTTGGAAATTATTGAGATTCTTTTCTATAAACCATATGTATGCACTTAGTGGGCGTCAATGGACAAATTTATACATGGAAATGACATTTCTACCCTCGGAGACATAGCCCTGACATATGCAACTGAACATGACCATTGGGTCTGTTCTCACCCACTGAGACTAGACTCTGGAGTCACAGGTTTGGTAGGAGAGTACAGTGTGGGAAGTATGGGGACATATGTTTTACAAAACACTCAAGTTAAATATTTTTTTGTAAATTTTGGGGGACTTTGACTTTTTGAGTGCTAACTTCAGAGCACAACTATACCAAAACAATGAAATTGACATAGATGATCTGATTATTTGACCAAGATTATCTGATTATTTGACCTAGATTATCTGATTATTTGACCTAGATGATCTGATTTATTTGACCTAGATGATCTGATTATTTGACCTAGATGATCTGATTATTTGAATGATTTATTTAATACTTAGCATGATGACACTAAGCCATGGGGGGCCCCGAGTGGCCGAGTGGTCTAAAGCGCTGTCCGTTACGGATCACTGCCATCTCACCTCTGTCTGCGTGTGTTCGAGTCTAGGATTCGGCTAATGTAGATATGTGAGAAAGCTTGCCAGTAGCTTCTTGTGGGTCGGTGGTTCTTTCCGGTGATTTCCCGGTTTCTTCCTCCACCATTAATACTGGCCGCCATGAATAGCCTATCTTGTGCTGAAAAATGGCGTTAAGCCCAACAACAACAACAACTAAGCCATGGAATGCATATTGACAAGAAAATAACCAGATATTTTTTGCTATTTAAATAATTTGCAAACTTTTTTCACATCCTTAGAGTTTTTGAACTATGCCTTTTTTCTTCAGCTGCAACATGCATTCTAAATTCATAGATTTATATGCATTTAATGACTTTTAGTTCTCTTTGTTCAGTCTCATATTTCCTTTTCAGTTTTTGGAGAGAACAAAGTTTACGCATGCCCTGGGTCGTCCTGGTCAGGTGGAAGAGGTTGCCAGCATGATAGCTTTCCTGGCATCAGATGCTGCATCCTTCATCACTGGTGTACAGATTCCGATAGATGGGGGCAGGCATGCCATGTGCCCTAGATAATTGATGATTACTATAATTGACTTCTTAGGACAGCAACTTTACAGTGCAAACAGTATTTGTTGACTACTTATTGCAAGCCTCAACATCTTGAGCTGCAGTGACTGAGTGGTAAATTGCATGCCAGATGCAGGTTTAATTCCTACCATTGGACCAACCTGAATCCGCTACCATAGTGTGTCCTTGGACAAGGCAATTTGCTCTTGGCACTCAATAACCTACTTCTGCTGTAAAGCTTAAAACCAAAAGTCTTTACATCTAAAAATTTAAATTATTAATTAAATTTCAACCATTTCACAAGAGACACTCATATTGTATTCTTCAAAATATTTAGATAAAACATTTATACAGAAAATGATTGATTACTGATGATTTTTGATCTGTGGAAATTAGTTTCTGCTGATAAAAGATGAATGCATTTCATAGACATCTAAAAAAATCTTGATACATGTATTATTTTTGTTTTAGAATAATATAAGTTTTATTTCTTTTAGAACATGGGAGCTAATAAACAAATTATCACATTTTCATAATTTAAAAAAAAAAAAAATGTTCTCCAACTAGGTGCTTATCAAAAGTTTAATGCTCAGTCAGTGGAATAGTATTCAAGACATGGGTATTTTTAAAGTAAAATAGGACTACATTTAAATTTCATGTTTACTTCTCTTACATATAAAAGTAAAAAATGTATTTAGTCTATAAATGTAAGTTGTTTAATAAACTGCTGTCAGTAAAAAAGTGTTATTGTAATGTTCATAGATGCTTATCAGTGACAAAATTTTGAACCATTATTTATATTGGTTGAAAGTTGTTAATACTTAGTATTGTACAATATTTGTTTTTTATAGAAATGAAATGTGGAAATATTTGACTCCTGAAACCCCCAGTGATAATGCATTTATAAAAACATGGTTTCCAAAACTTTTTAATCAAAAAAGAAGAAAGAATAAGCAAGAATTTTGTTTGTAATGCTCATAAGGTCATGATAACTTCACACTTAGATCAAATGCAGAACCTTCACTCTTAGGCACTGTATTGTAATAAGACAGTTTAAAAGTAAAGGCACTCAGTGATTAATTTCCACTATTTCTCAATTTACTTAATTGACTGGCAATAGTTTGGATGATTTTGTGTTTTCTAGTCATTGGATGATTGCAGTGTGAGAGTCCATTAGGCTAATTTATTTAGGTAAAGTACATATAGTGGAATTGACCAATTTGTTCACAGCCAGGCAAGTCTGAGATGAATGTTGAATAAATGAGTATTTGCACTAAGTTGCCCTGCATGAGAATGTTTAAGGTATCTCAATTAAGATGTTTAACGTATCTCAATAAAGATGTTTAAGGTATCTCAATTAAGATGTTTAAAGTATCTCAATTAAGATGTTTAACGTATCTCAATTAAGATGTTTAAGGTATCTCAATTAAGATGTTTAAAGTATCTCAATTAAGATGTTTAAAGTATCTCAATTAAAATGTTTAAAGTATCTCAATTAAGATGTTTAAGGTATCTCAATTAAGATGTTTAAAGTATCTCAATTAAGATGTTTAAGGTATCTCAATTAAGATGTTTAAGGTATCTCAATTAAGATGTTTAAGGTATCTCAATTAAGATGTTTAAGGTATCTCAATTAAGATGTTTAAGGTATCTCAATTAAGATGTTTAAGGTATCTCAATTAAGATGTTTAAAATATCTCAATTAAGATGTTTAAGGTTTAAAGTATCTCAATTAAGATGTTTAAAGTATCAATTAAGATGTTTAAGGTATCTCAATTAAGATGTTTAAGGTATCTCAATTAAGATGTTTAAGGTATCTCAATTAAGATGTTTAAGGTATCTCAATTAAGATGTTTAAGGTATCTCAATTAAGATGTTTAAGGTATCTCAATTAAAATGTTTAAGGTATCAATTAAAATGTTTAAGGTATCAATTAAAATGTTTAAGGTATCTCAATTAAGATGTTTAAGGTATCTCAATTAAGATGTTTAAGGTATCTCAATTAAAATGTTTAAGGTATCTCAATTAAAATGTTTAAGGTATCTCAATTAAGATGTTTAAGGTATCTCAATTAAGATGTTTAAGGTATCTCAATTAAGATGTTTAAGGTATCTCAGTTAAAACCAATGGTTACTTTGTGATCATATGGTGACACTTCTTTCAAAGTGGATGAAAAATAACATGGATTGAATATTGCAATCTCCATTGACAACTATGTTTTCTCCAAATTAAAAAATAAATTGTGCTTGCAAGTCATGTCCAACTGCAAACAAAATAGACTCTAATCTGCTATTTTATAATGTACAAGCGATTGGCTTCTCTGTTTGTTTGGACCAGACTTAAAAGTAAGTACATACTGTATATTATTCATTGGAACAGACTTATAAGTGAGTACTAACTGTATATTATTCATTGGAACAGATTTATAAGTGAGTACTAACTGTATATTATTCACTGGACTAGACTTATAAGTGAGTACACACTATATATTATTCACTGGACTAGACTTATAAGTGAGTACACACTATATATTATTCACTGGACCAGACTTATAAGTGAGTACATACTGTATATTATTCTTTGGACCAGACTTATAAGTGAGTACACACTATATATTATTCACTGGACCAGACTTATAAGTGAGTGCATACTGTATATTATTCACTGGACTAGACTTAGAAGTGAGTACATACTGCATATTATTCACTGGACTAGACTTATAAGTGAGTACTAACTGTATATTATTCACTGGACTAGACTTAGAAGTGAGTACTAACTGTATATTATCCACTGGACTAGACTTATAAGTGAGTACACACTATATATTATTCACTGGACCAGACTTATAAGTGAGTACATACTGTATATTATTCACTGGACCAGACTTATAAGTGAGTACATACTGTATATTATTCACTGGACCAGACTTAGAAGTGAGTACATACTGTATATTATTCACTGGACCAGACTTATAAGTGAGTACATACTGTATATTATTCACTGGACCAGACTTATAAGTGAGTACATACTGTATATTATTCACTGGACCAGACTTATAAGTGAGTACATACTGTATATTATTCACTGGACCAGACTTATAAGTGAGTACATACTGTATATTATTCACTGGACCAGACTTATAAGTGAGTACATACTGTATATTATTCACTGGACCAGACTTAGAAGTGAGTACATACTGTATATTATTCACTGGACTAGACTTATAAGTGAGTACATACTGTATATTATTCACTGGACCAGACTTATAAGTGAGTACATACTGTATATTATTCACTGGACCAGACTTATAAGTGAGTACACACTGTATATTATTCACTGGACCAGACTTATAAGTGAGTACATACTGTATATTATTCACTGGACCAGACTTATAAGTGAGTACATACTGTATATTATTCACTGGACCAGACTTATAAGTGAGTACATACTGTATATTATTCACTGGACCAGACTTATAAGTGAGTACATACTGTATATTATTCACTGGACCAGACTTATAAGTGAGTACATACTGTATATTATTCACTGGACCAGACTTATAAGTGAGTACATACTGTATATTATTCACTGGACCAGACTTTAAGTGAGTACATACTGTATATTATTCACTGGACCAGACTTTAAGTGAGTACATACTGTATATTATTCACTGGACCAGACTTATAAGTGAGTACATACTGTATATTATTCACTGGACTAGACTTATAAGTGAGTACATACTGTATATTATTCACTGGATTAGATTTATAAGTGAGTACTAACTGTATATTATTCACTGGACTAGACTTATAAGTGAGTACACACTGTATATTATTCACTGGACCAGACTTATAAGTGAGTACACACTATATATTATTCACTGGACTAGACTTATAAGTGAGTACACACTATATATTATTCACTGGACTAGACTTATAAGTGAGTACATACTGTATATTATTCACTGGACTAGATTTATAAGTGAGTACACACTATATATTATTCACTGGACTAGACTTATAAGTGAGTACACACTATATATTATTCACTGGACTAGACTTATAAGTGAGTACACACTATATATTATTCACTGGACTAGACTTATAAGTGAGTACATACTGTATATTATTCACTGGACTAGACTTATAAGTGAGTACACACTATATATTATTCACTGGACTAGACTTATAAGTGAGTACATACTGTATATTATTCACTGGACTAGACTTATAAGTGAGTACACACTGCATATTATTCACTGGACTAGACTTAGAAGTGAGTACATACTGTATATTATTCACTGGACTAGACTTATAAGTGAGTATGTACTGTATATTATTCACTGGACCAGACTTATAAGTGAGTGCATACTGTATATTATTCACTGGACTAGACTTATAAGTGAGTATGTACTGTATATTATTCACTGGACCAGACTTATAAGTGAGTACATACTGTATATTATTCATTGGAACAGACTTATAAGTGAGTACACACTATATATTATTCACTGGACTAGACTTATAAGTGAGTACATACTGTATATTATTCACTGGACTAGACTTAGAAGTGAGTACATACTGTATATTATTCACTGGACTAGACTTATAAGTGAGTATGTACTGTATATTATTCACTGGACCAGACTTATAAGTGAGTGCATACTGTATATTATTCACTGGACTAGACTTATAAGTGAGTGCATACTGTATATTATTCACTGGACCAGACTTATAAGTGAGTACATACTGTATATTATTCACTGGACTAGACTTATAAGTGAGTACATACTGTATATTATTCACTGGACTAGACTTAGAAGTGAGTACATACTGTATATTATTCACTGGACCAGACTTATAAGTGAGTACATACTGTATATTATTCACTGGACTAGACTTGTAAGTGAGTACACACTGTATATTATTCACTGGACTAGACTTATAAGTGAGTACATACTGTATATTATTCACTGGACTAGACTTAGAAGTGAGTACACACTATATATTATTCACTGGACCAGACTTATAAGTGAGTACACACTGTATATTATTCTTTGGACCAGACTTATAAGTGAGTACATACTGTATATTATTCTTTGGACCAGACTTATAAGTGAGTACGTACTGCATATTATTCACTGGACTAGACTTATAAGTGAGTACGTACTGCATATTATTCACTGGACTAGACTTATAAGTGAGTACACACTGCATATTATTCACTGGACCAGACTTATAAGTGAGTACCTACTGTATATTATTCACTGGACTAGACTTAGAAGTGAGTACGTACTGTATATTATTCACTGGACTAGACTTATAAGTGAGTACACACTGCATATTATTCACTGGACCAGACTTATAAGTGAGTACATACTGTATATTATTCATTGGATTAGATTTATAAGTGAGTACTAACTGTATATTATTCACTGGACTAGACTTATAAGTGAGTACACACTATATATTATTCACTGGACTAGACTTATAAGTGAGTACATACTGTATATTATTCACTGGACTAGACTTATAAGTGAGTACATACTGTATATTATTCATTGGATTAGATTTATAAGTGAGTACTAACTGTATATTATTCACTGGACTAGACTTATAAGTGAGTACACACTATATATTATTCACTGGACTAGACTTATAAGTGAGTACATACTATATATTATTCACTGGACCAGACTTATAAGTGAGTACACACTATATATTATTCACTGGACCAGACTTATAAGTGAGTACACACTGCATATTATTCATTTAACCAGATCTGTGAGAACAGACAGTAAATTATCCATTTTACCTGTGCTGTGTGATTATAGTATATAAAAAAGTACAGCAAAATTTTATTTTGAGTCTTTTCTGAAAACGTAAGTTGGTTGCTTAGGGCTAGTGGCCTCATGGCAATGTGTGCAGAAGGGAAATTTTTTAATGTTGAAATTCAGATGGGTTAAAGAAAGAAATATATCCATAATTACTGTACATATATTTTGTCCTTTTTTAATAGTTTTTGTTACAATGTTGCATGCATCCACATAATTTTGTTTTGCATATGGTAAAACCTGAATTATGAGGCATTGCTAGCTCAGTGACACCCATTCTCCAGTCCTCATTATCTCGGAAAACTCTAGTGGTGATCTACCTCCTCAAATAGAGAGGCTCCAAATCACCAGTGTATTCCGATATGGCAGTTTCTACCTGTGAACAACTCAACATTTTAAAATCAGACACATTCATGTTAGACTCAAATGTCATGGCAGACTATTCAGGAGGGGGTAGTTCATTAATACAGAATGGTCATTCCATCCATCAGTCTTTCTTAGGATGATAGACCTTCTTTGTGACAAGGTGGATTCACAAGTTGCCCACCTTCATCTCTCCAGTTCCAGATCAGATGTTTAGGCAGTTTTCACACTATCAATAAGTTAGGAAGGGTTCTGGACCTTCACCTACACTCCCAAGGGAAATAATCCAGAAGATACGAGGTAAGAACTATGATAGCCCCTCTTTAGATGGGATAAGTCCTTGGTGATAAATCTAGTCAATTTAGCGATAAATATACCAGGAAGATTCAGGCACGGCAGAATCTTTTCATGTAGCCATGGTCACAAATGCTCATCCAATAGCCATGGTTCTTGCCTGGAACGCTTTACGGAACTAACAATTTAAGCCTTATATTTTGGATATACTGGCTTGTTTTTTTGGGGAATGGTGCCATTTCAATACAACTGGAGGACATTTTTTCTCAGGCCCTCTGAAAGGAAAAATCTGGTTCTAGTTATTATCATCTCTGACACATTCAGACATCATAGCAATAATAATATTATCTGTGTTAAAGACCTTTTGTATTTATTAGCTAATTTTGTTTGTTTTCCATCGACCTAACTCGCTCACCCTTCTTCCTAAATGAAAGTTATATTTGGTTCTTACATAGTTCAACTCAAATAAGTTCGAAGCTTTGACCAGCACTTCACTTAAACTATCATACAAAACGTGAGTAGTGAATGGGGTCACCCTAGCGATGATAGGACCTTAATATTAAATCTGGTCATTTTCACTCTGTAGACAAGGGCAATTTAACATGGGGCATTTAAGATAGTGAATGTATAGTGGCAATGTATTGAGCATGTCTAGTGACAAGGGAATTGAACATGGGTGATGTCATGGTACTGAACACTGGCAACAGTGCTGCAAGTGGCTGACCTCAATTGAGTGGAACAGTGTGGCAAGGAGCTGACCTGAATGTGCACTACTTTAGGGAGAAGAGACATAGACATAGAGACAAGGTTAGAGATATAGACATATTACACAAACAAAAATTTATGAACATAAAACTATCACACAAAAATCGACAAAATTTTTTAGGCAAGAGAGAATATATATCTTTTCGAGGCAATGGAGTGGTCCTGGAAAAGGCCTTTTGACTGTCTTCTTTTTTTTTCTTTTCATTCTCCTCTTTTGTCACATTAGCATTCCATCTTCTCATTTCTTTTTTTTCCTCTTTATTCTTTTCTTCTTTTTTTTCTTCTTTTCCTGTTTGATAAGCTCTCTCATAGTCTTTCCTTTTCCTTCTTCCATCCTCACTCTGTGGGAACTATAACATCCATTCTCCACTTTCACCATCAGTTTCGTTAGCATCTCCAGGTCATCTACCTGTTGAAACTGCATTATTTGTCTACAATATTGCTGGTCATCTTCGTTTATTCAATGTTGAACGGCGTGACTGATGAATGCAACGCTTTATATACCTCAGACATGAAGGAAAACGTCCCCTCACACCAGCTACCCATCACATACCAAACAATCCAGTGATGAGAGTGCTAACCTAAAATAACCTTTTATACAAAACAACACACTAATACTAACAAAACCATTATACTTTCTATTAACACATAAGCAAAAGAGTGTTTATAGTCACACTACTTCACATTTACACAAAACAAACATGAGTGTAGGGACAAGGGATTTGTTAAAGGAAAAAAGACAAATTTATGTGCACACACATGCACTCAAATAAAAATGCATGCGCACAAAAATACGTGTACGCAATTATAAACAAAAATGCTATCATACAAGCCAGGGAAATGAAGTGTTTATAGGCACACTCTTATTTTTTACCTACAGACAAACAAAAAGACCTACAAACGTTTGGCAAATGAGTAGTATATCTTTTCTTTGAGTAGTATAGCTTGTTTGTTGGGAGTTATGGCAATCTCTTATAGTCTAATACGTCAATGTCTGGCTGCAGGATTTCACACATATGGTCTGCTTCTTCAGAAAGACAAGGAAAACTCGTGTCTATTCTAGAACGAATTGTCTCTAACTTGATTTCTAGATTGTTGTCGAATTTGGCATACAAGATGACGTTTACCGTCTCGGCTAAAGCTTCTGCACACTTCTTCAAAGTTCCACACGCAGTTGACCGGATTTTAACGAGTGAAATCAAAGGCCCACAAAGGGTAACCTCCTACATAATCATCATACGAAATGCCGTGGCTGCTGTTAGTCCCTAATTGTCTGGTAGTTTCGTACAGGGACAAGTACAATCTCTAGTATTTTGTCTGGCTAAAGTTAGGTTTGAAGGGTCTTGCTATCGGGACTGACTTCGATTTTGAACACTAGGGCCTTATCTCGAAAAGATTGGCAGTCAGGCAGTCTCGGCTTAGTTGAGGGCTTCGTTGCTAACGATACCAACGACTAAACGTTTGGGTAACTTTCCTTGGAACAGATGATCTTTGATCTTAGATCGGTGTCCAGTTGTAATGGTGAAGGTTTTCAATTCCACTCGTCTCATCAGAGACTTGGAGGTCTTTCTGCTAAAAGTCTGGCTGATGTCGTTTCCAATATTAGGTAACATTTCCACGCGTCGCACGTAGAGTCTGGCTTCCTGGACGATGGCTTTGTACTCGTTGACATTGGCCAGCAATTGGAAAACGGTACTGCTACGATTCAGTCTCAAGCAGATATACACGCTGTTGAGCAAATACTTTTATTGCAACCATATAATCAAATACAAACAATCCATTAATTATAAACTACATCATTGCAGGATTTTATTCAACGGCCGTTAAAGCCCACATTGTGATGATTATCGGTTGCTGTTATGACTCTCGTTAAATTTGTCCTTGCCTGCTGTGTCAGGTACTCTCGGTAAGGGTAAGTATCCATGCTGACTAGTTTCTTGTTCAAGTACAAATCCACTTCGCTGAACAAAGAATGCATGAAATTGTTTATGGGAGCTTCTCTAGCATTGGCTACCATAGCGGTGTCGTACGTTTTGATCACAAAGACTTTCAGGTGCTAATAACTGCTACTCAGATCGATGTAATCTTCGAGCTGTCCTTTGATTTTAAATTAGATGGGGCTGATGTCAAAGAGGAGATGGGATGAAAATCTATCTACCCATTGGGATTCTTGCGGCTTCATCATAGTTGGTGACATGGCAAACAGATCCAGTTCCGACTTGGAACGTTCGTAAGACTCTCGGTGAATCGTTTTTTTTTTCTTCCTGTTATAAAAAAGCACATCATTCGTCAATCGCGCCATTGAACATTAATAAACGAAGATTGTCAGGAGACAAAATAATGATGACCTGGGGATGCTAGAAGAACTGTTGGTGAAAGTGGAGTATGGGTGTTATAATCACATAGAGTGAGGATGAAACGGCAAAGGATAGACAGAGAGATGATTAAACAGGAAAAAGGAAGTAAAGGATGAGAAAGAGGTAAAAGAAGAAATGAGAAGATATAATGCTAATGTGATTAAAGGGGAGGAGAATGAAAAGAGAAACAAGAGAAGATAGAGGAGAAGGATAAAGGATAAAGAGGAGGGTGAAAATGAGAATAAAAAGAAGAAAAAAGTAGTGGAGAAAATAAGATGTCGGTGGAGGAGAATAAGAGAGGAGACAAAATAGAAGAAAGTTAGAAGGTTTTTTCCAAAGCCACTCCACTGCCTCGAAAAGATATCTATTCTCTGTTGCCTAAAAATTTTGTCGATTTATTTGTCTGATATATTTATGTTCATAAATCTATGTTTGTGTCATATGTAAATGTCTTTGTCTATGTCTGTAGCACTAATTCTGATCACGTATCTATGCCTATGTCTATATTGTCCCTAGATTAGCGCAAATTCAGGACAGTCGCTTGACACCTTGTTCCACCCGATTGAGGTCAACCACTTGCAACATTGCTGCCAGTGTCCAGTACCGTGACAAAACTCCTGTTCAAGTTCCCTTGTCGCTAGACAGGCCCAATACATTGCTGCTATACATTCCCTATGTTAAATTCCCTTCGTCGCAAGAGTGCAAACGACCAAATTTAACATTAAGGTTCCATTGTCGCTACGGTGCCCCCAATTATTACTAACGTGGTTCCATCTTCCATATATAAATTATCTTTACCATTTAATTTGTTATGAATTATCTTCCTCAGTTGCTTTGTGTGTGAGATTGCTAAAATGACTTAACAGTAGTCATCTAAATAAATTCTGAATAAACGGCCACAATTCTTCTCGAAATGTACATTTAAATATTGCTTCCTAGTCAGTTCATATATATATATATATATATATATATATATATATATATATATATATATATATATATATATATATATATATATATATATATATATATATATATATATATATGGAATTAAGTGCAAACATTTAGGTAGTGAATGTCATAGACAATATATTCCTTTTCCTTTCTTTGACCTTTGTTATTCAACTTTGTTGAGCTAACGACATTAAAAGAAAAATAAATGTTTAGTTTACCCGTTTTCAAACCTCTCGTTCATTTTTTCGTTCGTTTTTTATTCTATTTTTTCTCTTTTGTTTGTAGATTTCCCCCTTTAAATCAGCTGCAGAAGTCAAGAATTTGTCTTGCCGTTTATGTTCAGTGTTTTTTGGATCTATGCTGTTTAACTGGCTTTGATGAAGAGCTTCTTTAGCTAGAAACGTTTATTGATATTTTCTGAAACATATCAACATTCTCAATACTTTAAAGAGATGTGTAAGGGAAACAGTGCGTAGGCTTAGATCCTAACAGCAAAGGAAACAGTGCGTAGGCTTAGATCCTAACTAGCCAATTCGGAAATTGATTGATGGATCGTATGTTCCGGGATGTGCTAAAAATACTTATTCAATTATTGTACGAGGACAAAATTGCTCAGGCAAGACTTGGCTTTCGTTAAAATGTACTGGAGTACATACCAATATGCTGATGCAACTACACGGGCGTTTTGATCTTATATTGCTTGGGGAAAAGAGCAAGGTAACGAAGCAAGGAATTTCAACCGTAATCTCCATGCTGCTGTTGAATGTGGACCAAATCAATAGAATAATCGCTTCACTTATGATAAAAGTAACATCTCCTAATATAAATTAGCATATTGCCAATATTTCATATCATAAAATGTTAAGCCATATTGCACGTACATCAGACTGACACTACGCAGGCATAAACATTTCGGGATCATCTTTTTTGGTACGGGAAGGAAAAGCAATAAAATCAAGTAGGCAAATTTTTGCGACAGTAATAAAAGTAGACTATAAATTGACTACTGGACTTCGAACATGTATAAGAATGTATCTGGTATAGTTTAATTATAATTGGTGTTTGATAAATAGAATGCAGGCGCGTAAGGATAACATTTAGTATTTATACATGCAGCTGGTTCTACTAACAACCAGCAGAAACCCCAACCTTCTCTAAACACACGCCCGCGGAATAAGGTGTCAGACTGATTTGTGTAAAGTATCAGACTTAGGTGATACAATGTATTAGACTGATTTGATTCAAGGTGTCAGACTGATTTGTGTAAGGTGTCAGTGATTTGGTGCAATGTGTCAGACTCATTTGTGTAAGGTGTCAATGATTTGGTGCAATGTGTCAGACTGATTTGTGTAAGGTGTCAATGATTTGGTGCAATGTATCGGACTCATTTGTGTAAGGTGTCAATGATTTGGTGCAATGTGTCGGACTCATTTGTGTAAGGTGTCAATGATTTGGTGCAATGTGTCAGACTGATTTGTGTAAGGTGTCAATGATTTGGTGCAATGTGTCAGACTGATTTGTGTAAGGTGTCAATGATTTGGTGCAATGTGTCAGACTGATTTGTGTAAGGTGTCAATGATTTGGTGCAATGTGTCAGACTCATTTGATGCGTAGCGCATAATGCATCTTGCTAGCAGCTGTCAGTAATTATCTTCGCTTTCACATCGGCTCTACCATGTTTTTCTAATGAGAGAGAGAGAGAGAGAGAGAGAGAGAGAGAGAGAGAGAGAGAGAGAGAGAGAGAGAGAGAGAGAGAGAGAGAGAGAGAGAGAGAGAGAGAGAGAGAACACCAATCGCTTTGCCGACAGATTTAGAGTTTCAGGACTCAGAAATTTCCGTTTCCAAACAATACAAAACTTTTTCGTTTAGTAGAGAAGGCAGAAATCTCGACAAGATGACAATAAGATTTTTTTTTGTTGTATTTCTGTAATAAGATCTGACCAAATTGATTTGGATTGTTTGTTGTTTTAAGTTTTGTCATATCACACTTAGTAAAACGTTCCATTTTAACTGCGTTAATGCTATTTTTGGGGAGTTTTCATGAAATGTTAACATAATGGACCTAAACTAAAAACTCGATCATATTTCACTGACTTGCTAAGATGCTAAGATGTTCTTGTTTTCTCCGATACTTCAGTGGGAGAAATCGTGAAACTATCTGTTTTTGGACAGCTACTTTGATCTAAAAATGAAGAATATTTTCTTTGAGGAATGTTTCTGTGGCAGTGCAGAAATATGCGGGGGTACTGATCGCTATTGAATAGTATCGCGGCTGACTACCAGTCTCACAGCCAACATTAACACGCATTAGAGAAGATCAACACCATGACTGTGCGCCGTTTAACCCTTCCCTCCATCTTCCCATTGTGTTATCAGTCTGGATATAGATAGTTGATCTGATGTAGGTAGACTATTTAGTTCGAGTTCCTTTGAGACGAGATGCACAAAGGACATTTAATACATTTTACTTAGACTAGGTGTTAAGAGCTCAACACTGATTTATTAATTTCGGAATCCATTTCATTTTATTTAATCCTTGCATTCAGGAATATATCTCTCAACAAATTATTGATATCAATGAGATTTTTTCAACAACTGATGTTTCGTTAATATATTTTTGGTTACTATGGAAACCATGCTACACGAAATGGTCTAGATATTAGACAATTCCCTTAAAGAGGGATGAGTGGAAGTGCAAGTTTGGCGGAGTCCTCAACAGGGTCCAGTGGGGCCCTCAAGCCTTATCTCAAGAGGAAGAAGTCTTCTCTGGGAGAAACTAAAATAGCAATTCTAGGATACGAAGGCGTTGGAAAAAGTGGTGAGTAAATTTGATAAAACAAAATACAGATTCATATTAGTTCATTTATATAACGGCTAATCATTCTTTTTATAATTTGTTTTTTATCTCTCTTCACCACTTTCATATTCTCCACCACTTTTATATTCTGTGATACTGAAATACTAATTCGAGTTTACGAACACAGTGTGGCGCGCGCGCGCGCGCGCGTTCTCTCTCAAGGTAATGCTGGGTTTGCAAAATTACAATTGAATCAATGAAACAACATATTTGTCTTGTTTCGCCCAATATATGATGTTAGCTCAAAATTCCTGTAAAAAATGTTTAAATACCTCATGTTACACTTATGATAACAGAAAATCAAGTTTAAGTCACACAGCGTGAGCTAAATATTCCACGATACTACTATTATTACAGCTCCATAATTATTGTATTTACATTTTAATAGTAAAGCCTAAAAGTCAGGAACCCATGGGGAAAAAAGCAATAACGCTGTAATATACACCTGTTGGAACAAATTTCTAAAATAGTCGTTAAAAAGTCTAAGCATTCCAGCGCCCACATCCACCTCGATCCTAATAATATAAATTACACATATGCATCAAATTCAAGGGAGCGGTTAAGTTTCAAAGGTAATATTTTAATAATTACCATGAACGAATTTCAAGGTAGATGACTTTTAACTATTGTTACTGATGCTCATTCAAATAGTGTGGTTTTATAACAAGGTTTTTAAATTTTAAAAATGAGAAAATATCTTTAAACATCGTCGTGAATATATTCTCCACGAAGCAAGAAAATCGGGTGGGATGAAGATGATAATACCATCATAGTTCCTTTCTGACACATTCTTAACACATATAATAATTTTGATTTCTATTCGTATTAACAGCATACCCTTTTTTGCTCTTATTTTCAGAAACACTTAATGAGAAGAAAAAAAAACTTTCTTATAGATTGTTGCCAAAGAGTTCGAAGTATTTCTCATCCACAAAAAGAGCAGGCATTATAGTTATTTCATTGCCGACCCAACCGTTGTCCCCGAGGTGCTTCGGACCAGGTGTTTTATTGCCTGAGGCTGTAGGTCTTGAACAATAAAAGAGCTAATTGCACACCACAAAAAGGGCTAATAGTGTGGTCTGTTCATTACATGGTCATAAAATATTTTATTAGTTAATTTAGCTAGAGCTTACATAAAATTATAGCAAAACATTTAACTGACACAACTTTCAACTGAAATTCCAAATTAAAATTTAGTACTGCACACATTTGTTTCATATGATGGTGAATAAATTGATGTACATAATCATGTCTAGATACCATTCGCTTTACCGCATCGGGCAAAAGTCGGTAGGTGATTTTCCCCGGTGTACGACTTATTATGCCAATTGATAAATTCATATAGAACTTGATCGAAGACAAAGAAGTAACTATATATATATCGATTTTATTTCGATTTCGATTCCTAGATGACATTAATACCATTACACGCACGCACGCACTCACGCACGCACACGCACGAACACGCACGCACGCACGCACGCACACACGCACACATATACATACATACATACATACATACATACATACATACATACATACATACATACATACATACATACATACATACATACATACATACATACATACATACATACGTACGTACGTACGTACGTATGTATATACATACATACATACATACATACATACATACATACATACATACATACACACACACACACACATATATATATATATATATATATATATATATATATATATATATATATATATATATATATATATATATATATATATATATATATATATATATATATATATATAAGCCGCTGCACGTTACTCATTTGACAGTTGCTAATTACCAAAGGTTAAGTATTCTCTGATTCTAAGCATGATGCTATCTAAACGCTTCATTATAACTATTATTGGCTGACACAGGTGCTTTAACAAAGAGAAATTATTCAGAACATATGTGCTCCTCTATCTTATTACCGCACACTCTATTTGAAAATCACTCACTTATACTGATATTAATTTTCTTCTTTTACCAGTGAGTTATGAACCCGGATCTTTTTCTCTAGATACAGGTTCATCCAAACCTTTTCGGAATCATACGAGAAAGAAAGAAAAGGGTGGGGTCGGTTGCCAGCACGGTGGTGTTTATACTTCTGTGGATAAGCATTATTAGCGTGTGAGAATAAAAGAGAGGGGATGAGGTTTGCACCTGCCAACTCATCCATTCTAGTCGACATCGTGTATTTTATCCTTCCAACTTTTTCTGCATTAAGATACGGAAACATTTATTCCAAGAGTCATTGGGTTCATTGACAATAAATACAGCAATGGAGATATTATGTGTATGTTTCTTGTTACTAAGACAAACAGTTCATATTTAACCTAGTATTTCTGTATCTGAGTACATTCCGCTATGTCACCACACAGATATCGCTATGTCACAAGATCGATTACACCTTGCTATGCTATTATACATAGTATATCTCGCTGTCACTGCACCGATTACTCCTTGCTGTATCACAGTACCGATTACACATAACTATGTCACTACACATATTATTACATATCGCTATGTCATACATATCGCTGTCACTACACCGATTATATATCGTTGTCATATACATCGTTATGTCACAAGACCGCCATACAAAAGTGGTGTCCGCAGAATTTTGTTTTCTTTTAAGGGGGAACATGTGGTGGTAAGATATTAAATTTTACGGATTTAGGATAAACATATCTGGAGGTAAATTCGGGGGGGGGGAAGAGGGATTCCTCGCCCCTATGTGCGAGCTGTATCAATTACATTTTGCTATGTCACTGTATCGATCAAATCTCGCTGTGTCACAATATAGATTCCATCTTGCTTTATTGGATCTAATGCTTCGATAGGAAGTTGAGCTTTGTCGAGTTCTCTACCATCGGAGCATGATAAAGGCTGCTAATTTGTTTGATTTACGATTAACAGGCGTGGCTGTGAATCTTTGTCCTATCTTGACTAAATATGTATGCCTTCGCTTTTGACACCAATTATCTGCATTCCATTTCTTTCGCGAAAATTGTACATATATTTTATAAGATAATTTTTAATTTAATATTACATAGTAACAATTCAAAAGAATCTAAAACTTTAGTTATTTTAACATATATTTTCGCGAGTGAAATCGATGTTGTTTGCATTTGTTAACAGAGTTTAGGGCTGCAATTGCTTTCAACAAAACGCTTATTGTGATAGCACAGTTACATCCATAAATGCATTTCTCATTCACTTTTGTCAGTGGCTCTGTTGAAGATCATATCTGCTCAAGGAACTAAAATAACTAGGTCAAGGAATTATTATAGTCAAAGTCAAAACAGTTCAATGACATTAATGTTCAAAGTCATTCACTGTCATATTTGCATGCGTGAAATGTCTTAAACATCCATGTGTTCATTATCCAGATTAGGTAATGTTCAAAACGTGCAATACGTAGGATAGCGTATATAGAGGGCTGGAAGGGTAGGACAGTGATATAGAAGGGGCACATGACAAAAGAATCGATGGAGACGGAGACTTCATTGTCATGCCACTCATGCACCGCGGATTACTCTGCCGCTGCTTTTTATATAACAATTAAACTTTATTGAATCCATTGGTAATATCCAAATATGATTTATACAGTAAACTTTGCTTTTAGGGGAAAATCAAGGAACAAACTTATATGTTCCTAATGAGCAAGTATCCTTTGATTCAAGATTAAACTATATAATAATTTAAATGGAACTTTGAAAATATGTCCGTAATAGGCTTTTGTCTGTCAAAATTAGATGTCAAGGGTAGGTTTTACCGTATTGTAAAGTGTATAGGTTCGAAATAGAAGTTTATAATTTGCACATAGTGTGAATAATAATAATAATAATAATAATAATAATAATAATAATAATAATAATAATAATAATAATAATAATAATAATAATAATAACTTCTTTTATTAAGGCCAATATTGCATACACTAATTTTTACTGAGACCCCCATTAACAACCAAGAGATGGGGTAACAAAAATCTCGGGACACAACAAAAATTCTAAGACATGCTAAATATATTTAAAATAAATGTAACGTGCAGTAAGAAAGGATCATAAATAATAAATTTTTTAAATTAAGCCAGCAAATGTTACTTCCAGTAATTCTAATACAATTACGCCAGCAAATAATCATTTAATTGCTCGATGAACACGTACAAATTCCATGAGATTTGAGCAAACATTAACTATATTTAAAACAAAAAGGTACACCGAGTTCATGCATGCCTAATAACCGATTATTAAACAGATCAAAGTTATCTTGTGTGAATTACAAGATATCAATACAATGATTCAAACATGAAATGCCAGAAAACAACATATTAGTAACAATAAATATAATTAATGGCTCATTCATACACATTTATACACCTAAAATGGTCATACCGAAAATATCCATATTGGATGAGTTATTGGTTTTAATAAAATAGTTTTAGGTTGCACAGCGTGTCTTTACATTGGACAGTATTTCTCAAGTGTTGTCGATTCCCTTTGGACAAAATTTTGTTCAGTGGAAGTGTATAATGTCACTTATTTACCTTAGATATTATGTCAGATATGTTGGTTCTTTTTCTTATACACTTTAATAAAAAAGTAAACACACGTAATGTTCGTCCATCTTATTTCTTTAAAAGGAGAAAGGAGGGTGATTAGTGTTATTGGTACATTAGAAACGAGGATAAATTCTCAGTCCTACAAAAATGTAACATTCATAATTGGTTTATATTGTAATAAATTTGGAGTATGCACATTTTGTTAGAGCGCCTCCATTTTAAGGAATTCTCAGACTTTTGTGATTACTTGTTTGATTATTGGAACTCGGTGCAGTGGAAATATTCCTTAACCCGAAATAATTAGCTAACGTCACGGAGTGAAGTGTTGGTGTGTATGCATGATACTATGATTTACTTTTGGTGAATTCAGGATGCAGCCGCATGAGTGTCCCTGCCGTTTCATTGTCCCTATTAAAATCTAGTGGTGTATTTTGGTTGGGTGACTGCAGGTGCAGTATTTACGGTAGAAGATTGGTGAATTACAGAATGGAATAAACAAGAAGTGACTCGACAGATACCGTTTATATCGCCATGGTGGCAAATCTGATACAATTTTATAGGTGAAATATAGCTCCAAAGCCATGATTCGACTGGCCTAAGGTGGCGTAGTGAAAACAATTCCCTGTGTTAGGGGATAGTTGTATAGTTTCTACGGTGTGAACTGCTGACGGTACGGAAAGTTGATGAAGAGAACCATGCAGATGTGCGGTTGAGAGACAATTAGAAAGTTGTGAGATCTGTGATCTTGCATTGATTAGAGTAAAATTTATGTATAGCATGGACACGTTGGACTTTTTAATTTACAGCTGAAGTTGTAATGGAAGTCTTTGAAATTTGGGGTAAACTTATGACTTCTAGCGGAATCGCGCATGGGTTTCACACCGCTCAGTCAGGCAAATATCCCTGGCCTGTAATAATATCATTTGAGTAGATTTTTAAACAGCTGACATGATTTTGAGATGCAAAACTTTGCCTTGATCCAACTACAACAGATTTTTTTTTTATGTTAAATGAATATTTTGTTATACCTACACCGCCTCTCTTTCTGGTCTAGAATATCTTGTATTTCAGTTTGTACTTGAGAGACTGTTTTTGCTTTTTTTAGAATGCTTAAAGGTCACTGGCCACCTATATTGTACAAGCGTGTGATATTATTATAGTAATAAACAAAAACATTTGTTATGTATGCACACCATAAAAAAGGTTTAATTAGACTTAAAAATCCACTTTTGTATATGAAAAAAATTATTCTGCAATCTCCGTAAATTATCGGTAGTTTCTGCGTGCTAAACACGGATATGACGTACAGTTATCCCTTCTATTCAACTTAGCCATTCAAGTGTATAATTTCCCGACGTAAATATTTAAGTGATATATCTTGCGATCGTGCTTTTGTAAAGAAAATATTATGGACTGTGTTGCATATGGATGTAACCAAAAGAGAGAGGTGAAGGGAAAAAGGATTCTTTATTTTTCCCAAAGACCCTGTTTACCTGAGAGAAAAAAGTGTATTCAAGCTGTGAGATAGAATAGGATGATGGGAGGAGAAATTCGTACCATTAATGCCGTGTTATAGTCAATTTGGTTCAAGACAATTCGGCCCAACTCGAAAGACAATTCGGCTCAACTTAACAATAGGTTGAACAATTTCTTTTTCTTAAAACAACAAGTAGATTCTATGTAAGATGCGTTTTAGGAATAGATTTTAGGGAAAAAGACCAAACTAAATTTAAACGAAATTGACATTCTTTTAAAGAAAACTGTCATACTTTGCAACGTACATATATATGAGCAAACACAAGCAGACATATCTTGCTCGTTCTAATTAAAATATTTATAAACATTTTTATGCTAAAAATATATGCATCTGCACAACCACATTCTGAATTTAAGTCTTCCGGTCAAATTATCAATGTTCATTTAATAAACAATAAAACTTAATAGATAATATTCTACAAAATATGTATACATTTTTCTAAGGGTAGTGTAAACAGATATTAAAATAATTATATTTAATTTAGGCTTCACGTTGTAACACTGCTGCATATAATACACACTCAATTACACGAGAGAGAGAGAGAGAGAGAGAGAGAGAGAGAGAGAGAGAGAGAGAGAGAGAGAGAGAGAGAGAGAGAGAGAGAGAGAGAGAGAGAGAGAATAAGTGAGCATTTTTTTCAATGTTGCTGCAATATGAAGTTCTTGCCATTTAATTTTATTGTATTTATTTTTCAAGTTGTCTTAGTGTGTGCGCGCGTAAATTAAAAGCTTGTCATTACTAGTCAATATTGTCAATCATATTTGATCTGGTATTCCATACTTATAATAAAGAAATTTATTTTTTTGTTGAATTTTCCCCCTCCCGCAAGGTACATAAAAAGATAAACATACGCTTATTTGAAAATAAAATGAAAGAAACTAACCTTGCGTTGTTATTATTTATTCTTTCTTTTTTCATCATGCGAAATTTATTAAAGAAAAAAATATACCCACGACCTCCGTGATGTAGTGAATGCCGGTTTGTGTATGCGTCCTTGCTGTCAAATGTATCACTTATGTCAAATAACAAAATCACAAAAGAGACGAAAATATCAAACGATTGCTTGAAGGCACTTGCCATTCACGCATGACGTTACAATGTGCAAATAAAAATCATTATTTTAAAATACATGTACTGTGAATGCAAATGATAATCTTTCGCTAGCATGGGTTACAAAAGTGTTATTAAAGCACGTTTTTGTTGTGTATATTATTTGCCCTCCAAACACAAATTATGATCACATCTGGGAAACAAATAGAAGTGTGCCGATTTTTCTTATAAACTCGGTCGACATGAGGAAGTCAAGTTTGGTTCCTTTGGATTCTTTAAAGTGTACTGATTTTCTTTTTTTTTTTTTTTTTTAAAAAGTGAATTCAGCCGACATAGAGAAGCCAACATTGAATCCTTTTTACCTGTATTAAAGGAAATTTTCAAAATAAATTGAAACAATGGAACAGTTGGAAAGAGACACAATCTAGGGCGTCGCTCACGCATATCGATATAACGCTGAACAGTAAATTAGTTTTCAGTAGTTTCATCTAAATGTTCCCTAACCATGGTTTATAAAAGTTTATTTTTCGACAACAAAAAGTATGTACTTTGTCTTGTGGTGGATAAATTTACGTCATTTCCGGTTGGTATCCTCTATAGGTGGGAAATCGTAGCTAAGGGTAGTAACAGCGTTGTATACGTCTTTTTCGAATAATTAAATTAAGTTTTCTTCTTTGCACTTGATAATTTTTTTTGTCCAGTTTTGTGCAAGTATAACCACATTTAATCATGTAATGCAAATCTGATGTAAACAGAAAAATGTTGGAGTGTGGCCGGTGAGATTTAATATGAAGTCGATAGGGAGCGCGCACGGAAACACACACACACACGCACACACACACATACACACACACACACACACACACACAAAGATATCATATTGACATGAAAACAAGATCGTCTTGTTTACATCTTATAACAAGTGAGCTCTCTAAGAACCTACCTATAAAACCGAAAGTAACAGAATGAATAATCTGATTAATAACATGTTAACATAAATTATTTCCAGTGCAATCATTGCAAATTTGTGGCAAATATATATTCTGCATTACCATACATTACACTCTATCTTCAAGTTATTTTTAAACACCGTGTTAAAATCTTAAGATTTAAAATTTTAACTTGATTAGAAGATGGTGACTAGTTAAAAAAAACTCAAAGAATACTAATGAAAAACTAAAGAAAGTTTCAGTGTCATAAGATAACAATAAGACTTAACAGTGCGAAATGTGGATGACATCTTAACTAATAATTCTTGTAAGATGTTTTTATTTCACATATGCAGTACATGTACAAAAATCAATTGCATGTCTAAGTGTGTGTCCTTAAAATGTATTCTGTGACGATGCTTTCATTGGTCTTAAAGTTTAATCACTTTATATAAACTCATTTCACAATTTACAAGTCCAACCTGTCAGGTTTCTTCCCTCAATGGGTACCGGCTTTATGTTCATGATAGTATAGTTGTGGTGCTAGTTATGGATTGTTCTGTAACTTCGGGTGCTTTAGCCACCAGGTTTTTTTTTCTGCACTAGCTGTATATTCATGACTTTCAAGGGAATATCAAGTATACTGTTCAGCATTTCCATTTCAACTGGTATGTGTGCTTTGCGAGAAATTGAATGATCCCCACCACAGTATCTTATTAATAAATGATCTCCATCTTAGGATCTTATTTCACCAAAAACAAATAATCCAATGATAGTATCTTACTTTACCAATAACAAATGATCCCCATCATAGATCTTATTTTTTTACTAATAACAAATGATCCCCATGATAGTATCTAAATTTAACAATAACAAATGATCCCCATTATAGTATCTTATTTTACAGATAACAAATGATCCCCATCATAGTATCTTATTTTACCAATAACATGGGCAAGACAGGTAATGGACCAATACTTGATGAATAAATCATTTTACCAATTTCCATTTTCCCAAAGAAATGTTAGTTTTGACAGCTACCAACCACATCGAGTTTTACAAATATTTTGCTGTCTGTACATTTTGTTACTATTGTACTCGTTCATGCTGTTCTTACTAAATTTAAGCATGTTTTCCAAGATTTGGCTTTAATAAAGTCAGACATTCTTAAACTGTCTTTACCTTGTTAGTTTTCAAGGTGTTGTTCCATTTAATAAATGTTGTCAAGTATTTTATTTCAGGGCAAACGTTTGCTAACTTATGGTTTATTATCATTTTTCCAGACTTTATGTTCTCTTCAATAACTTGCAAGCTCAATACTTTTTTCAAACATTGCACTACTTTGCAAGTCCATCGGATGTTGTGTGGTAAGACAGAGTGAGAGTATGCGTACTGCAGTGGGTTTTTTTTAGTGAGTTCTATAAATTCACTTGATGTAAATTGAGGACCGTCGTCATTGATAATTTCATCCATGATCCCTGTGGTTGTAAACATAGTTCTAAGCTTTTAAATTTTTCTTTCACTTGCATTTTCACTGGGGACACATCCATCCGATTTGAAAACTGCAAACTACAGTTAGGGAACACAGATCCTAATATCAGGCAAAGTCAATATTTATTCTTTCCATCGGACGTGTTGTCCACTTCCACGTGTGTGTGTGTTCCTAAAAGATGGACATAGAGTAAGTATTGATAATGTCTTCGATTTCAGTATCTAGTTTTGGCCACAGCACATAGCTTTAACCAAAGTTTTCATTTCAAGATACTGATCTCTCGAGTAATCTTCACTGAAGCTTTTCTTGCGCAGTTATTCTTAAAAACCAGAGAACAATGCATTGGTCTACTAAGTTCATTTCGAGGTTTGGTTTGATGAACGGTTTTAGTTCCTTATCAGTGATGATATATGGACAACCATTCAAAGGACACTCACAGACACGACTCAAAGTTGAATATTTCTTCGTTCCTTTAGCAATGCTTTGATTGTAAATATGAATACACATTCAGAAACACCTAGTTAAATCTCAAATTCATGGGCAGACAAAAGTATTGCCCACCGTTGTAGTTTCACGGATGAAAGTAATCAAATACCCCGTTTTGGTTTAAAGATTGTTATCAATGATTCATGATCAGTTATCAAACTCAACCTGAACCATACAAAAATATTTGTAAATTTTTGTTGCTCAAGAAACAATGCATAATGCCTCTTGTTCCAGTTGTGAGTAAATTTTATCTGCCTTTGCAAACGTTTGAGATGTTTAAGCTATTGGTCTCACTGACCCATCTGGCGTATTGTGCGAAGTTACGGCTCCAAGTCCATAAAACAATACTTCACAAGGTTCTTTTATAATGTCATAAATGTACAAGCAGATGACTGCTGGCCAACAACTGCTTATTTCTAGGAATGCGTTCTGTCATACAGAAATCAACATTTCAGTATGAATCCTTTTTAAATAGTTGATGTAAAATATATCGTAATGTTTCCAAGTGTGGCAGAAATGATTCGTAGTAGCTGATTAACTCTAAGTATGACTTAAACTCATTACCATTTTCTGGAGGGATTTGACGCGATAATTATTGCCTCTACTTTTTCTTTATTACAGTGAATACCTTCGGCACCTATTAGTGTACATATACACGACCTTTTCAGCCATACTTACACATTTGCCCATTGTGAGTTTTATGTGAAGTTTGTCCAGATGTCTCAAGTATTCATCTAAAATTTCAAGATGTTTAGAATCATTTCTGCATGCGATACCTCGTAGTCTTGCTAGATTGTGTCCATGACAGGCAGAAAGATATATGTACTGAGCGTACCTCATTAATTTTTCTCTAGCCGTTTAAATCTATAGTCCTAAATCTCTATTGATGGCCAAATATTTCCTCAAATATTACTCTAATTCTAGCCGGGTATACGTTTGCGACAAGTCCAATTTTGATAAAATAAAATTAATCCAGCTAGTAAATCAAACTTGTAATCAGTATCAAGTTGTCTATAGTTTCTTCGTTGAGAACATTGTTGTCTGTGGCTTTGATGTTTCCACATTCACAAAGATTAGTCCTGTTATGGAACCACAACAAATGGAGCCGTGCTCAACTTTCTCAATTACTCCATATGCTTCCAATATCATTATTTTCTCAGTTACCTTAAAGATAATAGACAAGCCTTACAAAACATTAAGTATTGGAGATAGATAAGCCTTCCAAAAGATTAAGCACTGGCAATAGACAAGACTTACAAAAGATCAAGCACTGGCAATAGACAAGACTTACAAAAGATTTAGTACTGGAGATAGACAAGCCTCAGCCCCCCAAAAGATTAAAGGTGCGCGACAGGTTCTGCACCTCCTTTCATAACTATTTTTTTAAATATAAACCCTTAAACAAGTTTCTTATCTTGTAATAAAAGCATCTTATACTCAAACTTAAGTTTTACCAATGCCTCAATCTAGACTTTCAAATTATTT
Organism: Potamilus streckersoni; assembly: GCA_016746295.1. Classification (NCBI taxonomy): domain Eukaryota; kingdom Metazoa; phylum Mollusca; class Bivalvia; order Unionida; family Unionidae; genus Potamilus; species Potamilus streckersoni. Next base: position 1,253,437 of record JAEAOA010000708.1, read on the forward strand.
TCTCCAGGTGTATTTTATTTCTTGTCTTTACACAGCAAACGCATCTTATTTACTTTTACCATGAACACTTTCGACTTCTTTTCATCAAGATTTTCATACCTCACGGGTACCCTGCATTCTGCAAATAATTCAATCATGTCTCCAGCGTACGATTAAAGAGGGACATTTTGTTTCAGACAGTTGGTACTGCTCTAAATATACATTGTATATATTGTCATTAATGCTAGTGCACGCACTTTAATTGTCCATTCTCATGATGATGCTGGTTTCTGCTGATTTCAAGCTGTCAAGGTATTTCTTGCAGGAATTTCTATCGAATGTCATATATACCCCACCCACCCCAAAATGGATGCTGGTCTCGCGATTCTAGCATTTCCTTGCCAAATGCACAATTTATTTACTAGTGTAACATTTTGTTGATTTAAATTTACTTGTTTTTGCTATGTGAGCAACTCCATTACGATAACAAACAACTTTTTTCTACCGTTCATGTTTGTCATTTCCCTGATTTGGTTATTTACTTTGTCCCTTACGATTGGCCGCCACTCACTTCCTTCTTGTTTGTTCGGGTACAGTTCAGTTCATTTCAATAAATGATTCTTTATTATTAAATAAACCTGATATTTCCATCGCTGTTGCAGTTAAAGATCAACTCAGCCTATGACACCAGCTTCTTTCGAATCACTTCTGATCTTATTACATAAACCAATCTGTCCATTAGTGCTTCTGCCAAAACGCACAAATTCACAGTTGTTTTCAAGCTTCTTTAAGTCAAAAGCCAAGTTGGAGAAAGATTTTCTCTCTCTCTCTCTCTCTCTCTCTCTCTCTCTCTCTCTCTCTCTCTCTCTCTCTCTCTCTCTCTCTCTCTCTCTCTCTCTCTCTCTCTCTCTCTCTCTCTCTCTCTGTTGCTGTTTATAAAATTTAGACTTTTCCGATATTATCAAAAATTTTGGATTGTAGTGGCTTTTTAGATTAAGCACTAACTCGATAAATGGTTTTTCCTTCGGTAAATCTGGCTGGGCAAATATGGTAGCTGTGTTAGTGTTGAAGTTCCATTAGATTTGAAATACGGAGAAGGTGAAAGAGCAGGGGACCGCTTTGTGGCAATCTGATTAGAAATTAGAAATCCGTGTAGTATATTTAATTTGTATTGTGTGATGGATTTTGTCCATGAATATATGTTTTGCATATTTAATTTGACCGTTATACATATTGAGGATAGGAGTTTGGACATACCGGTTTAATGTATTTGTTACATTCGGATTCAAAGAACACACAAACACCAAGTAAGGGCCCCACAACATTATGTAAACTAAAGTTAAAATCGTCACAAAACCCCCCAAACTAGTGTTGCTTACAATACCAAACCCAATCTACCTGCTCTTCCACTCTGTTCTTGTTTTAGTAAGTGTTATAATTAATATCCGTACCTTATCCAAGGGCATGAGCTGATTTAGGCTCAGTTAGCCATGGGAAGATAAACGACAGGACCGAACCTGTTGATGGTCTCTGGTATCAAATATCCAGAATGCTGGGACTAACGTTCTGGCCAACTTTTCGTACTAATAGGTAGAATCGGATACAGGCACTAAGAGTGAAGTCCGACTAATAACACTTCCCTTCTTAAGAAAAAACTTTATGTTTTCGTTAAATAACTTTTTAAAAAAATTAATTGGCTGGCTTGGTAAATCAATAAAATTATTAAATTTTCATCAAGCTTATGTTACTAATAAAATGCATAAAGCTTAGAGTCAATGCTGTTCAGTTCTATAAAAGAGCCATGAATTCCATTAGTGACCATCCATAATGGTGGAAATCCAACAAATTGGTTACCGTCGATATCATCTCGTTGCTCCTTCGACAAGTTGATCCCCAGCTTAACACTACATCACCTTCACCTGCTCTTAGAGGAAAATCAATATTTACACCATCTTTCTCGTCTAGTTGCGTCATCAGTAGCACAGTACACTTGTATTCGCGCAGAAAGTTTACATGATAGGTATCAGTACTGCACATACCTGGTACAGATACCAAGTAGTTAACACCGTTTACCTTTCGGTTATCACGATAAGGTCCCTGCATTTGTGCCTTCTTCTTGGACCAACTTGATGGCAAGGAAATAAAAACTTCATCCCCTGGACTCCTGTTTTCGTGTGACGATCATACAGTGCCTTGATTTTCTTTTGGAGATCTAATAGATTATCTCTAACAAAAGTCCACATGTCAGTTAACTTCTCACGCATTTTCACAACATGCTCCATGGCTGACTTCCTTACATCCTTCTCTCCTGTAAACAAGCCTTGTAAAATCTGCATCGGCCCCCTAACTTGCCAATCATACAACATCTCAAAGGGTGCAATTAAAGTTTCATCATGTGGGACTTGGCGGTACGGTATGCAAACAACAGATACGGCAACATCTCATCCCATACGTTCTTGTTGTATATACAGAACTTTCGCAACATTGACTTAAACGTCCCTTTAAAACGTTCTCCTTTTCTATTCGTTCGCGGGTGATAAAGCGTTTTTGTAACTTCACGGATACCCAACAGCTCATACAACTGTATCAGTAAGGTGCTAGTGAAGTTGGTCCCTTTGTCTGTTAATATGACCTTTGGAAAACCATCTCGGCTTAACAACTCAATCAGTGCTCTAGCTACACACGTAGCCTCCATATCCTTTAGAGTGAAAGCTTCAGGATATCTCGTTGGATCATCAACCACCGTCAGAATGTATTTGTGTCTAGACTTTTTTTAGATAACGGTCCTACAATATCCATTACAATTTTTGAGAAGGGATCTGTTATCACCGGTGGGCAAACCATTGGTGCTTTCGCACATGCAGCTCGTTTTGCTGTCATCTGACATTCGTGACACGATGTACAATATCTTTTTACATCTGAAAACATTCCAAGCCAAAACAACGATTGGAGAAGCCACTTCTTTGTTTTCTTCAAACCCAAGTGACCTGCAAGGGGTCGATCGTGTGCCAGTTCCATTACCATTTTTCGTAATCCTGCTGGTATAACAATTTGCTCGCCTCCACGCGAACTATCACCAGATTGCTATTTCCGCCGCAAAATATCATTCTCCCAGAAAACTACCGTTGGCTTCTCTTCAGCCTCTTTAGGAGTAGCAAAGGACTTCTCTAGAATACTTTGCAGTGAAATATTCGCAGTCTGTAGTTTCGACATGTCCGCATTCATTGATGAAAGTTTGTCAGTTTCAGTGTCTGCTGTCTAGATGCTGTTGGTGACAACTTAAGTCTTATAATCATCCTCATATCCATCCCAAATAGAGCGTCAGCGGCTAAATTTGCAACAAGCCCCACTTGCACTAGTCCCTTATAATGCGGAGGATCGATATTTACCACAACCAACTGGGCGGTAAATGGCGGATCCACTGCTGCATATAATGTAACTTTGTGCCTTTCCAGCTTGCAAGTCTCGTTAACGAGATCTTCTCTTATCAAGGTCATATCTGAGCCGGTATCCTTCACAAACATGATCTCGCGCCCATTTAAACATCCTGTTTCTGAAATAAACTTTTCACCAAATGTTAGCTTAACAAAACAAGTTGCTGGGTTGCCTGTCATTTGTTGGACAATACCTTGCAATATGTCCCCATTGCTTGCATCAATAACTCTGCCATTCTTATGTTTGGACTGGTCATTTATCGATGTTAGTTTCGCTTGCTGCTGTAAGTTTGGAATATTTGTTACTATTCACAATTTGACAAGAGCCATTGTAGCTAGAATCTGATACAGGTACTGAGAGTGAAGTCATACTGATAGCAGTCGTATTTTTATACACAAAATATTGCATGACTAATTTGTGTCTATGATTTTGGATGACATATTAAGATCAGTATTACGTGGAGTTAAACATGTTCATGTGGCCTTTTGACCTTGGAATTTTCTATAAGGATCTTGTTTACGAATTTGATGGGGAAATGACCCTCATTCAGGTTCCGTTATTGTGTTTAAGTTTTTTTTTTATATAAGGGAGAAGTGAACACAAATTCATTATTCCACACTTTAAAATCAATATTAACGAATTTTAGATGTGTTCAGTTATTATTTGAGAGGATTTATTAATTTAAATTATGAATTGGAATTATAAAATGCTTATTGAATTTAGGATTAAGTTATATTTTTGGAAAATATAATGAATTTATTCAATTACATTTTGGATTATATCATAGTGAACATCAAGACTGTTGGCACATTAGCACATTAAAGACCACTGGCACATAAGCAGGTCAGGATTGGAATTCGTTGGTAACACAATTGGAACTGATTCAGAATACTCTATACTTTTGGACTTGTGATAGAACTTTTAGGAATATTGGTGATTTAATTCACAATACTGTAAGTAATTTTTTTTAATCTTTACTTTGTATTCTATGGAAATAAATTATTTGCTAAATCTTTCAAAAGTTACTCGTTCCTGCTCTTTTCTGTTACTTACTTTAAAACCTCAATGCCGCCATTGCGTGAAAAATGTATATGCCAAATCATCTGAATAATAATGAATCTTGAAAAATATTGATCTTTAACATTGTTGGGTTCCATTAAAAACAGATAACATCGACTCATGATCACATTATAGATCATCTACCTCGAAACTGTGAACGAATTAATCAGAATTTGATAAATGACATCCGGGGATGAACCGATTTCAGTAGAAAGCTGGGTAAACAATATTTGATGACGTCGCCAATTTAAACATAAGAAGCTAACACTGCGCTATGTGGGATTCTCTTCAGCCAAGTTCTCCCTTCAAAGAATTCCAGCGCCCCAGCTGGTCACAAATATTCACAGAGCTTATTTTTATCCAATGCACATCTTTTCCCTCAGACCCGCTTAAAAATGGGCCCGCTTTTCTTAATTCCTCCTCGAATTAATTTGTGTAGTTATTAGATTAGTCATTTGTTGAATGTATCACATCAGTACTTTTGGAGAGACCGCTCCGTTGGCCTGCTGGTTAGAGCGTCAACCTCGGATGCGGGAGGTCGTGGGTTCGATTTCCGACCGAGTCATACCAAAGACTTACAAAAATGTTACTTATAGCTGCCTCACTTGGCGCACAACATTAAGAGGTTAATGTTAGGACTGGTCGGCCTGGTGTCAGGATAATGTGACTGGGTGGGACATAGTAGTGATATGACTATGACTGAAAAAGTGTTAAAGCTACGTTAAAAATCCAAATTACACACACTACTTATGAAGCACGCCCAGAAAAGAACGGAATCACTTCGTCGAATGAATTAAAGGTGGCAACTCTTAATTCCACATTGAACCCTACATTAATTCTACATTGAACCCAACATACTCATTATTTCAAAGAACGGTTTTTATTCAGATAGCTTTTCTAAACAAAATAATTTCATTAATTTCCTTTCAAACTAGTTAGATTTGAAAAATGGTGAAATATAAGACAACATAGTCGTAACAAAATCATTGAATGTATTGATCAAGTTTCCTACAGTTGTTCTTTTTAATATCCTTGAAGCTTTTTCACTTTTAAACTTAATAGAGTGATACAAGTTTTTGCGTTTGTAATCTCAGTAGAAGGTACAAGTAGCCTAGGGTGTATGTTGGAACTTTAGATTCTGGTGTTTTCTTTTCCTTCGATAAATTCACCGAATTTTCCAAATCTGAGTCATTTGCCAGTTGCAAATCAAATGTCTATGACACTGATTTCACTTAAATATACTCCCCCCCGTCGCCACTGTCATATATGAGGCATCAGAAGAACTTCATACAGTAATAAGTTCGCCTTTTTCTACATTTTAATACAAGTCTCTCTAAGAACTATCTAACAAATCCGAAAGTAACCGAATGACTGAAAAAAAAAGATTAATAACCGATGTTACTTATTACAAGTACTATCAATGTATCTTTTGAGTAAAGACTGGTTCCTCGTCACCAGTTTTCGGTCCACTTAGTTATTATAACTTTTCTGCTAGAGCGTTGCATTTTGTGTAAGAAAGGGTTACTGTTGGAAACGACACATTACTCATTATGTGTTTTCACTTTCATAAATGTAAAAGCTGTAATTTGTTTGTTGACAAGAAATAAATAGGAAAAAAAAGTTTCTAAAATAAAAATAGAAAAATGTTTCTTTGATTCTAAAAATTGTTTTTTTTTGTAGCGAACAATGTTTTAAAACACAGTAATAAAACAAAGCGAAAAACCCACACTAGCCTTTTTCTTTTATCTCACGAAATTTCTTTTAGGACAGGCTTTATTGGCCCGACTAGAAAAACTCGCCCCATGTGTATGAGTCATAAAGATTCCCTAACCCTGCCCTAGACAATCGTGATGTAGGTGTAACAAATGTTGTATCAAACATAATAATGATAACACTGAATAGCTACTGATTACATTGCATGCATGCTGAGAAAATTTGCACAGAGAACGGGGGAATATATTTGCAATGCAAAAAATATCGAACACCTGTCTAACACGATATATCATGACGAAGAGGAGATGGTGCATAAGAAAAGATATTGCTAAAGAAAAATTGTTGGGTTTATTGGTCAAATAATGATAATATAAAATATAAATTTGTATATAAAAAGCATGTATATTTGTTAGGCAATTATTATTTCAATGAATGATTTTACAAATGGACATAATGATACTCTTTATAAATTTACTGAGAGAGAGAGAGAGAGAGAGAGAGAGAGAGAGAGAGAGAGAGAGAGAGAGAGAGAGAGAGAGAGAGAGAGAGAGAGAGAGAGAGAGAGGTGTTTTAAATACACAAGTCATAACTCCATAAACACAGCTCTCTCTGCTAAATTCTCAGTTCATGAAATCTGACAGCAGACCATAAAACATCGAATACTAATGAAGTAATTCAAAACCTTTTCCTCCTTGCTTACTAGTACAATACATATGTAGCAAGGATGCATCATATCATCCCCTTATTTACCTGTACATAATAGACATGAAATGTCGGACCCTATCATCCCCTTATTTACCTGTACATAATAGACATGAAATGTCGGACCCTATCATCCCCTTATTTACCTGTACATAATAGACATGAAATGTCGGACCCTATCATCCCCTTATTTACCTGTACATAATAGACATGAAATGTCGGACCCTATCATCCCCTTATTTACCTGTACATAATAGACATGAAATGTCAGACCCTATCATCCCCTTATTTACCTGTACATAATAGACATGAAATGTCGGACCCTATCATCCCCTTATTTACCTGTACATAATAGACATGAAATGTCGGACCCTATCATCCCCTTATTTACCTGTACATAATAGACATGAAATGTCGGACCGTATCATTCCCTTATTTACCTGTACATAATAGACATGAAATGTCGGACCCTATCATCCCCTTATTTACCTGTACATAATAGACATGAAATGTCGGACCGTATCATTCCCTTGTGTACCTGTACAAAATAGACATGAAATGTCGGACCCTATCATTCCCTTATTTACCTGTACAATATAATTGCATAGACCTGAAATGTTGGACCCTATCATCCCCTTATTTACCTGTACAATATAATTGCATAGACCTGAAATGTTGGACCCTATCATCCCCTTATTTACCTGTACATAATAGACATGAAATGTTGGACTCTATCATCCCCTTATTTACCTGTACTTAATAGACATGAAATGTCAGACTCTATCATCCCCTTATTTACCTGTACAATATAATTGTATAGACCTGAAATGTTGGACTCTATCATCCCCTTATTTACCTGTACATAATAGACATGAAATGTCGGACCCTATCATCCCCTTATTTACCTGTACATAATAGACCTGAAATGTGGGACCCTATCATCCCCTTATTTACCTGTACATAATAGACATGAAATGTGGGACCCTATCATCCCCTTATTTACCTGTACATAATAGACATGAAATGTCAGACCCTATCATCTCCTTATTTACCTGTACATAATAGACATGAAATGTCGGACCGTATCATTTCCTTATTTACCTGTACATAATAGACATGAAATGTCGGACTCTATCATCCCCTTATTTACCTCTAAAATATAATTGTATAGACCTGAAATGTTGGACCCTATCATTCCCTTATTTACCTGTACATAATAGACATGAAATGTTGGACTCTATCATCCCCTTTTTTACCTGTACATAATAGACATGAAATGCTGGACTCTATCATCCCCTTATTTACCTGTACATAATAGACATGAAATATCGGACCCTATCATCCACTTATTTACCTCTACAATATAATTGTATAGACCTGAAATGTTGGACTCTATCATCCCCTTATTTACCTGTACATAATAGACATGAAATGTCAGACTCTATCATCCCTTTATTTACCTGTACAATATAATTGTATAGACCTGAAATGTATGACCTGGTCATTCCCTCACCATTGGACAGAATTTATCGCTATATGATCTGACAGTAATTTTGGAACTTACACCAGCAATAGGTTGCTAATTGCTTTAAGATATTGGTTTTCCATTGTATTTTTTATATTGGTCAACATATCTTGAAGCCCCCGTCAATCACTCAACATTGGTAAAAGAAAGCGATATATTTTCATTTTTACCGATAATTCGACAGCATTTTTACAGGAGAGATTTAAATATTTACGAAAGAAACTGATTTGATTTATGAAAAATTCAAAGATAACAGGCTGCAATAATGGTGAGTTATAAATCTGGACTTGCTGGGTGGGGTAGGGTAGGGACTGGATATAACTGTCATTGGGTTATATACCTGGACCTGCTGAGTGGGTGGCCAGAATGTAAATCATTGGATTATAAGGTAGCACCTGAAGCAAATCCACACCGTGTGGATTATAAACAGACCCTTTAGACCATTGTAAGACATTCCTGCATGAGCACTAACCAAACAAAGTAAACAGCATGCCCTTGTAGCCCTAACTAGTCTCTTCACGTTAGTGGCGCGATATAATAAGCATTTACGTTCATGTAGAAGTTAATTAAAAATATAGAGGAACTAATTTCAAGCTGGAGAATTGTGTGACCACGCGACATGATACTTTTCCATTTTTCCATTTTTCTTATAAGGTACGGCAATATTAATTTCAAATTTTTCGATCATATAACTATCTGCATTATAAAAACGCGCGTACATACATACATACATACATACATACATACATACATACATACATACATACATACATACATACATACATACATACATACATACATACATACATACATACATACATACATACATACATACATACATACATACATACATACACACATACATACAAGCATGCATGCATACACATACATACATACAAACATACATACATACATACATACATACATACATACATACATACATACATACATACATACATACATACATACATACATACATACATACATACATACATACATACATACATGCATACATACACACACACACATACACATACACATACACATACATACATACATACATACATACATACATACATACATACATACATACATACATACATACATACATACATACATACATACATACATACATACATACATACATACATACATACATACATACATACATACATCTTAAAGATGTTATGTAATAACCTGTATTTAGATATGGCTCATATTTAAGTTACAGAGCTTGGCAGAGAGCTACACGACCTATGACTAAGACCCTGCTCATACTTCGTAGTCCAGGCTTATGACTTTACTGCCATCTTAAAGACTGCTTCGTGACTTCCAGATCAGAAGGCAAACCCGGCAATCAATTAAATCAGCCCAATCATCGGCGTAGATAAATTTTGATGGGTCTGGTTGTCACCAAAAATCCCCCGAAAAAAAAATCTGACTGTTTTGCATGTCTTGTTTTGACAAGTTTTGTTTGATTCAATCAGCCACTTAGTTTCATATTTATCATTTCTATATTTTCTCCTGTGAAAACTATATCCTTATAAACTTCGATCCTGGAAGCAAATTTGGTATATAATACAAAGAAAATTTTCTTTTTCAACGTTATTAACCGCATTGGATGACAAAAGTTATGAGTGTTGTGAAGAGCGATGATAATTAAATTCGTAAATCTGAAAAGTTCACAATGACGCGCACGTTGATTATCAATATGTCAAATAGGAAGGTTACATGACGAATGCAAACCATCTGAAAGTCAGATAATTTGACTGGTTTCCGTATGTTTAAGCATAGACCCACATAATACTTCCATAAACAGATTTCGTTATTATGCCTTCAAGGAAAGGAGCACATTGACCGGACACCTGACCATATTTATTTCATGAAAGTTAATATACTAAGAATTTAAAGCAATATTAGATATAGGACTGCATTTCTTTTAAAAGTTGACACTGTTTCGTGAAAATGTGAGCTTGATTATCCAGTGATTATTCCCTTTGTGAACTGTTGATTTCATTCAATGCAATCTTCTAAATTTTAGAACTTGAACTAAGATAAACATCTACTTCCTTTGATCATAAATATTCGATTTTCGATAATAACAAACTTCAAACACGAATCGTATACTTTTTTTTTACTTGGACAATATTCCATGTTAGAGTCAATGATACATCAAACCACCCATTATGAATGTGTTCGTTATTTGCATTTATTTAATGTTTATTGTTTGTGCTAAAGATTTAATATTACAGGCATGAAAATGTTCAGTGTCATTTATTTGAACATTCCATGCAGGTATAAAATGTTCAGTGTCATTTGTCTTTGAAAATTCCATGTAGGTCTGAAAATGTTCAGTCATTTCTCTTTAAACATTCCATGCAGGTATGAAAATGTTCGGTGTCATTTTTTCTTGAACATTCAATGCAGGTATGAAAATGTTCAACCTAGTTCTCTTTGAGAATTCCTTATTGAATGTACATATTGGCGTTTGAATCCTCCCAGTGCAAATAAGTGCATAAGGTATGTGAAAGCCGGGAGAGCCAGAGTAAACTCGAGCAATTAGAAAAGTTCGATGTTAGTTTGTTGCACATTAATCTCGTAATTACATAGTCATGACATTTGCTCATTCCATTTAAACGTCTACACATCTTTTCTCGCTCTTAGTGAAGATGAACTTTAAGATTCATTTGATGGCTTTTGCAGAAACTCCCTCGTTTATTACATCCGTCTGAAGAAAACAAAACATCCCATGAAAGATGCTTTTTCACTACCAATGAGCCTGTTGTAGTTTATCCGTTAGTGTCATTTTGTTGTTTCATAATTGACTCGTCAGCTACGAGTGGAAACTGTCAATATGCTGTCGAGAAATATGTCTTAAGCTATGCTAGACACTGACAAATGTCAAAATACACTATCCATCAAAATTTCAAAGCGGAAAGGTCGTTGAAAGAGCGATGGTTATTGCAGTTAACTAAGAGTTAATGTGCAATGGAAATTCTGTGGAGCTTAAACACGAAGACTGACTGAAAGTCAGTCTTTCAATTTTGTTTGCCTGCTTAATATCAAGGTTAGAAATCTGATTCTTATATCCTTTCTATATTTGAATGTGTCCAACCACTCGTATCCTGTCATTCTTACGCCAGTACATACCAATTCGTTGATATGATTAGATTTCCACGTATTTAACATATGATAATTGACATCTAATTCCAAGCAAATTTCAGACAATTTCAGTCCCAGAATAAGTTATATAGGAACTATATTTCCATCGTGGACGTATAAATCAGTGTAACAAAGGTACTTAGTACTGTAGAATGCTACTGATAATAATAAGGCATACATGTAATTAGCAGGTAACAATAGTGAAAACGAAAATTGACTTGAATCTACCATAAACCTCAGATCTATTAGGCAACACATATATCCAATGCTGTCTTAGGCAACAGCCATATCCATTGCTGCAAACTATTGTTGATACAAAATAGCAATAAAGCAATCACAGCTATGTATAGCGCCAACTTCATTTACAATTCTCAATCACAGCTCTGTATAGGACACTTTCAATCACAACTCTATATAGGCCACCCTCAATCACAACTCTGTAAAATCCACCCTCAGTCACAACTCTATATAGGACACCCTCAATCACAACTCTATATAGGACACCCTCAATCACAACTCTATATAGGACACCCTCAATAGCAACTCAATATAGGACACCCTCAATTACAACTCTATATAGGACACATTCAATCACAACTCTTTATAGGACACCCTCAATCACAATTCTATATAGGACACCCTCAATCACAACTATATTCACAACTATATATAGGACACCCTGTGAATGATCACAACTCGATAAAGGACACCCTCAATCACAACTCTGTGTAGGCCTCCCTCAATCACAACTCTATATAGAACACTTTCAATCACAGCTCTATATACGACTCCTTCAATCACAACTCTGTATAGGACACCTTCAATCACAACTCTATATAGAACGACTTCAATCACAACTCTATATAAAACACTTTCAATCACAACTCTATATAAGACACTTTCAATCACAATTCTATATAAGAAACTTTCAATCACAGCTCTATATAGGACACTTTCAATCACAACTCTATATAGGACACTTTCAATCACAACTCTATATAAAACACTTTCAATCACAACTCTATATAGGAGACTTTCAGTCACAACTCTACATAGGAACCCTCAATCACAACTCTTTATAGGCTAACCTCAATCACAACTCTGTATAGGCCACTCTCAAGCACAACTCTCTATAGGACACATTCAATCACAACTCTATATAAAGGACACCTGCAATCAAAACTCTAAAGAGGCCACCTTCGGTCACATTTTAAACGTGGTTGAATACGAAAAGGTTTGCTTGCAATCGAAATAATACAACTAATTGTTTCATGCTGGAATCAATAATATGTAACACAAAAGTTGACAACAAGTATTGTTATTGTACATGCCTATCCTTGTGTGCTTTCTCCATCGTCCTCCAAATTCGCTGTCTCACTGACAAACATTTAGAGCGTCAGTTGGGTCGCCAAACAGCTGATAAAAGTTAAATAACCAAAAAATAATCGTTGGTTATCATTGTCGCCCCTGGCGCCATTTACCTTTAGTCCGCAATATATTGTGTTGGTGACAACAATCCTATCTGTGCCACAAGAAACATGATTTTGGAAACCATTCGACCACACCACTATATGATTCCGAGCCTATCAAAAATTTTTGACCGATTTGAAATATGATGTAAGAAATTGTCAACCATCTTTGATAAATCCAGACCCTAATGCGCAAAGTCAGACAACATTGTTTTGCAGTCCTAGGTCGCCATGTTCCAGTTAAATGCACACGGGTCAAGAGAATAATGTAACCTGATTGGTTCCACTGTGAAATTAGGGATTCCATGAAAGTGCGTGATATCTATAACAAACAGGGTAACATACAAAAATTCGGGTTTATAAAAAAAATACATTCTCGCTAAAGCTGAAAAGGATCATCATCAGTAATAATAAAAATAAAAGTGACTACAGAAAATATGAAAACATTTTCGTATATGTAAGTTTAAATGCTTATGGTTTCCGTTCAGAATTAAAACCGTTAAACACATTATTACCGAACCACCAGATAGCGCCAGCAAACAAAATAACTTTTCAACATCTTTAGCTTTAATGCTTGGAAAACATTCTTTTATATCACAAGATTTTTCATAGATTTTGAAGGTTTAAAAGTTATTTATCATTCCAGACGTCTTCCATATGTGTTTATTATGTTAATACTTTAAAGAAACTGCTGATCAAGTTGCTATCCTTCATCTGTTTTTTTTTATTTTTTATAAAAAAGGCAAGAAATGACTCACAATTAGGCTTCATAGAAAAATATTCATTCTAAACTGCCATTGCAAAGTTGTTTGGTACGTGGCTACAGGGGCGGCTAGATGGATGGGGTGGGTGGGTGGGTGGGTGGAAGGGGCACGGACTGAGCCTCTTTATTGCGTATGAAATTTTCATAGCATTTCACATTCACTTTCGTGTAGCAGTGATAATTCTTCGCAAAAATTATATCTGGAAGAGATAGGGATGCTGGATACTGACAAAAACGGTTCTCTGTAGCAAAGAAGGAGCGGCACTAAAGAACACTATTCACGAGCGCCCCGAACCCGCCGCCACTGCGAGGCTAGCAGCTATATATATATATATATATATATATATATATATATATATATATATATATATATATATATATATATATATATATATATATCTATATATGAGAGGATGAGGATGTTCGGATCTTAACTTGCTGTCAATGGTGAAATCGAAGACAATCTGAATGCTAACAAGCAGAAAGACCATGTTTAGCTGATCCGTATTGAAATTGTTTAGTATATAGCTTTAACATTGTATCAAGTATTTAAGTTAAAATCATTACACCGTTTCCCCATTTGTATGCCAATGTAACCAAATTTTTTCAGATCACTAGAAACTGGCAAGCATGTTTTCTATGTGGAAACAATGCCCAGGACCTAACAAGGGTACTGAAATTTCTTTAGTTCATTTAAATATTAAGAGAATCCCATAAAAGCTTGATTTCTTGGAAAGTATAGCAGAGGATTTTCAACTTTATGCTTTAGTGAAACACATTTATATCTCAGTATCCATTGTTTAAAACTCGGTGTGTTAAGGATAGAAGCGCTCATGAAGGCGACATCATGGAATACGTTTCTGATGAGCTATTTTGCAAGCGTCTGAAAGATGCGAACTTTGGCTATCATGATATTCAACTAAGGTGGATTGAGATTACGTCACCATCGCATAAATAAACATTGCGGCAGGGTGTATATTAAAATACTCCCAAATCAATTTCTGGGAACGTTTTGAAGCCTCAAATATCGTTAGTGACAAGTATAAACATATAATTATTAAAGGGGAATAACACCGATTTGCTTTCACCAGGTATTTCTGCAAATTTAGTTAGTTTAATGGCAGTATATATTTTACGAAATGTGATGACAAATCCTACACGAATTACGTCTACTTCCAAAATTTGCACGATGCTCTTAATATGTAGTGTTACAGCTATACTTCACACAGACATTTTACAAACTGATAGATAATGTAGTGACCATAGCAATCGATCGTATTTTGCCCATCCAAACGGCCTGTATGAGCCGTGTTTGAATTTAAAGCCATACTGATTTTTAACAAATTAAACACTGATAAGATCTTTAACTAACACCAACATATATCGATGTTGGAACTGATATATTCACAGCAAAATTATTAGAATTCTCAGTTTTGTGTAATCCGTATAAAACTGAAATAATTCGCCTAAACAATAAACCGTGGTGTGATAGCCAGGTAAGAAAAATGATAACCTATCGCACCTAGTGAAATGCCCCGTTTTATTAATCGAACCCTAGATATTGTCCATACTAGTTTACGACCCAATGTAAGTTCATTGAAAGATGATCTTTACCTTGTTCAGCTTGTTGACACCCCATTTGGTTTCTGCGATGGGATCAAACCTATCATGCTTTTCTTCGTGTTCTGTCCCAAGTATTGGTGACAATCAAATAAGAAAATTAATCTCAGTGCCATATTCAACTGTTAGCTTAGATTTTCTGCTTTGGGAAAGGACAATCAAAATAAAAGTACAGAATTCTACAATGTTTATACTAATATATAAATATATAAATCATACCAGACGATTTCGTTAACTTATATATATATATATATATATATATATATATATATATATATATATATATATATATATATATATAGTATGTAACTGTGTCAGTGTCCTGTAGATATCTTGGATGTTCAATATATTTATACAGCATTCGCGTACCTCCTTTTAGTCGTCTTGGCGATCTACTTGTAGGTTTGGTCGATATAAGGATGTGTGCATAGTGTGTTCAGGTATATTTTTCATATGCGTGCATCAGACACTAGTAAGATGTTATATCTGTTCATATACATTTCTCTTTCTAACTTTAATATTTAACTATTTGATCCCTATGCTGATTATAGATTTATTGTGAACCAAATGTATGAACCTGGAACCTCATTATTATTATTATTATTATTATTATTATTATTATTATTATTATTATTATTATTATTATTATAAATTATTATTATATATTATTATTATTATTATTATTATTATTATTATTATTATTATTATTATTATTATTATTATTATTATTATTCAGACCTAAATGGAAGAATGATGCTTAAAATTCGACATACATGTATATAACAGTTTTTTTAAAAATACGTGGGGCTGAGTGAACTTGCTCCAGAATTTACTTTTGGCGATGTGTTATTGTATTTTAATTTTCGGAAAGCTGTAAGCTTGTAGAAGGGGTTCCTTTCGAAATATTTAATTTCTTAGAAGGTCAGTTTCAAGTTTATTTGGCTAGAATTTTGAATTACCAATCTCTCTCTCTCTCTCTCTCTCTCTCTCTCTCTCTCTCTCTCTCTCTCTCTCTCTCTCTCTCTCTCTCTCTCTCTCTCTCTCTCTCTCATTAACCTTAAACTTTTGCTAATGTTTGGAGAAGATTTTCTCTCTCATCGCCTTATTCTATTTTTGTCGGCTGCGGCAATTGCTACCGTTGTGTTGCTTACACTGTTCCAAGGCCTCATGTATAATATTACACCGGCACACGTTTGATGTATAGCAGCTGTTAAATCGTACCACAGTTCTCTGTACCTCTGCTTTTTCTGCGATATCTGTTTACTTATTTCTCTTAGTACGAACCACTATAGAAGATTTAGGTGGAAAAAACGTTGACCGTGCTTGCTACCTTCTCTTAATTTCATAGAGGACGCATGAGTCATTACGACCTTTTCGACCTTGAATAACAATTCTGACACTAAACTTTTAAATGAAGATAACATTAAATCAACGTAAAGCACAACATTAGAAATAATAATAATAATAATAATAATAATAATAATAATAATAATAATAATAATAATAATAATAATAATAATAATAATAATAATAATAATAATGAAATATTTAGCACACTTAACCATTGCTGGATTTAGGACAAATGAGGCCCTGTGCTAGTTAAGTTATGATGCCCCTTACTTGGGCCCTGAAGGAGGTATTGCCAACTGGGGGCCCTGTGCTTAAGCACACATAATCACAAAGGTTGATCCGGTACTGCACTTAACTTATCTCTGTATAGCTTTAAATTTATCCTTTCAAAGGCAGACAATACTAAAACAGGGTCAATGTTTTTGAACACACAAACACGCACTCACGCACACTCACACAGAGGAAAAAAAAGTTTGCTTGATATTGACCTAGATATTAACAAGTACAAATATATCATCAAACACCAAAACGGATTACTATAATCCTTACGTGATAGAATCCTAATTTCATATATTAGTCGAGCAATAGAATTTGTCAATTATACTTTGAATCAGTTAGCTTAGGGTCATTAACAATACTACTGAAACATTAAAAATGTATTTAGCACATAATGTTATCTACATTAAAATGTGTGAATAAATTCGCCTCTGTACGCTTTTAAATGTGGGCACTCAAATAAGGGAATACCAGAATGTTTGATCTGGGCTATCACATACTTCAGCCTGGTGTACATACCAGAATGCTTAGTCTGGGCTATTACATACTTCAGCCTGGTGTACATACCAGATTGCCTAGTCTGGGTTATCACATACTTCAGCCAGGTGTACATACCAGATTGCCTAGTCTGGGTTATCACATACTTCAGCCTGGTGTACATACCAGATTGCCTAGTCTGGACTATCACATACTTAAGCCTGGTGTACATACCAGAATGCCTAGTCTGGGCTATCACATACTTCAGACCGGGGCGTCCACAACATACTTCATTCAACCTGGGGCACAATAAGTAATGACTGCACTAATACAATTGTCGAACCATTAGCAAATATGGCTTTCAAACAAAATGGAGTGTGCAATCTCAAGACACTATAGCGAGATACGTTAAGATTGTATCCAGGGTATGAATTGGCACACTCATCAATACATTAAAACAAAAGCAAGAAAACAGACAAGGCCGATATAGTCAGATTATAAAGCATACTTTTTGTTTAAATACGTTTTATTCCTTGTAACGCTTCCGCATCTAAATTAGCATAAATGCGTCTGATTAAACTCAGCTAAATCGTTATAAATCGGAACGTCAATTATCAGACTGCTGAATATAGGTCACTATGATCTAATTTTGTTTAAAGGTTGCAATATAGTTACTAATTTCATTTTTTATATATCAAGTTTACTCACCAGGTAGCCGTGCCATTAAAAAAAACCCGATGAGATGACCACAAACATTAAGCATGATGTAGACGCAAGACGGTTTGACGGACGGACACGATTAAAGAAGAAAATCCGAAATTGCTAAGAGCAGTGATGTTTCGACAATAAAGTTAAATTAAATTTTGAACTTGAAATGCATTTATCATAGCTTCAGCTTTTCTTACTGTCCGCCGTTCTCTCTCTCTCTCTCTCTCTCTCTCTCTCTCTCTCTCTCTCTCTCTCTCTCTCTCTCTCTCTCTCTCTCTCTCTCTCTCTCTCTCTCTCTCTCTAATACAATATCCTCATTCTTGAAATTTAAAGGAGAAAATAATAATGATTCTGAATTTTAGATCTATAACACGCGGCCAGCGTAGCAATTCTATAGTTAAGACATTCGACTCTTAGACTCTTACGATCAGATTAGTAAGGATCTTCTACTGTTGTGTGTCCTTTGATCTAATGCTTTACTCTGTTAGCCTCATACAATACAACCTATACATTTTAACTGCATCGTAAAATGCTATCCCCATTCACATCCCACCTCACCCACCCACCCACCAATCCCCCCCCAAAAAAACCACCGCCAACAGAGGGTTACCATGTGTGCAAGAAATCAAGAGCTGTCAGTGCATCGTGCTGGTACGCTGTTGGAAGTTGGACACGGTGTTACATAGATGGATCCTGGCGATATTACGTATATGTGGTATTTTTGCCCAGGGACTGTAAAGTCTTCAAACATGCTGACTATTTTAATACGTCATAAACATTCAGTGAACAAAATTACTTATCGTCCACCGAATTCCTAAAGTTAAGATTCCAATGTTCTGTAGAATGTATCCGAAAATCTCTATGTTTCACTTCATCTCTTATAAAGCCACCATCTTTCCATTGTTCTAAAACAATAAATGACTGCGTCTCAAAATCACTTAGAGAGCTGCTTTACTTTAAAGGTAAAACTTTAAACAAAATCTAAATATTTGACATTGTCTTTTCTATTTCCAGCTATATCTGTAAGGTTTCTTACAAAAAGGTTCATCGGTGAATACGACCATTCCGCAGGTACGTAATTATCCATACAATATATAATGTTCACTCACTTGCGAAAAGAGTAGAACCAGACCATGAGATCATAAAATGTTGAGCCTGATTTTGAGATCTATTTTCAGACAAAAATGTTGTTTCAGATCTAAAGTTATTTATAATTGGCTGACACTTAATCTTTGCTCAAACTCAGTCTTAAGATCTTCATGATTTCGTGACGTAATCTGCTGACACATAATTTGAACGTTGATCAGGTTGTTCGCTTGAAAAAGACCCTGATGGGCCGACACATACAACATCTCATCTGAATCAACACTTATCGCTGCTTTGTGCGTTTTACACGCGACTTTTGAGGGATGCTGAATGTTTCTCATAGAATTCTTTTGGATTCCGCAGCATTACTTGGCCATTTCCGTTGTTTACTTAATTAATATGAAACACATGGCTACTATCTAATCTAAGTGATTATATATATATATAATACTATGATTACCTTTTTATTTCTTTATCAATATTCCATCAGAATGATTTGATGTTCAAATAAAAATGTGGCATAGTGAAAACACTCGATTTGGTGTGAAAAGAATATGATGTAGCCAGCCCCGATATTACCCACCCAACTCCAAGCCCTTGGAGTAAATTTTAGAATATCAGCAATCAAATTTCAAGACTTTTTTTTCATCTCTCAGTTACATTGTCGATATTGGGGCAAGCGATGAATTAATGATGCATATCACTACATAAAATTTAATGCCGATTTCTCTTTCCTTTTTCTTTCTCAGTTACAAAATGATGTACGATTAATGAATTGTCATCGTGAAAGTAGTTTAAATTCTAGGGGAAAACAATCCATTTAATGTTTTTATATATTTTTTCCAGAATGCAAGTACAAGCACAGTGCAATTGTAGACGGAGAAAATACGGCATTCGAAATATTAGATACACGTTCATTGGTATGTTTTAGGAAACTTGCTGTTTACTTTATGCTTGAGAATTTTAGAAATGTCAAAACAGAATTATAGATAACATATGCTGATTTTCAAAATGGTTCACATAACATATAAGTAATTAAAACACTAGTTTGGAAAGCATACACACACACGCGCGCGCATACACTCATGCATTGAGCGAGAATTACAAATATAGAAAATGCTTGATAATTATTGACTGAATTAATATTTAATACAAATAATACTATCATACAGGTAGAAATTTTACAATTCGTACTCTACGGAGATTAGAACCCAGATCCACGTGTAAACGGTAACCATCGCACGCACGATTTTATTTGCCGTCTCGTCTAAACACACACACACACACACACACACACACACACACACACGCCACCAGACAATGATTTTGCAAAGTCGGTGTTAAATGTACTCATGTGTAGTAGGAGAGAGAGAGAGAGAGAGAGAGAGAGAGAGAGAGAGAGAGAGAGAGAGAGAGAGAGAGAGAGAGAGAGAGAGAGAGAGAGAGAGAGAGAGAGAGAGAGAGAGAGAGAGAGAGTGTGTGTGTGTGTGTACTGTCAGTGGCAAAGAGATGGTGGAAATGGTAATGTGGTTCAATTGATGCACTGAAGAAGAAGACGTTGATGGAAATGGTTGTAATAAATCTGCTGACGACGACTACAAAAGCAACAGTTGTGTTAGTGGTAGCGATACACTTTATCTCTCTTTATAAACACCAGCTGCCGCAGTTACTATAACTACTACCACTACTTGTGTTAATGGCGGTGATAATCCTTTCCCTCCATTTCCTTACAAACCACCACCACCAACACCGCCACCAACTACTACTGTTTTGAAAGTCAGTAACTGGTGCTTTTCGTAGCGATATGCCTTTTTTTCCGCCTTAAATAGCCACAACCACCAAATATTACTACAACCAATACTACTTTTATAATTTCTACTACTGGTGATAGCAAAACACCTTTTACTTTACATATATTTTAAATAACAATGGTAACTACAACTACTGTAATTCCTACTATTATAATAACTAGTTTGGCATTGCAAATTCTTCTGTCATTCCTCTGCTCCTACTACATTAATTGAAAATACTCGCGTTAGTGGTAGATACACGCCACCTCTTCCTCTCGACACACCACCACCATCACCAAGTACTGCTAGTAGTACTGCTGCTTCTACTACTACTACTATTACTACTACTACTACTACTACCACTACTACTACTAGCAGAAATGCTAAGTGGGACGCCTTCATATATCTTCGAAAAACATCCATAAGATAGTCAGACCATATTTAACCAAGTATTTGTCTTTCTTGGCCTAAAAACATAATGTACTAGCATTTGGTAAGTCAATCAGGGTGGAAACATTTCAATATCAGGATGATCTGGTCTGTCATTATATTTTTTTGACAAAGAAGTCATTTAAAAGTTGGTCAGTTTCTTCCATCAATACTGATATACTGATGTTTACCTCAATTAAATCTCCTCAAATTATAATTGCTTGAAAGCCCTGCTAAATTGTAGATAAATTAATCGCGCGCGCGTGTGTGTGCATTTAAAATTAATTTTTAGTTGTGTCCTCTGATTTTACGATTGGCCGTTATATTTGGTAGTTTCTTGTCGCCATTTGTAAATTCTTGAAAACATGTTTGAAAGATCCTGATGCCTTGAAATACTCAGTTATATGGATCGAATTTGCTTCTAGTGTTTTTCAACAGCTATTCTGTCTTACATACTATCTTGAAGACTAGCCACTAATGCGAAATTGGAATGTTTTAAGGCCAAAATGTGTTTTAGGCAATGTTTAAGGAGTTATCTAACTTGTGTGATATATTTTTCAATGTGGCTATAACTAGTATTGGATTGATATTTTGAATACAAAATGGAAAGGTCTTGAGGCCTAAGTGGTTTTGAAGTTAAAATGTGCATAGTTCTTATAAGTGTTTTTCAAACAAATTGCTCCAAGCTTTCACTTTATCTTTATTTTATAACTGTATTCATTTGTGTTTACGGATTGATATGTATACAAATTGGAAAGGACTTGAAAATAAGATGTTTTCAATCAAAATGATCAAAGTAAGATTTTTGTTTACAAACAGGGTCTTTCTGTTTGCAGTAATGGTGAATATATGTGACAGAGAGTGTCATTATATACAAATTTGAAGGCTCATCACATAGTATCGTCATCAAAGTCGTGTTAAAATTAATCAAGCAGATTATATAAAGCAGCCAGTAATAGCACTGATTCATGACATAGGACACAACGCCAAAAAGTCGATGAGGTATAATATAAACCCTTTTGATCTAACGACTTCTGCAATAATAATAATAATAATAATAATAATAATAATAATAATAATAATAATAATAATAATAATAATAATAATAATAATAATTTTATAGTCAGGTGACTGTGGAGCCCGGGAAGATGTGTTACGGTGGGCTGACGGATTCATGTTGGTTTACTCCGTGGTATGCCGGAAAACATTCGAGGTACTTCGGGACCTACATAAAAAAATTGAAGAATTCAGAAGAGGAACCACTGTCCCAATTGTTATCGTGGGAAACAAATCCGACCTTGCCCATATGAGACAAGTCACACAGGTGGAAGGTATGCACAAATGTACTTGTATGAGATTGCGTGATTGGAAGTGCGGTTATGTTTGTGACATCAAAGTGTTGGGTCAGAAAAAAGATAGCAATTTAAGTCACGCTAGTGTTGATAATCAAACAGGTGCTAGCAGGGCATGACAAATATGTCTGGAGTCCAGGAGCTACATAATGTTAGGTCTGGGTCTCCACGTATTTCTGCCTTGGACATAAGGGCTACCAAAAGTGCTAGGTCTGGGCTCCTACATATTTCAACCTCGAGCCCAGGGGCTACCACAATGGTGGGTATAGGCTACCATATATTTCAGCCTGGAATCTATGGGCGACCACAATCCTAGGTATGGTTTACCACATACTTCTCCCAGGAACCTAGGGACTACCATATACTTCAGCCGTGTGCCCAGGGGCTACCACAACGCTGAGTATAGGCTGGAACGTACTTCTGCCAGGAACCTAGAGACTACCATAGTGTTCTGTCTTGGCTACCTAGGGGGTACCGCAATGCTGGGCATGGGCTTTTATATATTTCAGCCTTGGACACAAGGGTTGCCACAAGGGCTACCGTAGTGCTAGGTCTGAGCTACCATATACGTCAGCCTGAAGCCAGGGTGGGTGGGTGGTTACCAGAATGTTTGGTCTGAGCTGGCATTTGTTGGATTCATGTAGCCCATTGGAAATATATTACCATTTGTTCGCCGGCTGCTTAGGTCAGAGATGTGGTAAATAGAAAAACTTTTTGTTTTTACATTCCTGATGATACTTCTGAATGTGCATTTTTTTTTTAAAAAAAAAAGTTGTCTACATTAAAATAACCATTTTATTAATGGATGGTTAATTTATTACGCAATGACGTCACGGGTATAAGTAAACATAATCGATCTTAAAGAAGATAAGACAGACAGTACGTTCGGGCTTGGTCGCATTACATTCATTTTTGTGCTAAATATCATCGATTCGGTGCCAACACATAGCAGCCTATCGTTTTAAGCATGCTGGAACACATAAATAACGACAACAATAATTTTGAAGATTTTCACCATATTTAACCTTTAAGAAATCACTCACTCGCTTGGTTGCTGAAATCAAATCTCATTTGCAGGTCTAAAGCTGGCAGCAGAATTAGGATGTCCTTTTGTTGAGCTGTCCGCTTCAGAGGATGTTACCAAAGTTGTCGAAGCCTTCCATACGCTTTGTAGAGATATCATTGATTATAAGAGACGATCGCGGACATTCCTTGATAGAGTGTTTGGTGCATTCGGTAGGGAAAAACCTTCCTCCTAATGTAGAGTATCTGTGTTGGATATTTTATGCTCATGGATATAAGGATTGTTCGTCCATTTTTTGACCAGACAAGGATTAGTTTTTGTGTGTTCCGCATATAGTTTCTTACTGCATACATATATAATAGCAATAAATGGTAGCTGTGTTTAGTTTAAGTGTGCTGGTTTCATTTCTGTCTTCACTCACGAAGACACAAACTCAAGGTCATCTTTACTGTCACAGTCACAAGTTTTCAAACAAACTGCATATCTAAACACACACACACATACACACACAAACACACACACACACACACCTGAATATATCAAACGTTTTCTACTTTCGATGCAAATCACATCTATTAGCTATTAAGGGCGGTGGACTTGTAGCTGAAGGAAACCAGAGTGCTGCAAAAAAGCTACTAGGGTTTGTGTTGGCGATTATAATCAGGAATATGTTTGAACGTTATTATTGCTCGGCCATTTTGTCCACTTTTATGACAGAATGAGATCATCGTTATGTTCAACGCTTGCTTGCTCTCGGTATTGAAACATAGCATGATGCAGGACACGATACTGTCTTTGGCACAGTGCATATTAACAAAACGAAATGCTACTTATTTATGAAATAGTACAAAAAAGTCAATGATGTCATTTCTATGTCACAAACAGAAATAACATTTTTGAAAATATATTTCCTGTCTAGATCGAGCTAAACTGTTTTCGCCCTGTTTGCACAATATGCTTTTGGTCGCGAAATACCGTTTTTGAGATCATAATACTTTTGAAGCATGGTTGTGAACTTGAGATTTGTGCTGAACCAATAGCAAGTAACATCATCTTTCTAATATCGTTTTCTATTGACTGATAATGAATCTCAAGTTGATAAGCTTGAGCCGAGATTGTTATTTATGAAACATTCAGCGGAAACTCGAATTCAAACTCAAGTCCAACTTGGAAGATATTTAGGCTCATTAAATAAAAAAGTCTACGAGGAAAAGTTACGTGAAGAAAATCATAAGAGTTATATAATTAGATTTATATTCCAATTAAAGTAAAATCGCAGTCATAAATTTGTTCTGTACTGTATGCTCCCATTTAATGCTCTTAGAAAGCATGAAGCCAGCCTCCGTATTCTCCAAACTTTTGTGCACGAAACTAGTTCAAGTTCACAATTATATACTTTTGATAGTTTTTAACTTCAGTCAATCTTAAGCAGGAGTCAAAGAACGTTTCAGATTATCTCAAATTGAACTTGGGCTTCCGGGTTACCGAGTGGTTCGCCTGTACCGATCACTGCCATTTTACTTCTGCCCGCTTGAGTCCGATTCTCGGGCTCAGCCAATGTGGGTATTTGAGAAAGCTTGTCATTAGCTTCCCGTGGGTTCTTCCTCCACCTGTTATACTGGCTGCCACGCATAGCTTAGTATGTGCCGAAAATAGCGCTGAAATGCACAACAAATTGAATCCTTCTCCAAGACCGCTAAATTACATAAACCAAGTTTTACTTCGAGAATAATATTAAATTTTGAACTTGAGTTACGTGCTCAGAACATTTGAAAATACGGACCTAGTCAGAACAGACAATATAACTGAAATGCGCATCTGTCAGTGGATGATATACCTCCCATGTTTGCCTTTGATATCACAAGGAGTTGAACCTATGATATCAAGGTGAATTCTTGATGTGGTAAGGCAGAGAAGGTGAGGCAGGTGTTCTTATAATTCCTAAGTTTCCTCTGCAACGATGAACCGATGGCCTCGAAGTGCATTATATATGTTTGGAAGCCATCTAAAATGTTTGGAGAATGATGAAAGTTATATGCCTACCTAAAATAGCTTGTTGATAAAATACATTATAAAATTTTAACGCTTTAATTTGAAAGTTAGATTCCCTCACACCCAGTTGTTATTTTGTTTATTATTGAATTCGCCGTCACATGAAAATGTCAGAGAAACTGAAACATTGAAATGAGTGATTCCAGCACCTAAAACGGTCTTACAAATATAAAGATACGGACTTGATTACACGCCTAAGTGGTTTGAGCGTCTGCCTTGGATGTCGCGATTTATAAGACTTATAAACCGCAGCAAAGTCGTCACATCTTCGCTATACAATATAGATGAAGTATAAATGCGTAAAATGAAAGTTTTCCCCAAACCACTGAGACAAAATACATCCTGAATAACAAACGTCTACAACTAATATCAGTGTGGATTATCCATATATTAATTAAAAATGTAAACATAAAGCCTTTTAAAATTATTAGTTTCTTAATGATTTATTTGCATATGACTGTATAGGTTCCATCAGGAAAAAACACAGGTAGTCCAAACGTTGTTATTGTTGTTAATAATAATAATAATAATAATAATAATAATAATAATAATAATAATAATAATAATAATAATAATAATAATAATAATACGTATATTATTATTATTATTATTATTATTATTATTATTATTATTATTATTATTATTATTATTATTACTCGTGTAGTTTTACGACATTGAGTCATCTAAACAATTCCCAGTCATAATGACGCCAACCCTTTTCGGAATGCTTTTCTCTGCCATGCTTACAGATGCCTTCGGTGACTATGAGACTGGGATTAGCATCAGATGTCGAATCTATGGCAAACTCTTCAATCCGAGGAGACTACAGGCAAAGACGAAGTTAAAGGAAGTTACTGTTTGTGATGTCCTATTTTCTGACGGCCTCACCCTGGATGCCAAAAAAATATGGACCAATTATTTTCAGCTTGTGAAATTTTGGTCTCACAACCAGCATCAAGAAGAAAGTTGTGATACACCAACTTGCACCATAAGCGCCTTAAACACATCTTACAATCACAATGAATAGCCAAACTCTGGCAGTAGACCATTTTCCAACATAAACAGTACAATGTTACGTGCAGTTCACATTGTTGACGAAACTAACATCAGAATTGCCAAAGAAGGTGTGGCCTTTGGCAGACTAATTAATCTCAAATGGATAAGAGCGCAAAAACATTATTCTACGAACAAAACCGAAAGCCTACAATTCTATTGTGATTTCGACTTCGCTTTTTCCTTGCGACATCAGAACTATGCACTTCTGAAATGCCAATAAGTTGAACTACTTTCGCATGAGCTGCACGAGGAAACGGATAAGATTAAAATCGCAGAACAGATCATGATATTATTATCTGTAAGACAGACCTCGAGGCTGCAAATGATACAGCTACTTTCACCTAAATTAGTCATCCGTTTAGAACACTCAATTGAATAGGTTTTAATACTCTCATTGGTGATACGATAATCTGTACAAGAAGAAACTTGCTCTCATCGCTAACGAATTCATTATTTCCAAGTGTTTTGTAGTTTGGTTTGTTCACACATACGTATTGCTGATTGTATTTAAGATTTCTAACCCCTTCCACAGTATACAATTTACTATTGTAAACGGTCTACATACACTTGTGTAACGTAGTCAGTGTAGAATATATGAACTGCAAAGAATGGAAAACGAATTGCAGTTTATTCAGAAAATGAACTGCATACATTTATGAAAGTATATGGTCGGCTTATGTATGTATTCAGCATTAAACCTTAAGTTTTGCAAAGAGCTAGTTGGAAGAAATCCTTTTGGTTAGATCAAAATGGCAAATCCACAAGTACGTCCATTTTGAAAGATAGAATCACGTCAGTATTTGGAGAAATTCTCAGTCAATGGAATTGAAGACAGAATGGTCACCAGATTAGAGCTTTTTTGCAGACCTTACAGGTAATGATTTTGTGCAGATTATTTAGTATTATGCCGATATGGGACTCCTAATGAGACTCCACTATCGACAAGACAATTGTAAGCAAAAGTGTTTTCTTTTATTACCAAGAGTAATCATATCCAAATTTTGTAGCACTAAATACCAGCGTAGTGCTCACACCAAATACCAGAGTAGTGCTAATACTAAATACCAGATTAGTGCTTACACTAAATACCATCGAAATGCCCACACCAAATACCAGAGTATTGCTCACACTAAATACCAGCGAAGTGTTAACACCAATACCAGAGCCGTGTTAATATTGTGTTTGTATAAAGTGAATGATTCACTACTATGCCAACGTTAGGCTTTCAAAGAACAATCTGTTGAGCAGAAATGGATTTGTTTGTGAAACGTTACTGGCCGACAGCAAAATGCAACTGTTGGTAGGGTATATAAATGTTTGCTATCAGAAGGTCGATTTCCCAAAATATACCAAAGTATTCCAAATAATTATTATGTACGAGTCAAATAATTTAAATACATGAGCATGTATGACACAAAAACATCATACTATAACGAAGTTATACACAAATAACCAAACTAAGGGTGAACTTTTACAATTTTCTAATTGATTTAGCATTCTACTTAAATTTTAAATTACACGATTTGAAATTTGATGGTTAGTCTTACAGCCAGTATTTTTGTATTCATTTGGGATGTTTGGGTATTTTTGTATTTGTGACAAATTGGCGGCGTGCAAAACACACCAACCTCTTTCACTACGGTTCGTTGCTAGGGAATGACCTCCGCGGTGTAGTTTACCCAGTGTGGATAGATAGAAAGAAGAATGCAGATCACTGAACAAGTATATTGAAGAAATAAACACGACGAGCCCCCTTTCAATGAACAAATATAAAATTTAATCAGTTTATCAACAGAATTTAAAATGAAAAGAAATCAATGACTTAGTTACAAAAGAAGGAAAAATGGTACTAACATGTACTCAAATAAAAAAGACAATACAAATTTCTTTAAATGTAAAATTACTTTCAACGTTAAATTGCTATCCTCATTAGCCAATGAGAAGTGATCTTTGAGTGTAACGATGAGAGACTTCATCACCTAATTTATGCAGACATCAAGACTTCCATTCGTCCCTGCTCTGTCAATCTTTGTCTAGCTTTTTCGTCTTGGACTCTTGTCCGTCGAACTCTGACTTAACAATCGTCTCTGGACTTAGATTTTTGCGTAGAATTTGTTCTGGTCCTATGATTGTTCAGGGATTTCTCATGTGAATCCAGGAAAGCTGTTTCCTTCAATAATTAAAAATGTCTCGCAATAGACAATAGGTCATATTCCCAAGTATATCTATATTTTACATTAATTCGGCTCAGAAAACAAAAGGCATAAATTCTGCCGCATGAACATTAACTAACTCTCTGTTTACTTAGTCAGTCAATGCTTGTCCTGACCTTAATTCGGGTCACGCTAGGGATGGTCAGTTAAATTCAACTCAGCCGTATGAACCCGTATGTACCCCCCTTGACTTCTTACTCTGTTAAGTTACATATGGCTTAGACCTCCAGATCTAAATATTCTAAAATAGTTTACTCGACCAATTAAATATTACAAACTAGCATATGGATATACACTTAAGTGATCAATTAAATATTGCAAACTAGTATATGGTATACATGTAATGTTAGGTCATACTCATTCTAAACAGAGTTAATCCATAAACTATGAAACATTACCCATCATTCCTTAAGCTTAATTCATTTAAATTCCTAATCACTCCTATGTATTCAAGATTCAATTACATGCAAACTTTTTAACTAATCTAATAAAATTTAAATTACATTCACTCTTGCCGATTCTCCAAATGAATTGATAATTAGGAAATCAAAGAATAAAATGTCATGATTAGCATTTCACTAAAATCCTGCAAAATGAAATCATACATACATACATCATATCAAAAAATACATTTGAAATAGATCAACAATTGAAATAACATATTAAAATCGGGAAACTAAGATTGCGTACCTTTTGCCGTTTCTTTATTCGTTTCCACGAATCTCACGTATAGTCTGTCTCCTAACTGAGACAACTATCTGGCCCCTTACTCTATAATGAAGACGTACTTTTTACGAATTCAAACTGTAGAGTTTGCATACTTGCTGAGACAAAACTCTCGCTTTACTGCCAAATCACGAGATAACGTCTCACACGATCCCGGAATCATTTAACTTCCCTTGCGAAAGATTAAAGATTGCTGAATTTTTCTAAAGTAAAACATTTAATTTCTTACAGAGTTACGCCCATAAATCCATATTAACCAATCGGAATAGACTGTTTCCTAAACCTGTTCGTAGAATTTTGGATTGACAAGAAAACTAAACAACTAATCATGCCGTAATTAATCATTACTTTGAACTATCATCTATAGCCAGATGCCGCCTTTACCCTGCCGATTTTGGGGAAAGGTCTTATGTCATTCTCTTGTACCATAGCATCTGACTCGGTCATGTTACGTCGGCTAGAACGAATTCCCTTTTGACGTTCAGAGATGAAATGAAAATAATCATCTATCTCTAGCCCTTTCTACTTTAATTAAGTTGACTTTGATACAATTCCTTTAAGCAAAGCTTCTAAGAGTTTTCAAAATTCGACACATCACAGTATTTATCTTGGGTGTTTAGGTATTTTTACATTTACTTAGGGTGTTCGAGTATTTGTTTGTATTTGGGCTGTTTGGGTATTTTGTTTATATTTGGGATGCTTGATATTTTTGTTTATATTTGGGATGTTTGGATATTTTTTGGTATGTGTTGTGGTATTTGTTTGTATATGTATGTTTAGGTATTTTGTTTATATTTGGAATGTATTTTTGTATGTATTTGGGATATTTTGGTATTTTGTATGCATTTGAGATGTTTTGGTATTTTGTATGTATTTGGTATGTTTGTGTATTTGTTTGTATTTAGGATGTTTTGGTATTTTGTACGTATTTGGAATCTTTGGGTATTTTGTATGTATTGGGATGTTTGGGTATTTTTGCATGTATTTGGATGTTTGGGCATTTGTTTGTATTTGGGATGTTTTGGTATTTTGTACGTATTTGGAATCTTTGGGTATTTTGTATGTATTGGGATGTTTGTGTATTTTGTATGTCTTGGGATGTGTTAGGATATTATTCTGAATATAACGACTATGCATACAATTCAGCCCAAACAGGATTCTGAGATATTGGCTAGAGAGCTAGAACTCTGTCACCAGGATGTGAAATTGTTCCTTTTTTATTTCTTTCCGACTCTACTTTCATTTTTGGATGAGTAGATTGAAGATTAGTTCTTGCTTCTTCACAAGCCTTTAATAACTTATTTTTAAAGTGAGAGATATCTTCAAAAAGAGTAAACCGAAATCTTAATTAGAAACATGTTACTATTTTAATACCGTCCACAGACAGTATAGATCAAAAGGACGACAACCCAATGATTATTGGACTGATTCCCCAACGGAAAAGAACAGTCCACGAATACCCTCGATCCCAATCATTTCCAATATCAAACCAATATGAACAAACCATAATTTTCATAGTTTGATGAAATCTTTCCAAAGCACCTTGAATTTTAGGGCAGTAGGCTGAAAGTTTAAACTGCTGCATGTCTTATTCATGCATAACGTCTTGAATTTTTTTAAAACATAATATTTTACATTGAGGAGACTCGACAAATTTGGAAAAGCCGATAACTAAAAAAACTTTGTCGAAGCATTTACTGATGTTTTTGTCTAATATTTATCCAAGAAATTGCCTCTGGAAAATCTTGAGGACGCACACATTATGATCACTAAGTAGAGTGGTTTTTGGTACAGGACCGACGCAGTTTACCATTATCATGCTAAGTGGTTTGTCAACTGCATGAATCGGTTGTAGATCAGCCTTAAATATCATCAGATTAGGATTTCCTACCATTTGACTATATTTAGAATTATCCCTTTAAAGTTTCGGCCATATCTTACTACTCTATGGTCAAAAACTAAGCAAAAGAAAGAAGCAAAACCAACAAGATTTGTACAATTTCACAAAAAGATAATTATTAATGTCATAAATGAATCTGTGAGAGGAACTTACAGTGTTATAAAGCGAATAAAAAAAATCCTGATAAAGTTTTATGAAAGTCCAAGATAATGAAACGCTCCGTATAAAATTTTAAAACCGGAAATGTACTGGTCCTACAAAACTCGTGACGTTGTCAAGATGGATTTGTCTAGAACTACTTTGAAAAATTAACAAGTTCCAAAATAATTATTATAGTCCCAATACTAAACAGTTTTCTTTTTCATTGAATAGTCCAAACAAATGTGTTCCTCTTGAATAATATCAACCAGTCTGCAGACTTACAACAGGACCACAAGAAGTGAGCATGAATCCAAAATAGGAATGAATCTGATTGCTCAGTTTTTCTTTATATACAGCGATTGCATCTATATTTCACAATATACCCCACGTGACGGAGCTGACTACTCATTGCGCCTCAAACTTTCCTATTCATGTGACCTAGTCCAACCAATGGGAAGTTAATTAATTATTCTTAAAACATCCAAACTTCATCAGCCAGTGAAAATTTAATCCAAAGGCTCCATTCTGTCTTCTTATTAAGATTATTATTAGTATACGTAATCAATTATTTATAGATCCTATGTAATATTACTCTTAACAGACTCAGGTTAATTAGGCAAAATCTAACTAAAGATATTCTGTACAATTTGCAACCAAGAATAAAAATAACAAAACTTCAGTAATATCATGTACCAGGAGTTACAAAAAATAAAGATATGCATAACATCAATAAAAGAGATGATTCAGACTATTGAGGTAAGTCTTACTTACTAATAAATTACCATCCAAACTAGTTTCATGGATTAGACTAAGAATGTCTTGTCGATATGACCTCGGAATGACAATTTGAAAGCTAAATGACCATTCTTCACCAGCGGGTACCTCATGTAGTCTTCTTTTCTCATAAAGGACTCCAGTTCTCGTAAAATTTCGTGGATTCATCCGAAACAAAGAGATTTCATGATATTGCTCGTTTTGACCATGAATATCTTTTCTCACCCTGATTAGAATAGGGAGAATGAGTAGTAAAAGTGGAACAACTTGATTGTTACCTATAGATTGATCATTACTAAGAGGGAAAGTGACCGCTTCAAAAGACTGACCAAGAAAATGTGCACGCTAAAGGAATCATTTCCTGATCAAGATCATTCTCTAGAGCTCTTTTTGCTATAGCTCTGGTAAATGCATAATCAGGATATAAGTTACGGATTTGACCATTTCGATCTAAACATGGCTTGTCAGTTAAAAGTGAACTAAAGACAACATAACATCCAGTAAGGTCATTGCCTAGCAATGAGTTAGTATCCTCAAAAGATAGAAGATCCACTGTTCCGACTAAGTCTAATGTACACAAAGGAGAGGAACATTACAAAGCTTCTCTCTATTCCCTGAAAACAAATAATTTCACTAGAAAACTTCGTAGACAAAGGCAAAATACCTGATAACAAAAGACTTTGAGAAGTTCAATAGGTGATATAGAACATTTCGACATGAATGATTCATAATTCTCCATAACGGAACCCGACTTGTGCTTTTTTGACTCAACCAATGTATTACTTTCAACACAAGAGCGTTGCCGTCATCTCTTTGAAATGAAAACATTTGGAATGGATATGTCTTTATTCTGTTGCTCATGCTCATTGTTCAGCCTGGAGCAATCATCAATGACGTGGTCATTCTTTTTTATAGAATAAGTGCACATATAAAGAGATAAGGAATTACGATCAGTCTTACCAGCCGTTTGATTTCTAAAAGTTGTTCCAAACTGAGGTTTGGAAGTACACGTATGAGAATGAGTTGATTAATTACCATATAGACTGCTGAGTGGAAGGCTTACTGACAAATAAAACTTTGTCAGTCAAGGAATACTCATCAGCCGTGCGAGCAGCATTTTTCAAAGTTTTCACCTTTTGGTTATCAATACATGTCTTGGGCACCACTCTGGAAGTAATTCTCGAAATCTCAATTAATAAGTCGTCTGATACTGAAGTATTCTTTATCAACCTTCTTAACTAAGAACCACATACTAAATTGCTGTTTTCTTTCCTTTGCAAATTCGATATGGACCAGTTCAGTTTATTTTCTGCAATTCCCAAAACTTATCGATATGCCTCAGATACCAGATCATAACCCTTCAAGATATATTCCCTAACCACATCAGCAGCAGTAATTTGTTGTTCCGACAGCTTCCATTAGCTTTGCCAATAAGTATAGTTTGTGATAATAAACTTCAGTGCAATCTTTAAATTGATCGAAAATTATATTTCTGGTAATATCAAAACTTGCCCGTGTGTGTGTGTGTGTGTGTGTGTGTGTGTGTGTGTGTGTGTGTGTGTGTGTGTGTGGTCTTGGGTGTGCTCCGCCTGCCAGTTCCAATTCAATATATATTGCATTTACACTACTTTACTCTGCACCAACATTTAGTTTTCTTCCTTCCGTATCTGCATTGTTTTCACTTTATTCTTTTTGTCACTATCTTTCTCTTTCCTCTTTCTGCATTTGTATTTGCCTCTTATTACTATTACTCTCTCTCTCTCTCTCTCTCTCTCTCTCTCTCTCTCTCTCTCTCTCTCTCTCTTTATCTCTCTCTCTGCATTTGCATTTTTTCTCCTTTTCCTCTTTCTGAATTTTCCTTTCTTTCTGAAGCTGACGCTTTTATTAATTCTTATACCATCCAGTTTTTAACTGTCCATCCTTTAATTTCCCATCAAACCAGAGACATACTTACTAATAAAACACAGAGCATTATTGTCCAAAATTTCCTTTGCATCCAAACACTGAACCAAAATATTTTTTTTTTATATTTCTTGCTTTCTTAAAGATGCTTTTACTTCCAGAATAGCATAAAACTTGCCAAGCTCAAGGAACTCGACCTTTTTCATAGACTCTAGCCCCTTTCGGTGTAGGAATTTAAAAATATTTCTCGATATTAGATGACATTTAGCGCGACATGTAATGCCCCTGTAAATCCATTAGATATGTCTGACGAGACGCCATTGGCGTCTCGCTGAAGTTATTTCTCCTTTACTTCCATGACATTGGCGACAAAGCAAAGTTGTGATGTATTGCCGAATCGGAATGCGTCGCTATTAGATAGGGTCAAATAGTTTGTAAAATGGCAAAAATGTAATGTACTGTGACAGATTATGTAAACCCATTCTTGAATCACATATATTTTTATGATCTGGCCAT
Source organism: Potamilus streckersoni (assembly GCA_016746295.1). Lineage (NCBI taxonomy): Eukaryota > Metazoa > Mollusca > Bivalvia > Unionida > Unionidae > Potamilus > Potamilus streckersoni. The sequence goes on from JAEAOA010000708.1 coordinate 1,288,636, forward strand.
GAAAGTGGTGAATTTGCAAAAATGGGGTTGGGGTTTGCGTTGTGCCAAAGAGTGAGTTTAATCCTCTAAACGTTTATTCTGGAGCAAGTTTGTTATATAGGTCTAATAAAAGAAAATATTTTTCTACGTTAATACCAGATATATTTCATCTTGTGGCACCAAAACTTCACCACTCGTTAAAATATTATTTGTTTTGGTAACGCACGATTAAATATATCCGGTATTAACGCAGAAAAAGAAAATACCCTGTATAAATCCTTTAGCTAGACACGTAAATGGTTTAGCTATATATGTTACACCCCTTAAATATTTAAACTAGGCATGCAATATCCCTGTAATTTAGCTCGATATGTAAAAAGCCTTCTAAATCCTTTAGTTCGATAAATTTATTTAGTTTTACTAAAGTATTCTATCGCTCTAAATTCTTGTGTTACACGTAAATCCTTGTATTACATTTTTCTCATCTTCCTGTAAAGTTTAACTTAGTTGTTTTAATTCTACTGGACATGTTTCGTAAAAATACATTCGTTTCTATTCTTTGGTGCTCTGTAATTTTATCATGATTATCAACTTCCTCTAAATCTGTTTCCTGTTTTGTTTTGTAGAAATAAATATTATTTTTGGAACCAAGTATCTTGGAACAAAATACCTTTTTCTAAAAATAATTTTTCTAACACTGAATGCAAAAGTTTTAGCGACATCTATTGGATTTTATGTGTTGCCTCCCTTAATATGTAATGCCAACTAACCAATAGCGTGATGCATTGTACATCGGCTGAAAGCGGTGGTGGCAATTGACCTATAATGATCCTTTGTGATTTTAACATCGAAAGTATGACTATGTACCAGAGGAAAGCCATGACAGGTCTATTTTAGTGAAAGTTAGGCCTATTTGTGCAAACACAGACCGGAACTGGAAAACTGCTTATTTATCAGTCCATTCAAGTTGTGTACTTCCCTTGTCTCGATCACTTATTAAGTTTCACATTTGAATAACTTTATTTTGATTGGATGTGGTGGGTTGCCGCCGCATACAATTAAATTCAGAGACCATAAGGAGATACATATCTGCTCGATATGTCAAGGTGTAGATAGCGTTATTGGAACCTTGGTTAGAGATGATGATTTAATATTGTCTTTGTTGTCTTGAATTGCTGTGCTAATTTAATATTTTCTTTGTTGTCTTGAATTGCTGTCATAATTTAATATTTTCTTTGTTGTCATTGTATTGTTGTGCTAAAATAATATTGTCTTTGTTATCATTGTATTGTTGTGTTTTAACTTTATATTGTCCATACTACTTTTATAATTCTTTCTAAATTCTTTTCTTTGAATTTCTAGTAAGACAGAGTTTTGAAGTTCTCCAAGACTACTGATTTTTGAAGAAAAAAAAAATTAATTGAAACTGGTGGTTGGGCAGGAGTGGAAACCCAACATGCTGGTGATATAGTTTTTTTTGAAAACATTAAAAACTGATTTAAAGTGGATGTGTGAGTTAGCGCTAGCAAGTTCTATATACTAAAATGAAGTTCGATATAATTTCACATGGGATACATCTTACTGTTTTCAGCAAAACGCGGAGTGAGAGATGACGCGCTCTATGATTCGGATATGAAGATGATATTTAGACTGGTTTTTATGGCTGGGTCTTTGACTTCAGATTTCTGGTAAATATATAAGTAGAACAAAGTTTAAGAATGCGTACCGTGTCCCATTTCTGAATTATATTCTGATAACAGGAGGCTCGCGTAGCAATTTACACAAGTTCCTATACATGATGATATTAACGTTGTACATATCCGGCATTACTCAATTTGGTAATTATTTTTCTTTCAAAACAGGGCTAATCGAACTTAAAAATTTCTGGCTGACTACTCCAACAATTATGAATGGTGTTACAAATTATGCCTATCAAGATCTTTCAAAGCATGACAGGTCTGAATGTAGAAGTCACCAACATGTATTAATCGTTGAATCCAGTGAAGAGTCGTAATAATCAAACACCCATAGAACAGTAGTGTTAAAACAGGGTGCGAAGTTAGGAAATCTGAACCTAATAGAAAGAATCAGCAGAAATATATATTCTGCGAATCCTCCCGAAAAATGATTTACTGATTATTATCGTTGCCATAAAAACTAGACTGGAATCAGCGAGTTCATGAACTGGTGAAAAGTGTGGATTAAACGCTCATGTTTATTTCAATAGCAAATAGACGCAATGCATAACATTACCTGAAGCCTCGGAATCGGAAAAAGAGTGCCCAACGAACTAAAAACGACTTTTAATTTAGAAGAATTGAGCAGGCTAATTCAACTATGGTCTGGGTCAGTATATGTTTTTGTCTTTTTGTTTACCGGTCAGTGGCATTTATCTTTAGGTTTATCAAATTTGACTGAATTTGTTGGGTTTTAACCCTGTTGCCGTACAGCTTATTATACTGATTAATTAATTTACATTTTATTTTGTTTACATTTAAGTTTTTGGCACCAACATTTCCCGATATTCTAATTGTTAATATGGTCCTTCTGCTCGCATTTTAATATCAAATATATCATGTCATACATAAATTTTAAAACGTATGCAGTCTGAGATAGGTCATATCTGTACATATCACGTTTGATGTACAAACGTTGGATAATGTACAAACGTTGTATTACTTACATACGCTGTATTACTTACATACGCTGTATTACTTACATACGCTGTATTACTTACATACGCTGTGTTACTTACATACGCTGTATTTTTTGTTTTAAGATGCATATCTGCATGATATATATTATTGTTTATCAAGTTGATGAAAAATTTCCATGGTAACTAATGTGATCCGAGTTGTTTTTTTGCAAATTTATGTTATAATTGCACCTGTGAATTTTAGTATGTCATGTTTGTTTTTGTCGAGTCTGTAAATTCGCTGAATTAGAGCTGGTGTTTTTATCTTATCCTGACTACTATGCTTAAGTTAAGTTTTTTGTACTTATGCCAACCCTTATGGATGTGGGTGTTGGGTAGCTTTTACGTTAAAAGACCTCTGCAATATGATTGGTAGGAATAAGAATTTCTTACAGATGATAAGACTGACAGAAAAATAATATTTTGATGAGAGTCCATATTTACGATGTTTATGGATAAATGGGACAAAATCAGAGTATATAATAATACGATATATATTGGATAAGATATTTTATACATGAAATTTATATATTTGCACCATCCCACCACAAACAACAAATTACACATTACTATCCCATATAATATTGCCAAAGATGACACTTATCCATCTCCTCCCCTCGACAAAAGAAGAAAAAAGAGTAGACGAGCAAATGAAATGAATCTTAAGAAAACATTTCAGACATTTCCGTAATAAGTGGATTCTGCATGAATGACAAGTATTATATTTTTTACAATTTGTGAGATACTAACTGTGTTTTATGGACAGCGGCAATTGTTGTATGTCTTTTGTAACAAATGCTCAACAGATAGTTTTGCTGGGATGAGACATCTGTAAGGAATTTTGCCAACAATGTTTCTGGTTTACGTTGATTCATGGAATAAACCTACGTTGTGTAGAGAGCCACAGGGAAAGATTATTTCGTTGTGAGAAATCCGACCATAATTTTGACTATAATGCGCCGCGGAAATGGGAGTTAAGTGTATTTCCAAAGGACTGGCCATGTTGGGTATCGAATCGAAGCCGTCACTGTTAGACAACGAGTCCGACGGCCCGACACCTTACCAACTGATGTACAGTGGATATGTATATATATATATATATATATATATATACATATATATATATATATCTATATATATATATATATATATATATATATATATATATATATATATATATATATATATATATATATATATATATATATATATATATATATAACTCAATTAATTTCGTACTTTAGAATGTACTCAAACATGATGATTATATATGACGGTGGGCATTCTAAGAGTTGTGCTAATTATCATTTACAGTCTCTCCATATCAACATCAGTCGAACATTTGCACTTTTGAGTTGCCGCAGATGTCTGTACTTTAAAGTCTTGATGCTGAAATTTGCGTGGTATGGTTCTTTCTCCAATAAATATATTGCCTAATATATAGTCTTTGAAATTTCTTGAAATGAATATATCTGACTTTAATTATCTAGTACAGAAAATTAGAATACATATTTTCAAAATGATTTACATCAGCATTAGTATTTATATTTCTGCCAAAAGTTGAGTCTAGCCATGGTCATATATACGAAGACAATATGGCACTCGAAAATATTTTCAAGCCAGTGAAGAAAAGTAAAGTAGTCACAACATTTTTTTTTATTTTTGGACACACACACACACGCGCGCGTGCTCGCGCTAAAGTACGCTCTTTTACAGAGAAAATGCTTGTTGCATAACAAATGGGCGCCTGTTACGGTAGCTGCCTGATCCAAAGAATACTTTAAAATGAATTCATATCCTCAGTTTTCATTGCACAGCAAATCTCTTGGTGATGTTATCTCGCAGCTGTTGTTCCGCTTCAACTATTTTTTCACGGTCGGTAACATTAAGGGTCCATCATAATTCTTTTATTAATAATGCAATCGCGTAGTAAACTGCGCGTCGGACAGATTCTGTCTGGACTCATCATATCTAGGTACAACACACACACACACACACACACACACACACACACACACACACACACACACACACTTTTAACCAATTATTTTCTATTCTTGTACAGCTGTCATGCAATTTCAGAAATCATCTTCTTATGGATATTTAAATTTCTGGCGATTGTACTTTTTAGGGCCTTAGCACACATTTCCTTTAAAAACACACTGATTGTTCCTATACCTTTTATATATGACTATCATCTTTGCCAATAACTGCTACACGAACAAGTGCATCCTTGTTTGAATAACAGTCAACAATTTTTTAAATTTAAGTTGAGTCAATGTTGGTGGAATATATTCATTCGTGTACGTAATCGGTTTGGATACATCTTCGCCACTGAAGAAACTATCCTGGAGTGTTTTCGTACATGATGGTGCAGTCAGCGCTTAAGCATTTTTCACGTGCAAGTTGACCTCCAGTTCCCTATGGTTCATCGGAGTGGTTCCAATAGTCAACTTTTACTTGACCATTAACACAATTCTCTCAGTTCATATGAAAGTTTGTTAAGACCACTTTGACACAGATATTTATCGAGAGGTAAGCAAAAATTGTGATCAAGGTTAATGAAGGCCACTAATGATGCTGATACTGAAACTATGTACAAATTTATATCAATGTCATCTCTCTCGTTAAGTGACATTATTGAAACTATGCACAGATTTATATTAATATCCTTTCTCTTGCTAAGTGATACGAGTCTTACAAACTCAGGCTATCATGCCAATTATCATTTATCAACAATCCCATTCGACCCCACGTACTTTTAATTTAAGTTATGATAAACATGTATGATCCCGATTCAAACACCTTTAAGATGTGACAGTTTTATCATAATTTACACGGAAACTGAAAGTAACTTGATCTTTTGCTAAGGAGACTCAGTTTGTTCTTACCTTCTTTGATTAATATACCTAGATTTTGGTACTGCGTGTGATAGTGGGGGCACGATAGCGATCTTTTCATCCACGTTTTCTAGATCCTCAGGATCATCAACATACTGCCTAATGTAAGAAACCGAAACATCAGTATCTCTGATTCCACCATTTTCAATGATATCACTCAGGTTCTTTATGACAACGCCTTGTAACTCGATAATAATACCTTGGATGTCCACGTATTACGTGTTAAGTTTTCCAGTGTAATTTTCAAGAATCACAAGATCACCTGGGTCAAAGCAACACGACTAATAAATTCAGACTAATCTACTTTGGTGAAAAATTGGCTCAGATCCACAGCATCACTTTGTCGTCGAGCTGAGTAACGTGCGTAAATGCTAATAGACATTATAATGTATAATATTAAACGGACTTTAATGTGAAAGAACAAGCGCTTAATGCCAAAGTGGATGCAAAGCTTCAACAACAAGAAGACAACATAATAGACCATTCAACCGTGTTTGTACTGGTATACCTGAATAAAACAACGGTTGTTGTCCGTGTAGTGTGTAGTGCCCTTCGTTAAAGAACTTATAGGGTCAATGGTGGTGCATGTCCATACGCGTCAAAATACAAACGATATTGAGGTGTTATTAAGTATGAGACCCAGTGAGTGTCAGGTCACGTTGTTAATCCAGGTTGACAATACTGGTTTCATGTGTGCGTTGCACCAGTTGATGCAAGTTCATTTCGCATAAAGACACCACGAAAATGCTCGACTGATTTTGCAATATCTAGTAAATCAAGAATGGTCATCGGAATGATCTTCTGCGTGTTGTACCGAGTAATCCAAGACCTCTACACGATGATATTCGGCTTTTTGTTTTCTGGTATTCGAGGGGCTTTGTTCCTTTTTAATAGAACGCCAACCGACTTTTTTTTAAAGTTCCGACAGCTCTAACGCCACAGCATTTGAAACTGCTGGAGGCGATGCTCACATCAATGCTGGAATAGCTGAAGTTCTGGTCAATTTTGTTGAATAATGTTTCCATATGAACCCAAAATCATTTTTAATTGCGCTTATATCCCAGATGATTGTCACTAAGGCCGACCTTCACTTCGTGATAAGACATTATTTAAATGAGTAACATGTTTAATTATTGATTTTTCCAAAGGTGCATCGAGGGATTTCATTCGGCCACTAGCATCATAGAACAATAAATTCTTGTCAAAAAGGATAACAGCCTAATATCTGTAATTAACACCACCAACAGGAGCTACACGTACATAAAAATACATATGAAGGACGAACTCTCCGAACAAATGCAAGTGTTCCAATGAAAAGCAATAAATTGGGTACAGCAATCGATCGTCTTGATGGGAAATGAGCATTCCAGTGTCGATGTTTTGATGCCGGTCCATGTATGACCATACAATGTAATATGCAAGTGTAATTTGCGGAATGGCTTATGCATAGTGTAGCTTAATTTATTCAGAAGGTTTCTGATGCCCGTTTAACCGCAAAGAAACTTCAGTCACTCCTAAGGTGTCCAATATCATCATACTATGGTCTTGACAATTATCTCGATTTGGTTACACCCCATTTTGAAGCTCCACGAATACATGTTATAGTGCAGTAAGACCATGCCGAGTACTTATCTGCCAAGTAAATTGTCCCACAATACCAGAAACAACAGTGTTGTTATGGCTCTCGACCGCATACACGATACCAAGCATGATTCTGTATTTAGTGTAGGGATTAGCGTAGGCATCTATAAAGTTAATGTTGACAAATAAAATTTACTAGCAGTACACTTTGTACGTCAAAATACATAATTGATGGTGTTCTTACGAAATATGGTGATTGAGCTGACTGCGATCCAAGATGTTTCATTTTTGATGCTATCAACGAATCGCATTGCACCTTTTCAGCAATTGGTGCAGCTCGTGAAGTCAGAGCAACGAGCACATTTGGTACACCTGCGAATAATCTACGAACAACGTCATCGAGGCCGATCCCACAACATGTAAACGGATTTTTTCGCGATAACAACGCACATATTTACACGTCCAGGTACGACTGTCGTTATATCAAATTTAAGTCAATCTATAATATACAGTTGTATCAAGACTGAATTTCTGCGTAGCTTAACAACATGTCAATCTTGATCAAGAAAGGTAAATGAATATGTGTTATCATGTTATTATGACATTGAAAAAATACACGGTGGGTGCAGTATATCTATCTGACAAAACGAGTTCATATTTTGCCATACAATTACAGTAACTTTTTCATTATGTGCTCATTTCTTCTGGCGTTTGGTCTACTTAAAATTGAAATCTGGAGTAATATTGTTAATGAATATGCCTTACAACAACTTTTCCGTTTATTTGAAATGAATACGTTTTGGTATTTTTGTCGAATCTCCAATTTTACCAACATCTTTTTTGACTTCGCCAATCGCCCATGGCAAGTATTTAAGAGAACTTTATAAAACGGCTGATCATCAGCCGAAGGAGCAATCACTTACAACCGATCTCTCATCAATCTTCGTAAAATCATGTTCAATATTTGTTAAGGTTTTGTTGAGGCATTAATGCCAATGATCAGTGCACGAACTAGATTTTTAGAAATATTCCACCATGCTTGGAAACTTTAGGTACAGCCTGAAAGAAAAAGTGAATGACAGTGAAGTGTTTAATTTTCATTCAACGCGTAGATTATTAAATGTTCAGATCGTTTCTGTTTTCGTGATGGCATTAAATGGTATGGTATATAATACTATTATGTGTTCATATCATGTATCATGTCGAACAAAACCACGTACCGTACTGCAAATCCAGTTACAGTTCTAACAAGTAATGGACGAGCAGCGATTATTGTAACTGGCGTTTGAAGTGGATCAAAGAAGTTCACGTTCATTAAAAATATCGATGGTTATATCGCTGTTGCATTAACAAAATCACCGGGAATACCATGGAGTAAATAACATGGTGAAAAGCACACCCCTGGACACAATTATTGTGGGCCTCGTACACGACCTGATATACGACATGATTCTCAAAACCAACCAATGCCTGGTGAAGCACCAGTCATTCGAGTTGACGTGTTAGCGATATGACCATGCTTATAAAGTAATAACGATATCTATGCACGGAAACGTGTTGACGTGGATTTGATTTATTACCTGAATGCTGTCAATCCAACACTCTGAGAACTAATCGCAAGATGGATCATCAAATGACGTATGAAGGCCAAGAGCGCACATGGAGGATCTCATTAAAAGTAAATTGTATTGATATAAACAAACGATGGACACAAAAAACCGGAAACTGAAAATAAATTATACATTCCTGATGGGTATTGGTAAGGTGAAGTCGCTGTAGAAAGTTAGCAAGGTGGTAAAGGCCATTCATGTGTTTGCTTCAATACAGTTGAGCAACAAACGTTGTGGTAATTTTACCTGCCAGTACCAAGAAAGATTTCACTTAGGAGATGGTTTGATGTCCAAACACCTAATGGGGTCCATCAGGTTGATCTTTTATAGCTTCCAATGATAGCGTCAATTGTCGCACCATTGTGATAAGGGGATTTAAAACATTAAAACCCTCATCATTTCAAGTCGGCGTCGTAGCTAGGGAATGATCTCCCTTGATGTAATTGTCCAGTGTGGATGGACAGATGGAACGTTACAGATAGCTGAGCAAAGTATTGAAAAAATAACAACAACGAGCCTCCTTTCAATGAATACAATATAAAATTTTAATCAGATAACATATAATCAAAGAAACAATCAATTCCCCCACAACCAATTTGCTAAATTACGCTTTCAATTAAAGCATAAACAAATTAACTTTCTACTCAACTAATGGTCAATGACAGAATTCAATACAGCGTATAAATATCACCATGTACTCGAGTGGTGATCTTGAGTACAATCTTATGCTTTGACAGCATCACCTTACACTTGTCTCCATACGACTTGTCTCCCACGTCTATCTACATGCTTGGCCTTCATTGACACTCACTGTTCTGACATCCCGAAGACGTATATTTCCTCCTTCTTTCTCTCGTTCGGAGCACGAACTATGAAGGTTAAAACTCCAACAACGAAGCTGTCCCCTTAAATACAGATATTGTCTCACTCTAGACAAATACCACTACACATTCACATATAAATATAAACTATATTCCTCGTGCACTGATTTAGGTGGCTTACACAATATAATTCAGGGGACAGGGGCCAGTATTTATGTACAAATTTAATGCCGCAATCAGTGACCTAGTACAAAAAATAATAAAAAAATCAAATACACAAGTGAGGTCAAGAATGTCGATATTTTGAGATACCTATATTAAAACAAAGCATAAAAATATTATCCACTTGACCACAGACGTCAGTGGCAGTTCATAGCAGAAGTTTATGCACCCCAACCCCAAATTTATACCTGCAATTTTCATGTCCGAAGTGCAAACTCAAGCCCTTTTCCTAGATTACAATTCTGCCAAACAGTGTGTACTAAACAGGCTGATGCAGTTGAAAATAGTTGTCATCCAAGCCGTTTTTGAGATATGCTCCTTGTCCCAAACCCACATGTTTACTGTTACGAGAGGCTAGCTCTTCTTCGTAGACAACTATTGGTATTTCACTATCAACATATTGCAGAGTAACTATGGAAGGTGTACATGCTTGACATCAATTTCAAGAACAACACAAGCCCGAAACACCTAGCTCACAAATATATCCATATATTTAATTAGTAGACAATAATTGCTGAAAAAGTCACACCATAGCCTTAAGTTAAGAAATTTGCCAGGGGCCAAAATACGAAACTGTACCCTGCCTCCTCAAATCTCATGTGACGTTACTCAATACTCTTTCCTGATTCTTTATTGCGATATGTTTACACTTAGGTTGCTGTTATAAACCTCCAGTGGTATTTTATACAAACAACCACGAAGTACGTCAACAGTAACACATAATTGTAAATCATTCTATGCAAAATAATTAAGTGTACCTATTTCAGGATCCTCATACCGAATTTCCTTGCAGAATTTAAGCCAGACTGGAACGATTTGTCTTTCGGATTCTCTCCAGACTGATTCCAATATACAAATATCCCAATTATCCTATATGTTTAGATAAAATTGTGAAAACAAAGGTAATGAAAAGTTTATAGGGCAAAAGTTTTCCATTGATCCCGCATGTCATCATGTTGTGAGTTTAAATACCAACAGGGTGAGCTTCAGGTTCTCAAGCATGGAATTGACCTTTTTCCAACATTCCATGTTTTAGTTCGTCTTTGGATAAATGCGCTATTTGTATAATTTTAAAAAATAATTAAACTTCTACATTCATAGTTACATGTTATCTTAAGGTACCTGAATCGTAATTATTACTATGAAAATGAACCATTCAGGGAAAGCAGTTCTAAAATAGGGTAAATGGAATCATTACTTTAAATCCATTGAACAAATCCGTATCTACCCATTGCCGGTATATGAGTTGAACATGCAAGAAACATTCTGTGACAATTTCAAATTTTTCAGCAGTACTAAATTAATCATAATTGTAAATTTAGGTGCTTTTCTAATGAATATGCAATTTCACTATCCCAGTGCTGATTGAATGTTTGCTTGAATTCGTTTACTTAGTCTCTGCAAAATAAACTCCTGAAATCATTACAGACAAGTATTCTACAGATCAAAGTGCTGCATTATTTGTTTAATACAATACTTTCATTATCATGATAAATTCTGTAATAATGTCTTCATACTAAAAAACATATTCACTCAAATATAGGTAACTGCTTATGAATATAAATTTAAAATGAATTATACTTCAGATATGATCAATTACTTTAAATTTCTACTTAATGTCTGTTTATTCTGTTATTAATATTATGAGCAATTTATCTATGTTTCGAAGGAAAGAAAAACTTGTTGATAAATGCATATTGCCTTACATAAATTAAGTACATGCACCGCTATGCAACTGCAAACAAATGACAAGGGAGGCAAATGCATTCTGACCAAAGACACCAGAATAGAAAAGCTATTTTGGCTACTTTCAGACACAATACTGATGAATTTCATAAATTTCACTATTGTTCCAATCTAACTAAAGCTTGGACGGAAGAAAATATGTTAATATTGCTATCTGACCTTAACCGCTCTTTGAAATAATCAAGATGTTAAGTTCAGATGAAGTATTCAGTTTAGAATTAAGAGGTGCCACCTCTTAAGTCAGTCGCAGAAGTAGCTCGTAATTCCATTTTTTTTGGGAGTACTCCAAAGTTGTGACGTCACTCCTTCAAAACATTCCGCTATTGACTAGTCTAAGAACAACATTCTCACATAGCGAACCAATTTGATTCGAGTTGGAAGGAAGAGATGTAGTACAGATTTTTAAGTGTTTCTGAAGAGTTTAAAATTAACTAAATTTGCACACGTATAAACCATGTACTTGACCTTTTTACTTTTATTTCACACAGACGCATACACACACACGCACACACAAAGACACACAGACGTAGACACATACAAAAACACACATATATACATGGTAAGGATCTCAATAGTTCAATATTTATGACCTAGGGGGTACTTTCACATCCCCTTAGATTGATCACCTTTAGACGGGTGAAAATTCAAAATAGGTTGACCATTCTCAAATATTGATATCCCAAGGCATGAAGGCCTTAGAAGGTAATATATCTGATCGCAAAAGTTCGGGAGCAAAATAATATAATTTAATAAGAAATATGCTATTATGGCTGCCAGTTACGAAGGATTTTAAAAACTGAGAGCAAACATAAGTATCTTTATTGACCTTTAAGCCGAGACTGATCACATGACAGGTTGACTTCCTAAGTGTGTTCTTGGCAATAGGGATAAGAACAAGTTGAGTTCAGAAAGTAACAGAAGGGAGAACTATAGACATGTTTGCAACGACAGAAAGAACCAGACGAAATATTTATTACTTTTTCTTCTATGCCGGGACACGGCAGAAAGATACATCTAAACCATATCAGATCTAACAAATAGGTTCACAAAAAATGAGCGAAGAAGAAGGATTGCTGCCAGATAACTGGATGTGTTTTATTTGCCAATTACCACAAAAAGAACTCTGTCAGACATGCCTCTCTTTATAATCCATGCCTCTCATGATGATGACAAAGAAAAATCGCAACAGGTAGAATTTCATCTTGTGTCGTCTTAGACTATCTCAGCTCCTCTCGAATATGAAAGGACAAACACAAGATTCCCTCAAACTTATATTAGTCGTTAGTACCAGAAATTCAAATTTGTCAAAGCGGAAAACACAACTTCAGACGCCACTGACTGAGTATCCCCAGTCAACAATTCCATGCATTCGTTTTAAAAAGAAGTAGATTTCCATTTGAATAGCAAACTAGACAGTAGCAACATGGATACACTCTCACCACGTGTACATGGAAAATCACTTTGACAAATAAAATCGATGTCAAGAATGTGCATCTGGATGGTTCAATGGTGTGGAAATATAATAATTTTGATGTAATCAACAACAAAGAGTTGATAGAAGATGGCGATCATCACAAGGTTGTAATTAAAGACCGACAAAAACGTTTCAAGATATGAACGAAGTTTAGAACGGATGAATCATCTACGTATGGACATAAGGTTGCAAGACTAGTATCTGTTTCATGGTGTGGATGTACGATTGAGACTAAATCGAAGTAGTATCGTATGTCATTTGATGACCCAAGGTAACGAGTTTAAAACCATAATAGAAAAGCCAGTCTTTACGTGCGTCTTGTGGAAGATTTACCTAAAGTGGGAAACGACATTAGTCAAACGCTGAGCAAAATGACAGATAATTATTTTTATAACGAGAGGAAGTGAAACCCATCACCATTTTCTCATGACTCCAATCCAAGATTGAAAAACATATTTTCCAAGGACAGTTACCCAAACTTTTACTCATTGGCATCGTAAATAATGCAGCCTTAAACGGAGTCATCCATCAAAAAACATTTAGAGTTTTAACACTACAGTGCGTCTAATATAGAAGTCGAGATGACCAAACGTGGTGTATAGTACCTTTTAACCAAACTTTGCTCAGAAAAATTACTTGAGTCATTTCTTAAAACTGAAGACACATGCCAATTATATAGCAGCAGCAGACAGCATTTCGTGCTCTGACTGTGCAGGAGGATATGCTTTGTGAGGCCTTCATTTCACTCTAGATCAAGGCAGCAACGAAGGACATTTCCAACCTATGAAATCGGGCCAATTTATTCGTGGAATTCAGTTTTCAGTAGTTCTGGCCAACATTATGAACGTCATCATGTATACAGAATGTGACTGGATAAATATCAGGTTCCATGGGGTTTGGAAACATTATGTGTATTTTCTTTATCAACACAGTTTTCTATTTTATATTTTTCATCAATTTCTCTTGCCGAATCACATTGAAATTTCCTGGACGATGCATGTTAGTGGTGTGATAACAGCTAAAACGGACGCGGGTTGGATCACTTGCAAAACAATCCAATACAAAGGAATGTCAGCGCCCCAATAATGGAGAGACAACATGATACTAAAGTCATAATAAGATTATAAACCGTGATAAACAGTTGACCGGAAGCTTTGATAGGTTTCTTCCAAGTATCAATACAGCTAACATCGACTGCCACATCGTACCATCTCAGAAACACTTCACTATGTCATCAATAAATGTCCTAAATACAACAAAGAGAGAAAATTATTCATGAAAGAAACCCGATAAAAACAGACACACCCATTAAGATAGACTAAAACGGGCATTTGTATTATAAAAATCACAGCATAATCAACGAATCGATTATGCAGAACAACTCAACCACTAACACATCCCGTTAACAATTATATAAATTTGACCGAAACCCTCCGTATCACTCTGTATATCTCTGGCCCTATTCTCCCAATAACCTAACACCTCTCTAGCACTTATCTCCCAATAATATAACTCCGCTAAAGCTACACTAACATACGTAACCTGACATTTTTTATTGGAGCATTGGAGAATTATAAGGAAAACAAACTAATGAAACTTTCACTCTAACCAACAATCGTAAATGGTCTTTAACACAGGCACCCCTACAAAATGTGATAAATGACTAATTCACTTATAACTATACAAATATAGGAACTGTTAAGCTGATCTTAAATGATTGAGTATATAATAGTAGTGATTTGGGCTAAGGTAGGGTCTTTGGGGCTTAGTGCTAAATTTGGTCGTTTGTACTATAGGGTCATAATATATAGGGTAAAGTAGTCTCCTATATTAAATTTGTTCGTTTTACTATTGGGTCAATGAGAATTAAACGGGAGCTAATCTAGGGTTAATGGGAATTGATGTCACGGTACTGAACATTGGCAACAATGCTGCAAGTGGCTAACCTCATTTGGGCGGATCAGTGTGGCAATGGGCTGAAGTGAATACGCGCTACTCTAGGAACAAATAGAGACACAGACAAAGAGACGTGGTTAGAGACAAGGTTAGAGACATAGACAGAAGCATAGATATATGACACAAAGATTTATAAACAAATCTATCACACAAAAGATCTACTAAAATGTTTTAGGCAAGAGAGAATATCTTTTCAAAGCAAAGGAATGGCCTTGAAAAGGGCCTTTGTTTTTTTTGTTAATGTCATTCAGTTAACATAGAAGGCATCGTACGGATATTCTTTTCTTCGTCAAACTACGTCTGACTTCTGGGCCGTAGATTAAGATTCTCTTCATACAGCTTTTCCTCTCAACACAGATTCTTCGTTTCCAAAAGGCTTTATCAGTCATCTTGGTAATTGCCTATGATTATTTGACATACATGGGATAGTCAGGGTTGAACAGCATCGACAATAGGAGGGTAGACGATTCTACGTTAGCCCCCATCGTGTGACGGTACAGGTGAATGGAATGAGGTGAACCCTGGTTATTGATAGTGCAAGAGTGGATCGAAACGGATTAATTTCTTTCACCAATCCTAACATGCGTTTCAAAATTCAGTCATAGTGCTGAGTCTGTCTTCCAATCCGAAGACAGCTGCCTGTGACGTCACATTCCATATATAGGTGCCCTAGCATCTGTTGCAGTGAAAAAGGCGACATACTGAGAATATGACGAAAACTAAGATGACGATGAATTGTGGTGCATCGGCCATGGATACGGGAAGTGATAGCATAGCAGCAGCTACCAAAGCAAACACAGTTCTACTTCCAGAAGAAAACGATTATAATTTTGATTTAGTGGATTTTCTCTCTTCTTCACAACAATTTTTTCCTGTACCTTCACCACCATCTCCTTTCTTACCGTACATTGAGTATTTTAAACCGAAACAGAAAGAAGAATCGGAGAAACTTCTGCAACATCAGAAAAAAGCAGAACAAGCCTTACTCGTCCAACAGCAATAGCAAGAAGAAGAGGCAAGAAGAAGGGGCAGATAAGAAACAAGGTCTGGGAAAGAAGGAGGACGGTGAAAATCAAACGGTGATGGTACTCTAAGACATTTTGGCAGAGTTAAGGTGTCTAAAAGAAATATATTTGACTTCTTTAATACGACCAAAGACGTTCCCCAGCCAAACATTCTAACCCCGCCCATATCATCGACAGTAACTGGCCCAGAAGTAGGCCTTGACTGTGGCAAAGAGATATGACAGTTAAAGCTCATTACTTCCCGTTTCTGTGTTTATTAAAAACAAACACCCAACGGTCCTTTTTAGGGCAACACACCTCAAAAGAGACTACTCAACGTTTACCAAAACCAAGTACAACTCAAAATTGCTTTTCCCCACATAATGGATATACTTAAGTGCGTGAGTGTAGATCCTTAGTATAAAAATAAAAACAACAACGGGCACTTTCTTTATGTCTGGGATATTATCTGGTACAAATTTACAATCCAATTTCACAAACATATCGCATTAAAATGTCCATGTTTCTTCAATTTTTTTAAAAAAATTTATTTACTGTCAAATGTTTTTCCTCTTCTTCCTAACTTTTTTCTCGTCTTCTTTTCTTCTCTTCTGGAGGTGTCTTGGTTCTTCCTTTTCTGATGGCACCACTTCTTCTTGTTCGGAACCCCTTCCTTCCTTCTATTGTGTCTTAGCTAAGTCTAAAGACCAATGTTCTTTCTCTTGACAATAACAGGCATCTTGACCTTCGTCTCTTTTGACACGTGTTATGCTTTCACATTGTGGAGATTTTGAAGAAAAATGCCCTTCCTTGTGACAGATACAGCAACTATCTTGACTTTTATTTCAAAAGGAGGGGGAGTAGTCAGTCGGCTTCTCTGAACAAAGCCATCGTATGACACCTCGCAAAGCTCTGATCAGAAGTTGGGTCTATGTTGCTTCCTCCATCTGTCTGGTAGGATTGAGAGTGAAATGAGCACTTTGGGAAAGACACTGACTTTTTATATACGGAAGTCACTGGCATTACAGTGATATATTGGGGTCCATGGCGTTTAAATGTAGTCATCTGAGTTTTTGCAATCACGATGAAACGATCGCATCATTTCTTGAAGAAAGGGAAAGAAAGTAAGAGGCAGAAACGTGACGTATTGCCTCGCACAGTAGCTGAAGTTTTGGCTCAGATGTATGGCAGGGATTTCAAAGATGACGCGAGTGAACCAGAATTCAGACCTGGAGTCTACGTTAATCCAAAGTCCAACACCAATAACACCTCAATCTACTACTTCATTCGAGAGACAGATAAACTCTCCTCTAAAAATATTTAGATCGACAGTCTACACGAACACAGTGAAGTTTCAAGATTTCAATTCCTACGTACTGCTGGAGAAAGCACCGATTTGTGGAATTCTTTATTAACCACACTGAAACGGCAATGTCACGGGAGCGAAGACTATTGGTGGACACTTTCCATTTATCACGACAATCTGAAGTTCCCAGTTTGAATCGCGTTTAGCAATCCATCAGAATTGATATCTCCCAAAGTCATCGACAAGAGTCAACACTTATATCAGTCCAAGAACAATTTTCAGATCACCAATGGAAAAGCGACACTGTACATGACCCACGTTTCTCTTCTCAAAGGGACCAGACGCAAAAAGGCATTATTAGTGGACAACCTTCGTAACATCAAGCTCAGCCTCATCGGAATTAACTATCCTTAGGACAAGATGTGTTTAGTCAGGGCCATCGTAGTGGGGCGAACGTATGTCGACAAGAACGACATGGCAGAATTGGAAAGAGCCAAACAACGCAGAGAAGAAGACCTCCTGTTACAGCAAGCTGGCCCATCTAAAGAACACCCTGTGACATTCTCGAAATGCAAAATTTGCTTGACTTATTAGCTCCACGCTGCGTCTTGAAAATACTCCCTCAAGAAGTGCGCGGACATCTGTTGTTTCGAAGCAAAACTATCAAAAAAAGAAAATATATTAACCTCTTTCATCACGATGAACATTTTGTTACCATTACTAGTATCACCAATTTCCTGGGATACAGTTATTATTGTGAGAAATCTGACTATAGGTAAAACACCCGAGAGCACCACAAGCATTGTGGATCGAAATGTCCAGGATGTTTGGCCTCTAAATCCTGCCTTAAAGAAGGACAAAAACGAGTACATTGATCTGCTTATCAGCCTATTTTCTTCAGCTCTGTCTGTTACCAACAGCATCTGAAGACTTAAGGTTCGGAGCGGTAAAGTGTTTGTCAACTCCTGAAATGTTGTTAGGTTTGTGAACAAGTCATACGTAACAGTTGCGTCAAGGTACACGTATGTTCGCGAAAGAAACGATGTCACATTTGTTACCAAATCGTACACTTGAAACACGAATTCTGCATTCAGGTATACGAAACCTAACAGGAGAAGGAAGGCGATGACCAGAAAAAGGAAAGCTAATTTCATCTCGTTTGATTTTGAATGCATGCATTGCATGAGACTGGCATTCACATTCCTAATTTCTACGTGGCTCATTGAGCATGTGAGAAGTGCATCCAAGAGCATATCTTTAGTCATTGCTCTCACTGCATCAAGATTTTTGGAGGACTTGAAAAAAATTTGTTAGGACCTAATAGGCGGAGCGATTTTGCCCAATGTATCTTAGACCATATCGACGAGACGTGGAGCCAAGAGGACATCTAACATTACGGAGTTTATCATTATTATTGCACTATGATGGCTCATAATTTATCGGGATATGGTAAACAATTTCATATGAAATACAATACAGAACTAAACACCCAACACCCTAAAATGAACTTAACCTGAATCAAAATTATCTCTATGCAAGTGGGAAACGTGCAGATTAAAGTTTCGATGAGATACTTGGCCATGTCATTGAGTCGAATGTCAATCGATACGCCGTTCTATCCAATTTCACTGATGCTCACTACTACTACCCCGACAACATACCTACCGAACAATGAGAAGATTTCCATGCTATGTAACACATTCACGCCTCGGTCCATTTCGACTTTCAAGAAGAAATTCTGAAGTATTATCGTCCTTACGTGGAGATATTACGGCGATGCTGTGAAGAACTTCGAGAATTGTTAATGGAGAACGGATGGATCGATCCTTTGAAAAAAAAGCCTGAACCATTGCCAAAGCGTGTTTCTTAGTGTAGCGCCAATAATTCATGCCAGAAAAGACCCTCAAACGAACAATTTTAACAAACGTCAATACCCGGTCAAAGCCTCACGCTGGCTAAAATGCTTGTGTAACAAGGATGAGAAATAGATCTAAATCTGAATGTTTACAACGTACCATTGAAAACTTCTTACAAGCTGTCATACTACACCGAATTCCAGAGGAAGAGTTATAGGATTACCAAATCTTTTACAGGAACAAATCTTGGTTCAAGAGGAAACGTCTGTGCGCCGTGTGGTATGTGAGTTAGGGACTAAACACTTTGGATATGTCGACGGAGTACGATCAATTTTGTTCATAAAGTACAGTTATTACCTCTGATAAAAAAGGGTAAAAAAAACTTTCTACCATGCTACGACCTTTATTATTAGTGATACAACAATTGCTGTGGAAGGTAATCAATGACAATATTCAGACTTTGTCAGATTACTAACACCTTTTACGAGAACTGTATGCAATGAATATGGTCGACGTGTGGTGTGTGTCCGAATGATTTGCTTTCTGAAAATCCGTTTATCAGCCGATTCCTTGCGTGCTCCTTACGATGTGTACTGTGAGGTGCCACCAAAAACGTGAGGGTAGTAGTTGTAAATGTAAACGAGATGCTCATTCTTTTAAAAGCCTTTAACTTTCATCTCAATAATCCGCGAACTCTACGGGAAATAGATTCCACAACTTTTAGTCACTGAATATGTTTGCGAAGATGTGTGTGTGGCTTTTGACTTATACACTCGCTGGTCAAATGTACGTGACTGGAAAAGTTTTTGAAAAATAGCTGTACTACCTGGCTACCAAGCCACGGAATAGATGATTAGTGATACAACAATTGGCGTGGAATGAAAATCTTAGACAGTATTCAGACTGTGGCGGATTTCCAACTCTTTTGAAGACAACTGCATGCAATGAATCTGTGTCGACGTGTGGTGTGTGTCTTAGTGACTTCCTTTTGGGGATTTCATTTGACAGCACCGAAAGGCCATTCCGGCAGGACCCCTGTGTGACTGTCCCAAATGAAAAGTCTCTAATAGCATTACAAAATGTCCCTAGGACACCACAACTTCATCACCAAATATTGTTGTACAGTGACATCTTTATATTCTACTTTGATCGTTTTGATGTGTATTTAATTGATGACATTAGCCATTTGTCTTTTATGGATTTTTTCTTTCGTGTTCAATTCTAAAATTGTTTTGAAATAAACTTGTCCTGACAAAATAAATATTGTCTATCTTTGTTTCAAAAGTGACCTTCCCTTCACTATGGCTACCTCAGCTGTCTCTGCTGCCTCTTCCACAACTTTAAAAGTCATCGACTAAAATGTAGATCGTCCTAATTGGGAGCCCTTGTGTAAATAATAACAGCCAAAATTTGTTTCAACAAAAAATAGAAAAGCCAATCGTACCATCAGTCTCAATGCTTTTTATGTAGTCTGTTTTAAAAGACCTAGAGATTGATCACAAGTGCAAGCATTAACCAAACAGTAAGGAACTCCTTGGCTGACTTATGTGTACGACGGTCTCCAGATCACACTCAGCAGATCCAAAATCGTCAGTTCTGTTTTCTAATTAGATTTCATATCCCAATATATCTTTCCCAGGAGAGGTGTTTTTTTTTCTTCAGGTACGTGCCTTTCTCCATTCGTCCAATTTGAAATCTATATTTAAAGGAAATGTGTAGTTTCTACTGTTGTGAAAAATGACATCAGTTTTGTCCTACCCCATTCCGGTAATTTTTGAATTTGGTAAAATGGTTTGAGTTTCTGCTGATTCCGGCAAACCATTACTGGATCGAACTAGTGTGCCATATCGGGTTTGCAGTAGGATTCAACTTAAAACATAGCTTATGAACTTTTCAATAAGTGAACTGTAACAGTTTGTGATATGTATGTTGCGACATACAGTTTATGTATTGTAAACTTCATTTGTATACTGATATACTAAGCGTGAATTAAGCACTACAATGCATCGCCGTTTATACTTGACTGTAAACAAATTACATACGCCTAATTGCGTATGTCTTATATAACGTATATTTAAAGAATTTGACAAAGCAGCTGACGCGTATAACAATCAATGTTGCCGTGTTTCTTGAAGTCGTCACAAAATTTGTGTCTCTGTGCCATCTATCGTTAGGACGTATGCTTAGTTGGTTGTCGATTTTGTTTGTTCGTTTTTAATTTTACTTTTAACACATTACCGACTACATCATGCCGTGGAAATGTGAGTAAGGTGACTTTTCATTACCCTTTGTACCCGTATCATGAGGCAATCAGCAATGTAGAATATGTTTCCCCTACTGGATGAGCACATCTTGTCTAATGTATGAAATATTAATGGAATATCTAACTTTACGTTTTGCAAGGATTTCAACAATTAAATCAAATCCAACAAAATTTTCTTTTTGAGAGGTTTCAATGTCGTACAAATATCTGATCATGACCGTAATTTCTACAATAGAATTAAGACATTTTAGGTAATCGGTCTGAGATGCCATGGGATGATGTTATGGAGGTTCCAATTGTCTCTCCATCTTACGAAACGATCAGTATACAGGGACGTACGATTGCAACAGAAGGCTCTGATTTTCAATAAATTTCCTCTGAGGAAGGATAGGATACATTGAGCACATTTTGAATTCTCAGAAGGTTATGATTGTGTTAAGAATTATTTGCAAAAGTTAAAATATTAATGAGAGTGGTTGGGGGTTTGAAAGCCACAGTGGTGATTTGGGAATCCACAGTTTTGCAATATTTTCAACACTGATTTGTGCTGCTTCTATATAACGACGAATTCTTATGCAAACAAGGTGGAATGAAATTTAGCTGTTTAGTTTACAAGTTTTGGTATTTGATTGTACAAGCTTTGGTGTTTGGGTAGAAAGCTTTGGCATGTGTGTGTACAAGGTTTGGTATTTGAATATAGAAGTTTTGGCAGTTGAGTGTAGAAGCTTTGGTATTTGAGTGCAGAAGCTTTGGTATTTTAGTGTATTAGCTTTGGTATTTGAGTGTACAAGCTTTGGTATCTGAATGTAGATGCTTTGGTATTCGAATATACTAGATTTGGTATTTGAGTATGGAAGCTTTACTATTTGAGTGCAATCCCGGATTTACCATTGTGCTTAGGTGTGCTTAAGCACAGGGCCCCTGTTGGCCACGGGTGGGGGTCATCTTCTTGGCAATACCTCCTTCAGGGCCCAAGTAAGGGGCCTCATAACGTAACTAGCACATTGTTTCATTTGTCCTAAATCCGGCACTGTTTGAGTGTATAAGCTTTTACATTTGAATGTACCAGATATGGTATTTGAGTATAGGGGCCTTGGCATTTGAGTGTAGATGCTTTGGTATTTGAGTACAGATGCTTTGGTATTTGAGTGTAGAAGCTTTGGCGTTTGATTGTGCTAGATTTTGCATTTGAGTATAGAAGCTTTAGCAATTGAGTATAGACGCTTTGGTATTTGAGTCTAAGGATGAGACGGGATTATACGGATTAGAAGACATGTTATACTGATGATCCAGTTTTGGTCGTCTGTGATAAAGTCTAAGGATGAGACGGGATTATACGGATTTGAAGACAGGATGGTAACATACTGATGATCCAGTTTTGGTCGTCTGTGATAAAGTCTAAGGATGAGACGGGATTATACGGATTTGAAGACAGGATGGTAACATACTGATGACCCAGTTTTGGTCGTCTGTGATAAAGTCTAAGGATGAGACGGGATTATACGGATTTGAAGACAGGTTGGTAACATACTGCTGATCCAGTTTTGGTCGTCTGTGATAAAGTGTTGCTTCATTAACCTGAATGTTTGTTTTCTGAAGTGATAATTGTAACTGATCACAAAGTATAAGTAGTTTGACCTGTGTAACGAATCAAGCATCTGCAGGTAATAGCTCCATGCTGATCCGTACACAGTCGACCCATATTCAAGTTGAGTTTATTTCTTACAAATGGTCTGAATATTCCTTAAACAGACCTTCCTGTCTGTTCCCAAGTTGTTGTTTTTGCACGACTCGTGTTAAAGCCAGGCTATATGTTGATATTTTTTCTGAGGCATCTAAAAGGTAAAAATAAGTTAGTTTCTAATCGAAAATAGCTTCAAATATACAAAATAAGACAACCGCTAAGATAGAGCTTTACGTCACCATGAAAAACATTTACTAGGAAGAAGTGACGTTAAGCGGTTTGAGATTTCAAACATTTCAATTTATTTTATTCGGTCCATTATTGAACGCTAAGTTAAGTAGTAGTTGTCATAACATAGGATATATTTTTGAACGCTAAGTTAATTTGTAGTTGTCATTCAATAGTTTACATTGATCAGTAAGAGATGTAAACGTCGTCAACATATAATGAGCACTCAGGTTAAAGCACTTCACTTTGTTGTTAATTGTGATTTTGAATATATGCTGCCCTGAGGCACACACATCTCCTGTGAAGTGGCTTCAGAGAGGATTCCTACCTCCACTCTAAAATTTCTATCTTTCAAAGAAGAATAAAGTTAGATTGACGTCCCCTTAGACTTTTGTTGAATAGGTGAATCAATATGTGGCACTTCTTTGTGGTATCAGGAAATTTTCTTCAAGTTGAAAAAGACTGAATCTATATGTTCTTTGTTAATGAAAGACTCTTTAATAAATGCTTCAAGTTTGAAAAAATGATCGTTTGTGCTTCTCTTGTGTCTAAGTCGACATCAAACATATTTCAATAGTTTGATTTTGCCAGCTTGTTACTGAATAGGGACGATAGTTAGTGTTCATATCACAATTGCTTCTTGCCAAGAGTGTCTCAAAATTTATTGAAACTGTTTAACAGTATGTTGAGAGCCATGTTACGTGGGTGTTTCAGAATTTGAGAGTGGATATTATTTGGTCCCACTGAAGTGTCGTATTGGTTCTTGATGTTCTCTAGGAGTGGAAAGTGCATTAGCCTTTTGGAAATGTAATCTTTTCTCTCAGGTTTTTGACACGACGGACGTTTTCAGATAAGTGTCTCAATGGAAACCATTTTCCCTCACATACATCATGCAGTCTTACTGCACATCTGTTTCATTTTTAGTTTACAAATTTGAACATGTTTAAACATAATTAAATTTTTAGATATTAAAATAGCAATAGCAATTAAGAAAATATATAGTAAATTTATTGTCTTTTGTACGGTGTCATATGTTGCCTCCGAGAGATGTATGAATATATTCCTCTGCTTGAATATAACCAGTGTAAGGCACGTGATCGAGCTCTCTACATAAACAACCACTCGTACTTCGCGCTTTCAAACCACGTGGCAGGCCAATAGGCTTATAGTATAAAAAATATTTCACGTTATCAAAGCTCAAAATCGCATAATCGAAAGACGAATGCCCAATTTTGAGAAAGTCAGTCGGAAATGTTGTTTGAATCGCACGATCATGTATTCGAACACGCTTTAAAGTGAGAAATAATCTGAAAAAAAAATCTGTTTTTCAGTGGCTTTCTAGAGATCGAGCATTCGAGCGTATTCATGCTTTCTCAAATATATAATCATGACTTACTTTTCCAATTAATCAAACACGCATTTAAGCCTCGAGAACGATAAAGGTTTCTTATTCTGTCTATAGTGACTTTACAATTCAATCACGCGAAGTTAAAGTTTCGATTTTTGTAACTGAGAATTCGCTTACGCACTGACATATATCATGCGATTGAAAAGTATTCTCTCTCTCTCTCTCTCTCTCTCTCTCTCTCTCTCTCTCTCTCTCTCTCTCTGTTTTGTAATCTAGCTTCGTAATATAGAAGGGTTTTCACGTGATGTTTTCAATAGCCTACGATATATGTATATCCTATCTAATTAAAACGCCACGAGAAGTAAATAAAATTTACTTGAGCTTGCAACTCTTGACTATACTAGGTGTATAGAAGTAGAACTTTTTGACAAAGTTAATAGCATCGTGCATTTGCGTCAGTTCGTATCTGAACAACACTGCACGTATATGGACTGGCTTGCGATCTCAAATGCAGAACCGCATCCTTTTAATCATTTGAAAGCGATACCCTGAGAGTGGGTGCTGACAAGAAAATAGAATACTATCAGGGTCTTTCGGTCCATGCATTATCTGTTAGAGTCATCTAAGGAACCAATGTAGAATTATAGACACAGACCGACAGACAGACAAACGGGGTTGGAAAATGGACAGTAACTCGACCATGAATTAGCATTTATATGCCGATTGAATGATAAATGGACTAATTGAGTATCAAACGAAAAAAGGTAGCTAATATTTACGAGTTTTGATATAAGATTTTAAAGTCGTTGAATACTTTAAATCATTTAATTTACACACACACACACACACACACAAACACACACACTGAAAACTATCATACTCATTAGGCACTCCTTTCAAATTACCTATTCACAATGTACTCCCAACATATTTTAATTCTGGAATAGAATAAAACAAGAATATAAATGTATTACCAAGGAAACTAATATCATAAAATTACACACCAAGACGTTGCGTACAAGTACTTTTGGGTAGCAAATTAATTAACTAATTACTCTAAGGACTCACGAAGTCCTTAGACTCACGAAGTAAATTACTCTAAAGACTCACGAAGTCCTTAGACTCACGAAGTAAATTACTCTAAGGACTCACGAAGTCCTTAGACTCACGAAGTAAATTACTCTAAGGACTCACAAAACAAAATATATCCTTTGCTCTCTCGCATAAATACAGAGTAAATCAGATGCTGACGTTTGCATATTTAAAAAAATGTATTTTATAAAAAAATTATAAGATATGTAACATCATATATATATATATATATATATATATATATATATATATATATATATATATATATATATATATATATATATATATATATATATATATATATAATGAATCTAATCGTTTACGAATTTAATTTCACAGAAAGACATAAAGTGTAAAAATGAGTACAAATTACAAGCGCATAGAAACTCACTCTGATATGGTCGTTTGTGTCATTCTGTTCAACAGGTCAAATGTAGGATAAATATGCAAGTAAGAATTACCAAATAGATGTTTCAATTGCCAAATATATGTTTCAATTGTCAGTTAGGTGTTTCATCTCAACGTTTTCATTAAACAGACTCAAATTTGTACACATTAACAGTGTAAAAAGCGAACTGTTCATCGATAAAAATTACAAAGATGTTAAAGTGTACAGCCTTCTGGAGAATGAAAATACATTTAAGAAACATTTCTGCCAATTATCAAGAGTCAGAGGGGTGGTAACGATCTCATGTAAGCCTCCTGAATTAGTGTTGCTTTCCAAATCTCCTCCTTTTCTTTGTCTTCTTGAATATCTCTTTCTTTCAGATCCTCCAGTTCCTTACAGAACATTTTCACTCTGATATCTAATCGTTCATTTCGCTTTTGATTCATTAATTTGATTGATTCTTTTCTCTGAGTATTTCTACTGGGACCTCTTTCAACCATGTTATCCGCACTAGTTAGCTCCCTTAGTCTGCGAAGAGACACCAGTACAGGCTTCACCGGTTCACTGCATACGAGCTGTACTCTCCTTTCCTCATCATCACTTTCAGAAAAACCTTCAGCAAATGTCACCTCACGTCGCAGTGAACTTTTCTCTTCCAATTTATTATTCGACCTAGACATTTTGTCACGTGATCTTAATGTAGGCGGGGCAGACTTCAAACGAGCACGCCGCAGTTTCTGCAGCACAGCGTCTGACGCTGGTAGAACAGAGGTAAACCACTCTATAGGTATCTTTGCTAGGTCGATTTTTACTTCAGGATAATGTTCAAACTTTATTGGTGAATCTTCGTCAGATTCTTTACCTCCGCTAATACTTCTCACCCTATCGAGCTGAGAATGAGATCTGAATTTTGGTCTTAACACGTGTTCCTGTTCTGCGTCTTCTGCATCCGTCGACTCGTAGCCGTCGGAATAAAAACCACTTTTACTATTCTTTTCACTTCTTCTTTGCTTGGAATGTTTTCGTGCAGTCTTTGTTGGTTTGCTTTCGAGATTTTCGTTGATTTCGAATGCTTTTATGATATCTTGCAGTTCTTTAGCACTCGATACACGCATAACCTCAAGTTCCTCTACTTCGCGTCTGAGCTTTTTAATATCTGCATCTCTTTGCATTACATGTTTGTGTCTCTCTTTATGGATGGCGTCAATTTTCTTGCTGAGTTCTTCGTTCAGGCGTTCATTCTCGAAGTGAATGTCACTATGATCTTGACGAAGGATTTTCTCAAGTTTGCTTTTTTTCTTGCCACGTTTGCGTAAGTTCTCTATCATACTCATCGCCTCCACGGGGTGGCTTAGGAAAGCTGTAATGGAAGAATTTATTGCCATTACTAAATTAATGCGACAACTCGTGCACACTGTCATCATTCACGTTCCTTACACATTAAATAGTTGTATAGAACCGAATAAAGCATGCCAGATGTAGGCGACTAGGAAACACAGCCTAACATTACTATAATTAGTTCTATTCTGTCCCGCACTCCATCTAGTTCCCTTCAATGTGTCGAATCAAACCTTTTGAAGCCGATTTTCTAGTAGAATCATATATTCTTTATAGTGGTGCAGAGTCAGATCATGCGTTGGTAGAAATGTATATTCCTTTATGTAGTATTAACGAGTGCTCTCTTAATTGTACAAAATATCGTTTGTGCAGAGAGAGAGAGAGAGAGAGAGAGAGAGAGAGAGAGAGAGAGAGAGAGAGAGAGAGAGAGAGAGAGAGAGAGAGAGAGAGAGAGAGAGAGAGAGAGAGAGAGAGATGTATGCATGAAATAATAACTAAAGACATTTTGACGTAGTATAAGGACGTATTCAGAAAGGGTTCAAGACTTGAATACTGAAAAGTTATCATTTGAACATTAAATAAAAATGTTTCAAGTGCAAAACTACTCATTACAATACTACACAATCCTTGAATTACTGCCGCCTGAGTTTAAGACTGACTGTAGTTCGCCAGGTACTTCGTTCAGAAGTTGTTGAGCGTCTCTAGCTACTGAACATGAAATATAGTAGGGAGGTTTTACAACTCACAACGGTTATTTATCACTCCGTGGCAAGGTGCGAAACGGTTTTCAATGAGTTCTAACCTCAAAGCTCTATTTCAAACTACTGTTTTGCAACTTACCTATGCATTTGTCTATACATCTATACGTTCGTCTATATAATTTTCTATGTATAGTTCCATTAATCTGTCTGTCCTAATTTTCTAATAGTTATATAACCCATTTAGATGAAACTGTACAATGTTCTGGCACGACCTTACTTCATCCTGACACGGCACATTCCTTTAACACGAACTTCGACCAGACACGGCATAGTACCGTCATGAACTTATTATCGTCCAACATGGCGCAGTACTCTTGCACGACCTAACATCGTTCCGACACGGCACAGTGCCGACCGTGCCAAACTTCTTCTTTTTTTGTTTCTTAATTTGATTTGTTCGCAATGTGATCTAGTTCTGATATTGCAGGCTGTTTCACAAACTGCGGCACCCGCGGTATCTCAAAAGTAATAATGCGCATGTGTATTAATGTGTATGTGTATTAATGTGTATGTGTATTAATGTGTAATGTGTATTTATGTGTATGTGTATTAATGTGCATGTGTATTATGTGTATGTGTATTAATTTGTATTCTTATTAATGTGTATGTGTATTAATGTGCATGTGTATTAATGTGTATGTGTATTAATGCGTATGTGTATTAACGTGTATGTGCATTAATGTGCATGTGTATTAATGTACATGTATATTAATGTGTATGTGTATTAATGTGCATGTGTATTAATGTGTATGTGTATTAATGTGTATGTGTATTATTGTGCATGTGTATTAATGTGCATGTGTATTAATGTACATGTGTATTAATGTGTATGTGTATTAATGTGCATGTGTATTAATGTGTATGTGTATTAATGTGTAATTATATGTCTGCTTGCAGTGGGACCACCTTGATATGGTCATTTCAACCGTCTTTCCGGCCGTTCTTGTGCCCATCTGCCTATAGAAAATCTTGCGCCAAAAATACTCATCGTAAGCATATGAAATTTTTATAAAAATAACAGTTTGTTTTATATTTTGTCATGCTATTACAGAAATTTGCTATTGTTATTTTACACATCTTATAACTTCTGAATTTACACTTTTATAACCAAGACGTGGTTATCACGACATAAAAAATATAATCTAGGTGGACAAATAAAAATTTGAAAGGCAAATTTGTATACGTATGTACATGACGTGATTGTATTTCAGGTCATTTTAACAATCTCACAATTTATTTTATGCACGTTTGAATCTGGACTTTCTATTTTACAATATATATATATATATATATATATATATATATATATATATATATATATATATATATATATATATATATATATATATATATATATATATCTGTCTGAACTGAAAAAATGAGATCAGGTATTTTGCAAATGGAATGGGTTGCTGAGCAATCAGAAAACTGCTGTTTAAAACGGTGCATGGTCGCTAAACGGCCTTCTATATTAGTGGGTTATTTTTTTTAATGGGGTGTTTTGGGGGAATTTTTTCCCCCCGCAATTCGTTGCTTGAAATGTTAATGCAATAGGTATGATTAATATAATACAGCTTGTAGTTTGTTGTTGGAGTTGTGCTTGTTTTTGTTGTTGGCGTTGTTCCAATGAAGGGATTTGCATACAAGTATAATTTGTATCAAATGATTCGGCCAAAACTATCGTGTAAACTGAGCATATCAGACAAATGATTTCTTACTCTCTGCGTGATATATTATGATACTTAATAGTCATTAACAGTCAATTTAGAATAATGACCACTCGAAAAATCACCAAAATAATTCAATTAAATAACCTTAGAGTGCAGTAAATTAAATTTTTCACTACTTGACTTTCCTAGTTTTTGACTTCACACTAAGTATACTCATCCGTACATTTTCTCTTTTAATACATTGTAAATATTGATTTTTGTGACACGGGAAAACTTGAAACGATTAAAAGCTCGAGCTCACCAGACTTTAATATGCAGCGTCTATTACTTTTTTATTTTCATCTTTTAATTTTTTCAAAGTGAAATTTAATTCAGTTTCTTTTTAATAGTGTTCGATACTCTCATCTTTATGTAGAAATTTAAAACTCCCCTGCGAACTCTAGATTACGTGGTATGAGCGCACAAGTCAAAAGAATTGTACACATTTGATTTTCATATAAAAATGATTTACTGCTTTAAATTTGAGATTTTGGACTTCTGTTATTACATTTAAGATGATTGTTGTCTTGAAGCAAAAGCCTAAACAATTATTTCACTACTTAATTTGAACAACATGAGCTTCGAAGATTATCTTTTACTGGTGACTCTTACACTCATTCAAAAATATGATTTAAGTATTGTTAGGAGGTGTAAACAGGATGTTTGCATAGCTAACTTTTGTCCATGATCGTTAGTTGTAAACAAAATGTTTATAAACTATTGCCTTCAAGGCCAGTCATGTTTTACAGCTAGTCTAGCGTTTTCCGTTAGAAATCTTCACATTCTATAACGATGTAAGTTAGGTGAAAATGTGTAGTTTATTAATAAAAATTATAATATTATTTAAAAAGTTTATAGGAATTGCCAAAGTTCTTTTAAGTTTGGATTTATGAACACTCCTTTCGGATTATTGTGAACTCTTGGAAAGACAATCTGGATTGCATTATTGTGATATATCGGGACATTTAAGAGTAATGGAATTCATTCGGATGTTCTACAATTTTGGACTTGTGATGGGACACTTAGAAATTATTTGTGAACGTATTCACAATGCTCAATGTGTCATTTGAATTTTCACTTTATTGTAGGGAAATTAATTGTTTGTTGATTTTACTTCAATTGTTCACTGCATATTTCAAGATGCATAGTCACAACAGTGTTATCTTTTTTTTTTTAAATCAGCCAGTTATTAAATTAAACCGATTTGTAACTTCTTACGACGTTATTAATGCTTCTTTTGTAATTATTGCTCTCAGTGACGGGTGAGTTCATAACTCATCATTATGCTAATGTCATTATAACACCAATTTTTTTGTGAACAAATGATGTACTTGTAATGAGTGCCTCCCTCTCTCTCTCTCTCCCACACCCCCAATATATATATATATATATATATATATATATATATATATATATATATATATATATATATATATATATATATATATATATATATAGATGCAATAAACTGACGACGAACAGTACGAAACTAGTAACTAACTAGCCTAAGCGCTTTCGACTCTTAATGAGTCTTTTTCAAAGGCAAATACAAAACATAGTTACGACAAACAAATAAACACAAAAACGTTGCGTTTGTAAACCTCTACATTTCTATCTTCACATGTGTTAAAACTATAAATACAACCAGCTTGTGTAGACTAGTTGCGGAAACTGAAAACGTTGTATAATTCCCTAAAAGTCTACAAGCCAAAGCGACATCTATTTTTATTTTGTGTACATATGTAACGCAGATTATATCCCGGATATTTGGTTCTATACCGGTTATTCTTATAGTAAAAATTGAAGGATAAGAAGATTTAGAAAATGTTAAATTCTACTAGTGCATAGTTTTCATTTTCTAGTCTTCTTGGTTTAGACCGCTTGGTTTCAATGTTCTAAGGCGGCGTATCCAGTATGATTCCTTTTCCTTGGGAAACAAGAACTGTAAACAATCCACCCACACACTTCTTAATCCAACTCCTGGAGCTTGTCCTAAAACTCAACAACTTTGAATTTAATGAAGAAAACTACCTACAAATCAATGGAACTGCAATGGGTACTAAAATGGCCCCTTCGTATGCTAACATTTTCATGGGAAAACTTGAGGGAAAGCTCTTAGCATCGGTTGAGCGTACACCATACCAGTGGGTACGCTTTATCGATGATATAGAAATGAAGTGGCAGTATGGAAGAGAAAGTCTGGATGACTTCATTTCAAAGGCAAACAACTTCCATCCTTCAATAAAATTCACGGCAGAAATTTCCAACTCAAACCATGTTTTCCTGGACACAACAACCAGACTGGTGGAAAACAAATTACACACAGACATCTACTCGAAACCAACCGACAAACACCAGTATCTTCTCCCAACCAGCTGTCATCCAAAACACTGCATTAAGAACATTCCATATAGCCAGGCACTGAGGATACGCAGAATTTGCTCCGACGATGAAAGATTCATAGAAAGGTCTGAAGAGCTGGCTAAACATTTAATTTACCGAGGCTACGACAAAGACCTGATTGCGGAGGCAATCCAAAGGGCCAAACAAACAAACCGTGATGACCTACTCAGATATGGACAGAAAGAAAAGGTTGATAGGATACCATTTATTCTGACCTATCACCCAGACAATCCCAAAGTAGGTAAAATCATCGCAAACCACTGGCCAACCGTGCAATCGTCAGACGTACTAAACCTAATACTTCCGAACAAACCTGTAGTAGCTTACCGGAGACCAAAAAACCTAAAGGACATCCTAGTCAGGGCCAAGCTAACAACAATCGCTAGTCAAAACCAACCTAGTCAATCTGGACCCTGTGGCGATAAAAGATGTAAAACCTGTCAACATATGATAGAGACCAAGACATTCACTAGCACAGTGACTAAAGAAAAACTAAACATACATGGTCCAAACAAAACGTGCAAAACAGAGAATGTGATTTATCTCATCACATGTAAGATCTGTGGCCTTCAGTACGTGGGAGAAACTGAAAAGCTACACATAAGGATAAACCTTCATAGATCTGATTGGATGACAAAAAAGCTGTACAGAAGCCCGGTCGCAGAACACTTCTCCTCCCCTGGCCACACTTTCAGTGATATAATACTTATCGCTATTGCCAACAACCACAGCTGGAGTTCCGAAACCAGGAAGGAAAAGGAATCATACTGGATACGCCGCCTTAGAACATTGAAACCAAGCGGTCTAAACCAAGAAGACTAGAAAATGAAAACTATGCACTAGTAGAATTTAACATTTTCTAAATCTTCTTATCCTTCAATTTTTACTATAAGAATAACCGGTATAGAACCAAATATCCGGGATATAATCTGCGTTACATATGTACACAAAATAAAAATAGATGTCGCTTTGGCTTGTAGACTTTTAGGGAATTATACAACGTTTTCAGTTTCCGCAACTAGTCTACACAAGCTGGTTGTATTTATAGTTTTAACACATGTGAAGATAGAAATGTAGAGGTTTACAAACGCAACGTTTTTGTGTTTATTTGTTTGTCGTAACTATGTTTTGTATTTGCCTTTGAAAAAGACTCATTAAGAGTCGAAAGCGCTTAGGCTAGTTAGTTACTAGTTTCGTACTGTTCGTCGTCAGTTTATTGCATCTATTTTAATTAATCCCTGACAGACGTGATCCCTTGGTGGATCCAGTACGCTTGAGAGGGTTGTTATTCGCCATATGATTTGTATTCTTTATATATATATATATATATATATATATATATATATATATATATATATATATATATATATATATATATATATATATATATATATATATGTATATATATATATATATATATATATGTATATGTATATGTATATATATATATATATATATATATATATATATATATATATATATATATATATATATATATATATGTATGTATGTATGCTAAGGAGATACAGTGTACATATTCTTTACCTAAGCTTAAGTATATCTGAAGATCACTGTTTCTAAAATATCAATTGACTGCATTGTTAAAATGCGTAGGACCAACTGGTCTTTGGCGCAGTAAAGTCGATGTAAATTATTCATTTACGATGAATATTGTTCTAAGCAGAAATAATAGTATTAAAAGCCGATGTGAGCGCAATCTATGGAACGACATTCCAGGTCTGTTGATAAAGCTATTTTCTTATCCTGACATTTGCGAGAGCTAGCAGTGATCCTTGTAGATAAAGATAAATCCCTTTGTTTACCTTAATCTTAGAGATACAAGTTTTATAACCCACGCGTCTATCATACACACCTATTTGTAACCTCATTAAGTTGAAATTAGTATTGAAGTACATCGGTTGTTTTATCCTTCAACAAACTGTGCGTCAGTTTAACGATACACATCAGAGTGTGTGTGTGTATGTGTGTGTTTCTCATTAGTTATTAATTTACCTTAACAATAGCAATATATTTAATGAGGTGATTTAATATTTTTTGCATTTATCGTGAAACTCCATCTACGAATTTTAAAGCTTACCAGTAATAAGCAATCACCTGTCTTACAATAACTTTGTCAACAACCCATAAAGAAAACAAATTATTGAAGAAAAGCACATTTATATAGCGCGCACCCGCCTTTGGAGATCCTATTTTAAAATTTCAAATGAAGGTTGCTTCTACTGAATGTATTACGTGTATTTCGTCTGTCCCTTCATGTGTATATAAATTTGTAATAGGCAAAAGAGTGACGTAGATAAGTAATTAGAGTAAGGAAATTGAACATGTACTAATTAAAGAAAATGGTCCAGTGGATAGAGACACTAAACACTGATTTCTAATAATGCAAAAGAAGAGCCTTCACGGCTGTGCCGGGCGTTATGCTTTTTTGCAGTTCTAGTCGATGTTGATTTTAAAATGACTGAAAATAGTGTTCCCATTCCTTATATCATCGTGTCTCCTAAAAGCAATTTTCAAACTGTTTAATCCGTTCGCTGCTTTGGGACCGATTATGAGGCCGATATCATTCCGATTTCGGACGGGTAAACCGCGAACTGTGGTCCGGATTATAAGTAACAATGTCCAGCCCTCGCCCCCCCCCCAACACCTCAATTTTCAATCACTACCACCTCTTAGAACTAAAGATATTTTGTTTGTATGACTACCGACTTAAGAGGAAGCTACAAATCTACGAAAATACTTGGAAATTTTTGTTGCTTGATTGGATAGTTTATACTTTCATCTCTTAATTTTTAATTACTATACAATATATGGTGTGAAAAGAGGAAAGAAAAGAAAACAATTATTGCCTCGAATCGGGACATACATTATTTTATTATAGGCAACATTTTAATTTCAGCTTGACAAACTCTCTTACTATTTATCTTTTACAATTGCAACCCAAAATTAGAGATTTGTCGTTTTCCATTTTTCATGTCGTCTAAGTCCAATATTTGATTAGTGTATGTGTCTGTATTTGTGTTTGCGGTCACTGTAATGATGTATATTCGAATTTTTATATTCAGTTATTCCCTATGTCCATATAAAACTTGTTGGACAGTGGAAGACTATCTAGCAATTCTAGTAGATTCAAAGTTGTGCAAGTCAATAATCAAATACGCAGTCATACACTACAACTTAATAATTAACACCTACCTGTTAAATTTACCGGTGTTGGAATTATTCCGTTCTAATCCTGCAGTCTATCGGGTACATTGAGTTTGCAAGTTACACATGTACACTAGTCCATATTCAATAATATGCATATAATAATAAGTTCATAAATATGATGGCTAATGTAATCTTACCTATAAGATTATAAGAACTTCTTTCTTCTCATATTTTCGTCAATGAGATAAACAAGGGCTTACAACTAAAATGTTACAGTACTGTAAATCGAGTAGGTACTTTGAATAACCTGCAACGCTGTCAATATACAGTTACGAGCGCGGGAATCGATACTTTTGACAGAATCCGCGTGTCATCGTACCGTATTCACCAGAAATAATGTACACTTGCCAAGTCCACGGGCTAATATGTCCTCTCACACGCAAAATGTAGTACGAAGAAAACTTCTTTAACCTTCAGTTAAAATTTTACCCAGCTGATGAAATTGTGAAGAAAAAGAACAAAATTCCTAAATATGGCAGATGGTAACTCCTCTTTGGAAGTACGTTTCGCTTTTTTGAAATATGAATTTTGGAAAGAGTTCATCTGAAACACCATAATTTAGTCGATATTTAGACCTCTCCATCTCTATGCAGTTCATATTTACCGAGCCTCACATTTGTCAGATCGTCATCCTAGCATACACTAATTACTATTCGGAACCTTCTGCAAACCTAGAAGAATCAACCGGAGACTCCTTCAGTCTTAGAAGAATCAATCGGAGACTCCTTCAGTCCTAGAAGAATCAATCGAAGACTCCTTCAGTCCTAGAAGAATCAATCTCTCCATAAGTATATGCAGTGGACTGATGCTATTCTTCCAGAGTGGTCTCCTCTTTCATACGTTCGATGTGTTTTTTCAGTCCATGAAGAAACAGTGAGATCGCGATCGTCTCATACTCCATAGACAGATTGATTTTCAACTTTCGACCAAATTAAAAGGACGTAACTATTCAGCAAACTCATATCTTTCAATTGCTTTTAATTTCTTTTAGATAAATTCATTACTAAAAGGGTTGATGTAAAAATATTGAAAAACTAGCCGTATTTACTGTATCTAAGATACTTCTTTAAAAGACCGACACTCCGTTTAGTACATACGGTGTTCCAAACTTGATTCCAGTCCAATATAATGCTGAATAGATTGCTAATATACATCACTGATTTTCTTTTGTTTCTCATTTGTAAGCTGTACACAAAGAGTTGCGCAAAAAATGTGTACTCCTCCTTGTTGTTATCAGTAGCTTTTATCGCATCATTTGCAAAGGCACAATGGACCTTTGTAAATCAGCATTTTATCTCATTATATTAGTAGAGTACATCTACCAACCTTACACACAGACAGCATGAATAATGTGCCGATTTTCCGCCCCAAGCAGAGATGTACTAATAACAGCTAGACATGGACATGGATTCATCGGCTTTATTTCAAATGTAGTTGGGTGGGTGGTTGGGATTACAAAATTGAAGGTTTCGGGAATTTGGAGTAAAAACGGTGATATAGAAATATAATCTCTAGCAATGAAACAAAATTTGAGTATTCGTGGAGTATCAATAATTTTAACGTTATGACCCAGGGTAACGGGGTAGTAAAACATTTCCAGAGTATATATTGGTCACTTCTGAGAAACTCACAGTGTCATTCTCAGGTAGCATGTATATGTTGTTTTGGTCGGTGATA
The DNA here is from genome assembly GCA_016746295.1 of Potamilus streckersoni. Lineage (NCBI taxonomy): Eukaryota > Metazoa > Mollusca > Bivalvia > Unionida > Unionidae > Potamilus > Potamilus streckersoni. The sequence continues at coordinate 1,325,905 of JAEAOA010000708.1, forward strand.
AAGTGATACATATAATACCAGTAATTTCATGATGTTAACATATATAAATTATATTATATTGTTACAAGCCAGGGGTCTTTGTTTGACCGAGCGGTGTCAAAACTCTGGCGTTATTCCTGCTAAAAGTCATATGTTTACCCCAAATTTCCAAAGACTTCTATACAACTTCAGCTTTAATTTAGAAAGCCTGATGTGTCCATTCTATACATAAATTTTGTTATAATCAAGGCAAGACCATATTAATCACAAATTGCAAAATATCTATCAACCGCACATCTGCATAGTTTCTCTTCATCATCTTTCCGTACCGTCAGCAGTTCACGCCGTATAACCTCTACAACTATCACATAACACAGGGAACTATTTTAACTAAGCCACCTTAGGCTAGTCAATCTGGTTTCAAGGCACATCACGCCAATACAACAGCCTCACATTTGCCATCATGGCGACATAAACGGTATCTGCCGGGTCCCTCCTTGTTTATTCCATTGTGTAATTTACCGGTTTCCTACCGTAAATACTGTCACTGCAGTCACAACACCAATGTACACCACTAGATTTATTAGGAACTACATTATTGCAGGGACCGTCATGCGGTTTGAATCTGAATTTGCTACTAATTGACTATGGTATCATAGAAGCTCACTAACATTTGCTCCTAGTAATTGACTAATTATTTCGGGCTAAGCAATATTTCCTTTTGCACCGAATTTCAATAATCAAACAAGTAATCACACAAACCTAAGAATTGCTTAAACGGGGCGGTATAAGCAAATGCGCATCTCCTACATTTTATTACACTATTATATAAAATGTTAAAGTCGTGACTAATTAGATAATTAAGGTGCATGCATGAAAAATATACAAATATGCAAATTATGATAATTTATTGTTTTCTTTCTTTGTCATCATCGCCATCTTCTTCTTGTATTATTATTATTATTATTATTATTATTATTATTATTATTATTATTATTATTATTAGTCGCATTTTACAAAAACTCAGGTTAATGATCAACGACAGAAAGTGTAATTTACCATGACTTGTCTTGTAACAACTCTCTCTCTCTCTCTCTCTCTCTCTCTCTCTCTCTCTCTCTCTCTCTCTCTCTCTCTCTCTCTCTCTCTCCGTCGATCAAACGTACGAAATTTACGACATTCGGGAGAATTGAATAGATCTGACAGCGCTAATTCAAAAGCATTAGGAAGTGCATGGTATTCGTGACAAAACATCATTTACGAGCATATAGCAAACCTCCAGTGTAGGAAAACTGGGAAAACCGACGGCAAATTTATCCTAAACTGTTTACTGGGCTCATATTTTACAAACGTAAGAAATAAAATATGACATTGCAACATGCGGACCGCACTAGACCCGTGACCTGGTTTTATCCCCTTACAGTTACAGCATACAGGTAAATTTAAAACATTTAAATCTTGCTCTCCGGCTATCGACATGGAGGAAGTTGCATATGGATGAAATAAAGCGAACACAATCAATACTATTCGTAATAGAATACTTACGAAGGGGCATCTTGAAAAGTTCTGGATACTTTTTTGTATTTTTTTTGTTACTTTGAACATATCAAGAAATGTCATGCTGATCGATAGCCAATCTGATTCAAATCCGATCTCGGCTGTAGAATCTTGCGTGAATATCTGAAGATGACCGCTTAGGAGTCATATTTTTCTGGTGACTAAATTAGCCAGTAGACATGCAGCTTTCAAAAATCTGAAAGTGAATCAAATCGTTTAGTACACATTCGTGCTCTTCGTCCATACTGCTTAGTGTCCAAACACGAAAATATAAGACTTCATCTGATTGGCCGATAAAATTAGCTACTATGGTAGTAACATAGTCAATAGGTATCACGGTACCAATTGTTTTTTGTTTTTCCATAGACCTCAATGCTAATGTTTTGCGAAATAACTACTTTCTATCCTACCTCAGCATGCATGTCACTGTCACAGAGAACAATGTTAGATTGTCAATTTGATAACAACGAAAATAGGTACTCCATTGCATTTAAGAGAGATAACTATGCTGGTGCTATACAGGTAAGAGTTTTCTAGCCACACCAGACACATTTTCAGTCATGTGTGCCTATTTTTTAAAAAATCTTAAAAAATACAGAATGTGGTCTAGATATGAATTAACATATCTCACATGTTACCAAGAGGCTCAACTGTTTTAAAAGCCTAATAGAAAGTACAACTCTTACATAATGCACCAATCACAGCTAGTTTTGTTGTTTATTTCTGAATGCAATGTTCCCTACACCTTTAGCTCCTTCCACCTGGGGTTGTATGATTGGTACCGTTATACCAATAGCCACAAACACTCAAGGGCAAATTAGACTAGCAATTTAGTAGATATTTTAATTTTGCACAACCCCGCACTTTTCCCAGCAGACGAATGGAAATTCCTGGATAATTTTGAATATGTATACTTCCATACCCTCTGATTAACCCCTACAATTCTAAGAGCTGATTTCTCTTGAATGGTGCAGGAGTAGTTGCGAGGCAGTACGAAACGCGGGAACGGGATAATGCACGCACGGATAAACATAATACCGTAATTCCTTTCTTTTATTCTAAAAGAGCGAAGAAAATCGCCTAACTTTTGAAACTAATTTTCTAATACCCCTGAAGCATAAGTGATTACTTTACTCACACTGTTAGGAATTATATATAATTGATTTTTATATACGAAATTATTGATTAATTCTCATGACACTGAACAATTCTTCAAACATTGCGTAGTTCGAGAAACAAACTCTAAAATTTATATCGATAAACAAATAGGTATATGTGAAAAAGGGTGGGACTTAAAACATTAAGACCCTCCTCCTTTCAATTCGGCGTCGTATCTAGGGAATGATCTCCCTCGATGTAATTACCCAGTGTGGTCGGATAGATGGAACTTTACAAATAACTGAGCAAAGTATTAAAACAACTAAATCAATGTCTCTTTTCAATTACTACAATATAGAATTTTAATAAATAACATATAATCAAAGAGACAAACAATTCCCCTAAAACGATTTACTAGAGTACGTATTCAATTAAAGCATAGCCAAATTCACTTTCTATTCAACTGAAGGTCAATGACAGAATTCATACAGCATATAAATATCATCATGTACTCGAGTGGTGATTTTGAGTTCAATCTTATGCCTTTCACAGCATCACCTGACTATTGTCTTCACACGACTTGTCTCCCACGTATAACTACGTGCTTGGTCCTCTTTGACCCTCACTGTTCAGGCATCCCGAAGACGTATCTTTCCTCTTTGACTCATTGATTTCCCTCCGTATTCCTCCTTCTCTCCTCTCTCGTTCGGAGTACAAACTGTGAAGGTTGAATTCGAACTATGAAGCTGTCTCCTTGAATATAGAGAATGTCTCACGCTAGACAAATACCACTACACAGCCCCGTGTAAATATAAACTATATTTCTCGTGCTAGACTTAGGTGGATATACTGTATAATTCTACTCTCACGTGAACTTACTCAACATTCATTTAGATTTACTGTGAATCCATAATTCCCACGTGCCTCTACAGACAAATGTAGCCGTATATACCGGCATGCATTACAACACGACTCATTTACATTTGGTTATTCAATGCAGTTTACGCTCAACTTTTTATGCGTAATATCTAACTATTCTAAAGTAGCCTGCTAGAACAATTAAATATTGCGAACACACACACACACACACACACACACACACATATATATATATATATATATATATACACACACACACACACACTCGTCATTACTCACAAATGTAAATATCTTCCTACACCGAGATTTAATTCATATATCACGAGAAATGTGATATATTTGTATAATAGTGCGAATTCATGAAATCCCCACGCAGCTCTACATAATATCGAATATTTAATTACATGCAAATCATGAATTCTCTCAATGAGTTGATAATTAAAAAGTAAACAAATTAAGTGGTAAAACCAACATATCGCTAGTCCTACGAATGAATACATGAATACATCCGTGAATCATAGTATATCATAGCTGCAAACAATCAAATAAATGAAATGGCATATTAAAATTGAAACTAGAATTGCGTACATTACAGCCGTTCCCTTTCCAACAAACATTTATAGCCTGTTCTGTCTTCTAAGACAACTATCTGGCTTCGTGGTAATTTCAAGAGACCATTACAGTACGTCTCGGAGTTAACTCCATCTACTCTCAAGAAAAATCTAACTGACGGATTTTTCAAGAGTTAATTCTTAAATCGTTTCTCAAGGTGCACGCCCTTAAGTTTCCCTGGCCAGTCAGAAATAACTGTTCCTAAAATTTTCCCTCCAAATCCAATGTCTACTTTATCGTCTGTTTCACTGGCCTAAAATATTTCACAATTAGCGTCCTTTGAAACTCAATTTTTTGATCTGTGCCCCTTGTACCACAGAAAATGACCGTGTCATATTCAACTGGTATTTAACATTACTCTTTTTTATGTTGAGATGAAATGATGAAATAACATTGAACTTTCACTGTTTCAATTATATTAACTTGAAAGCACAATTTATTTAACCATGGGTTTCAACACATTCCGAAATTCGACTCGTCACAGTATAGCATAACATTATTGCCGTATTGTTTGATGCCAGCCTGACTTGTATCGGATGGAAACAAAAATATTCATTGACAATACGAACGGTATATCAAGCATTGCGTCAACTATTCAAATATGCTTTTCTACTGCGCGTTTTGAACACTGTGAATTATAAAACAAAGTTAAAAGAACTCTCGTTATAACCAATGCCTATTTATTACGCCGTATTTCAAAATGTTGAAGTGAGATGGAATTTTTGACGGTACAAAATCCTATGTCAGATTCATATTGCATAACATGTGTTAATTGAATGACGATTAACGATACTAGACAAATGTCAGTCACGATATACGGATATGACAGTTTTTTATACTCCTTACATTACAGGAAGTAAAGGGAGTGACTATACTACATTCCCAATTATGAGTTAAAGGAAGGGACCCTTGTACATTCTCCAAAAGTCACACAATTATGACGTATATTACATTCCCTCAAAGTCACCCAATTATGAGGTAAATGGAGGTAATATATTACATTTCCCAAAAGTCACCCAATTATTTTGTAGTAACATATATCTAAACAGAATTGAAATTGCATTTCTTCTATATATGCTAAATATTTAAAACCCTTTATTTCAGCACCGTAACATAATACTGGTTTAATCGTAAAAGAAAACAAACAACAAAACCTTGCTAACATTTTGGCATGACATTATTTAAAAATAGATAATTTTGCAGTGTGGGTGCCTCCCACTGATATGCCTTTGTCTGTCTGTCTGTCTGTCTGTCTGTCTGTCTCTGTCTGTCTGTCTGTCTGTCTCTATCTCTCTCTAAATAATTGGTTATTAATATTTTGTCTTCTTTCAAATGTTGTGAGTTATAACCAGCAATTAATCAGCAACTACAGACCTGCATAATGCATGCTTTTACAGTACTGTTTACTAAACACAGGCCATTGAACTACTATCATTGTAGTAAGAAAATACAAGTATATGCCAATAATTATTTATTCTTGGGGAAGGGGGGTATTTTCTCCCATATTCCAGTTTGGTCCAATTTCAATTATTCAAAACAAATAATAACCGCATCCATGATATAGCATGGTTGTAAAGCTATATTAGCAGCAATTGTAGTAGTAATTGTTGTCGGTATAATTTAGCATTGTAAATTTTAGGATTGTTTGAAATAAACAAGGAGGCATTGGTAGAAACACGCATCTCGTCATGATGCCATGAATGCATATTTCTGGCATGGTGAACTTTGATACGTCATATTCTACAATTGCTTGTGGTAGAAACACGCATCTCGTCATGATGCCATGAATGCATATTTCTGGCAAGGTGAACTTTGATACGTCATATTCTACAATTGCTTGTGGTGGTCTTTGAAAGGAATTATAAAGATATGCATGATGGTGTCATAAAAGTCATCTTTGGCATATCCATCGATCTTATTTGACAAATGTTTGTACAGTTTTCAGAATATCTCATAAACATATATGGCAATGTATATTTTTACAGTTACTTTAGAAATAAAACATCATGATGAATTGAATTATCATGTGTATTAATGTTTGGTAATTCCAATTTAAAATGACATGTCAAGTTAAAAATTGTAATGTTCATAGAGAAGCAACACATTTCCTCTTGATGAAAATTGTATCTACATTTCGTATTGATCTAGGACTCTTTAAAATTCACTGTTCAAACTGTATCGGTCCATAATTTACAGCACCACTTCATAATTGAACTTTTAGAATGAAGGAAAGATTTCATAATGACCACAGGCATTTACACATAACACATAAATATTATCCCAGAAGTTTGACAAAAGGAAGAAACTTACTGAAAATTCATATGCCAATTTAAGATGTGATATTTTAAGAAGTGTATGTATGTATGTATGTATGTATGTATGTATGTATGTATGTATGTATGTATGTATGTATGTATGTATGTATGTATGTGTGTGTGTGTGTGTGTGTGTGTGTATGTATGTATGTATGTATGTATGTATGTATGTATGTATGTATGTATGTATGTATGTATGTATGTATGTATGTATGTATGTATGTATGTATGCTTTTATTTATATTATTTTATAATATTGAGTCTCAGATTGATCTAGTTAGAGGTTGCATTAATTACTAACATATATGTAAATAATTATGCATGTATGGATGTACATATGCTTGCGAGTATGTGTGTATGTCAACTATTCAATAATACCATTTTAAATATTAAATATAGCTGAAAATACTATAGCTGAAAATACTATAGCTGAAAATACTGCTAATAATAATTATAATAATAATAACAAATTTATAGTAGTAGTAGTAGTAGCATTGTTGAGATTATTTTAACAGCTCAATACAGTTTTGATGTTTTAAAATTTATCATGCTCTATCTCGAATTTCCTACATAACGTCTGTCTCTGTCTGTATGTCTTTCAATTGAAATTCTGCGGTAACTGCATGACGTCAACTCCATTCCATGCATTAGTCAGTTCCTAGTGATATAGTCCTCTCTAGTAGGTTTCCAATCTTGTTCTTGCCTTGTAGTGATGCCGCTTTCCTTGCATGAGTTAGCAATTTAAAAAAAGAAGAAAAAGGAAGGTCACTAAAAGATGTATACACAGGTTCTCCGTTCTGACAGGGATTAATACTAAGCAAGTGAGTGTTCTGCCAGGAATTAAAAGAATGGGGATTATACATACATCTGCATACAAAGATCATTCAACATAAATCAATTTTTTTACTAGCGATCGTCCGATAGTCAGATATGATTGGAGTGTGAAAACCTAAGTATGAAATACAGCCCGGCCCGATTGGTCTCCGTTATCTGTAAGGTAAGAAAAAAGTGCAGAGATCTGCTTTGTTCGTCTACGCCTAAGTTCCTGAAGCTCCTTAGGTATGTTTTGATGCATGAGTGAACAATCCTTATGGTCCTAGTACTGTAAGATGCACATTCAAACCTGGGTTTTTGCGTGACACATAGATGACATTGGTAGACATATGTAATTGGTCTCATTTGATTTTGTGTAAATGTACCATCTTAGACCAGGAAAAAAATGCGTATGTATTTGCACCGCATGCATTCCACTGATTTGCAAACGTTCTACTTTTTTCTTTCTTCATTCAGTGTATGAGTGACCTGATGCCAAACCTAACCTGTATCTTATATAAATTGTTACAAGCCAGGGAACTTTTGCTTGACCGAGCGGTGTCAAAACCCTGGCGCGAATCCCGCTAGAAGTCATAAGTTTAACCCAAATTTCCAAAGGCTTCTACACAACTTCACTTGTAAGTTGGAAAGCCCGACGTGTCCATTCTATACATAAATTTTACTCTAATCAATGTAAGACCACATTATTTACAACTTTCCAAATAACCATCAACCGCACATCCGCACAATTTCTCTACATTAACTTTCCGTTCCGCAACTAGTTCACACCGTAAAAACTATACAACTATCACTAACACGGGGACCATTTTAACTGTCAACGTGAAGCCAGTCGATCTACCGTTTCAAGGTAATCACACCAGTGATAGAGTAGTTCTAGTGTTACTTCATCTGTTTCAACACATCTTTTTTTAACATGCTTTTCCGCACCTACCATTGTCTTGAGTGTTTGAAAACACGATAATTTAACAGCAAAGTAATAGTGTGTACATTTATAATATGTACTAGCAAGTACATTTATAATATGTCATACTGAGTACACTGTATTTCAAAATGTTAAAGTGAAATGACATATGATGGTGGAAAATCATATAGCAGTCTGATTATAGATACTGGAAATAAATACTATATTAATTCTCCTTAGGTGATTCTCCGGTCAACAAGGAGGTGAGGAGGTCGAATTCTGCTTTTTATGAGCGTAACATACGTTTGTGTTTGAATCGATTTAGATGAGAACAAAATGACCAGGGTAAGTAAGATTTCGATGAATATTATTTTTATTTTGAATCTGCTGTCGTATAGAAAATAGTCACCTGTGCATAAAATATTACTACACCCTGTTTCATAAAATTTTCTTTTCTAGAAAGTCATTGGTATTTTATGTGCACTCGTATGTTCTTTCATTTAGTACTAATTTTTCTTCATTTGGGTCTTTTTCAACATTGAGCATTTAATGGGAAAGTTTATGATTGCTAGCATGAAAATTACTGGAACAGCTTCACAATGTACTTTGGTTTTCCAGGGCATGTAGTGCATCAATTATACCATTTTCATCACACGATTCAAGAAGTATAGTTACAGCTTATACCCGTGTATAAAGACTTCGAAGAGTGTCTAAGCAATGCTTTTACATCCGTGCCCGAGTTGTCAAGACAAGAATGCTTAATTGTTCTTTTCGAGAACGTTTGAATTTTGAACATATATTAGTGTATCTATAATGTACTTGGATTTTATTTCCTGGATTAATTCGAATGGAAATAATAGAATGATGTCAACGATATTCTGAATATATGTTATGCCAGAATAGACGATTACCAGACCAATGCCAGAAAAAAAAATGAATATTTTTAGGCCACTCAAGCTATGCAGACTTTTATACTAATTTAAAGACATATTCCTGTTATTTTAGATCTACAACAAATTCGTTTTCACATAGGCTTTTTTTTTCTTTTATGAACATGTTTTTAATTTGCTAAAGACGACTACACAGTCTGCAATCAAATGGCGGCCAGGGTCAAGCAGCCAATCGAAAGTCTTAGGGAACAAAGAATACAATATCTAAGTAGTTTAGGTATCATATTCGCTTTGTGCAAATATTTCCTGGACCAGGAAGGGCGAGATTGATCCCAAAAGTTCAAAGCCGATGTCAAATGTTCCTGCAAACCTTTGTATCCACTCAATCCTTGTATGAGGCAATTATTGTACTTTACATTATTGATATGCTGAAATTGTACACCACACACATAGCTTTCAAACACTAAAATACATATACAGACTGGCATCACGGAATCCGCGTATTTAACCAGCCATAATCAACAATTCACCTCTGTACTTATGCTTACGTCTAGAATCCAGAAACCAGACTTTGAGCAGTCAAATTTTTAAGTGTAAGCCTAAATTAAAGATCTATGTTTTGTGATATTAGTGTCTGATCATTTAGATGTATGTATTAAAAACGATTACAGAGAATGCGTTTTCTTTATTAATTTCAGATTACTAAGAAACTTATACGGACTATTGGAAGCCAGCGTTTTATTTTATTTCTAATAGTCATATTGATTGTTGTCACTTGGATACTTATCACCAGAAACTCTCTAATCATTTGTAATGAAAGATATAGTTGTGGAATTCCAAATGGAATGATGCATAATATAATGCTGGAAATTGGAGCCATTAATACAAACAATATCGAACGCGGATTCATCGGCATAAAAGGAATTAAAACTGGATATGTTGATATAAAAGGATTAGAAACCGAATCTGACAAGTCAAAAATAGCTGATACCGAGTTTGTCAGTAGATATGCAGCTGGATCAATCGATACAATAGGAATAAATTCGAAATTGACAGTATCGACTGATTTTGACAATGACAAACATAACAAATCTTCTTCATGCTGTAATCTCACGTTCTGCCTGGAATACACACCTCCAACGAAAGCAATGTCTAGACTGCCAGGACCAATTCATATTTGTATCCCAGCTGGTAAAGTTGGAGTGGTAGGGGAAGTTGGACCACTGGTCAAATCTGTTGTACTCCACGCGAAAAGAGCTGATGTGTTTTTTCATCTGCTTACTCGGGGTCGTGCTGTAAAGGAAATTCAGAACTTTATGGACAATATTCAAAACACATCCGTAAAGTTTATGTACGAACTGATGCCATTGAATAAAACATATATCATACAGGAAAATTCAAAAATAAATCTCACGATTTCTCACCACTCGGGAGTATGGGGAATGTCCAAAGCCTATATGTATAAAATATTTAAACATGTGAAGAAGTGCATTGTCTTGGATGCAGATACAGCATTTGGAACCGATCCAGCTTTCTTGTGGGATTATTTTTCAGATCACAACAGTGAAGAGCTTATCACCATGAGGATTTCACACAGTATGACGGAATCTTGGCAATGCAATGCTGGGGTGATGTTGCAAGATTTTGAAAAAATGCGCAACGCAAATTTTTCAAAATTTTACGCCAGTGCAGCAAGGCAACAATGCCCTTTGATACCATTTAATACAAGGCTTAGGTATAAATGTGGAGACCAGGCTTTGTACTTCGGAACGTTCAAAGCCAATCATTCTTATTTCTATAGAACTCTACCAAACTCCTGGAATTTGGAAAACTGTCATGAATTCAGTAAGTTTACATTTCGACGTTACATTGACAGAACGGGAGACTTCTTTGGTTTATTGCACCTGAATTGCTTGCTAAATAGCGAAAACAAAGCCTTTGAAGTCTTTGTTACAGAAAAAAAGTATCAGAAATTGAATAGTTATTTTAATTATCTCATCAGGACTCCGGTAGAAAAAATATGCTCAGTTTAGTATTTCCACCATATGTATGTAGATAATGTTAAGTATATAATGTATGTATGTATGTATGTATGTATGTATGTATGTATGTATGTATGTATGTATGTATGTATGTATGTATGTATGTATGTATGTATGTATGTATGACACCATTATAAACTAGACAGAGCAGGACATTATATGGTTTCATAATATTTTCGGGCATGAAAAGTCTTCTGTCATCATGCAATTGAAGTAGAACAATTATACACTTATCCAAATACACAAAAGTCTAAAATATCTACATAATGATATGGAAAGAGTCATCCAAATGAGGAAGACGAAACAAAACGAAACAAAGTTACACATAGAAGCAACTACATTTTTGTGTTTTCAAAGTGCGTTGAAAAGCTCACAAATATTTTATAAAAGAGAATGAAAACAAAGTATTACGTTGTCATGTATATTTCCTGGACATAATATTAATATACAACGGTATTTGAGGAAAACAGAATGCACTGTTTAATTTGGCATTGTTTATGGCTTCAGCGTATCATCTATATTTAATTTGTTTTGTTAGTTTTTATTTTATTTCATTGCATGCTATCGTAAGTTCATTGTATGTTGAACTTGACCTTATCCAAAATTGAATTCATTTCTGCTTAACCCAAATTGATTTTTTTAAAAATTTTATTCATTGTAACCAACTAATACACATCTAAATTATTGTCCACATATATGGGTTTAAAATCACTATTATTATTAACAGAAGTAAATATGTTTATTTTGATCTAACGTTTGGAAGTTCCTGAGTGTAATCCAGGTTTCGGTTATTGTTTGTAACCTTTAGAATCTGTCTAGAAGGTTATTTCCTATTCGGTAATGGTTGTGTTTTTATGTAGAAAATGATATTTGTGACCTGAGGTTTAATAGAGAACAATATATATATATATATATATATATATATATATATATATATATATATATATATATATATATATTTATTTATATATATATATATATATATATTGTAACTAATATGATTTTATCATTCGTTCTTTAACATTTAGCACTTTCAAGTTGTCTTATGTTGTATATATATATATATATATATATATATATATATATATATATATATATATATATATATATATATATATATATATATATATATATATATATATATATTGTAACTAATATGATTTTATGATTTGTGCTTTAACATTTAGCACTTTTAAGTTGTCTTATGTTGTGTCAAGTCGAGATGAATTTTATTTCTTCTAATAATTGATGTCAAGTGATTATTTTCTTTGGAAATGCGAAAGTATTCTTATAACATTAGAGACATTCACTGGAATTTATAATGTATTCAAACCTGGAATTATATTTCTGATTCAACAAAAGACGGTTGACACATCAATACACCAGGAGCTATAGCAGAAACGTCATCGCCGTTAGTTTTGGATTTATTCTGGACTTGTACTGAGTTTCATTCAGGACTTTAAATTATTAGGACTTGTGTCTGGAATTCTTGGATTATTTTGAGATTTAATTCGCAATACCGTAAGTTCTTTTTCTCATTTTCACTTTATATTCTAGGAAATAAATTTTTTGTTATATTTTACAAAGCTTGTTGTCTTTCACTCATTTCTGTTATTTATTTAAGAGCATAGACTCATAGCTATTGGTGCATGCATACTAAGAATGTCTAAAAGTTCCGAATAGTAGTGCTAGTAGTACTGTAGTACTATTTTGTTGTGAATACTCCAGTACGTCAGTGCATCTAATTAAAGAACTATCCTTGTACCTTTTTCCAGTCTGGTTATCTAATTATTAAATTATATTTGGTATTCACATTTTTTTTACGCATTTCATACATACACTGCAATACTTCACTTCCTACTGCATGTCGGATTCTTCAGATAATCTTTAATAATGTGATTCCGATAAAATTCACCTGGAGCTAAATCAGATGTGGCAAAATTTAGTGTCCCTTTTCTCCATTTTTAAAAAAATCTCCGTTCTTTGTGTCCCATTTCGCACTTCTTTTAATAAGATCCCTGTCCTTGAGTCCCATTTCTCCGTTTTTAACAAGTTCCCTGCTCTTGTACTTCATTTCAACCCTTTTTAATGAGGGCCATGTCCTAGTGTCCCATTTGTCTTTTTTAAAATAAGATTCTGTTCTTGTGTGGTGGCGTCGAAACAAGAACGCATCCTAATGTATATATATATATATATATATATATATATATATATATATATATATATATATATATATATATATATATATATATATATATATATATACACACACTATTCATACATGCAATATTAGAATATAATTGTGGTGACATCTGGGATTATTGATGTATACACTATTCAAAAATATATTATTAGAATATACTCGTCACGTTAGAGATAACTGCCGCATACATTATTCATAAATACAGGATTAGAATATAATTGTGAAATCTTGGATTATATACTTGTGACTTCTGGGATGATTGCTAGTTACTCTATTCATATATACAATAGTAGAATATATTTGGCTCTAGAATCGAGGTATCTAAGGATGGACTATATAAGACACAAAGTACAACACCAATCTTACCAGACATTGGAATTTTGAGACGTCTTTGTTCTTATTTACGATTGCTCTCGGACTTTTTCCTTGTCTTTGTTTCTGTCTCTGTATCGTGCTCATTTTGTTTCTCCTTCTGTTACTCTGATGACAACCACAATGCTTTGAATATGTCTTTTTACACCCACCCACCCCAAAAAAGACATATGCTTATCTAATCCAACTGCGGGCCACCAGCGTCGTATGCCACTCTCAAACGTCAACGTAATATTATACGCTCTAAACACAGACAGGCACATAGTTCAGTGAAAAATGTTTAGAGCGCACGTGGGTATAAAATTAAAGTTGTTTTATACTAATCTTTTTAATTGCCCCTTATTTCATGAAGCACTCGTAGGTTGACCCTCTGCTAAGGCAGGTTAATAAGAAGATTTAAGCCGTTGCTTTTGGAGCTGTAGTTGTTCATTTTTTAGTGTCTGGGATGTTTATCGTATACACTCGTTTTCCAAGTGTTGCTGGTTCGATACCTGTCGTGGCCAGCTTGGACTGACTATCTGAATGTATCTTTTGGAAAGGCACTCAGCTTTCATAATGTGATAAAAGTGTGGTTAAACCAAGAAAATAAATCCTTACCCATGGCATTTTTCTTACAGACCGACGGATTTTATATTTGGGGTGTCATTTTTGCAGGGTAAATAAGGTATAGATACGTTTGTACATGTATCCCATAAAACTTGTACTTCAATTTTTAAATATGAATACTTTTATACGTATGTAGGCAGATCTTAAAGATAAATGGCAAAGGAGTTTAACCTTCTGACGAACACCTGACGAACACCTTCCCTACGGGTAACTTACAAATCCACATATTATTTACAACCATTAATTTTAAGGAAAGTCATTTTAAATGACATTTATGTATCGTTTTTGAATGACACTAGCCATTCGCATATTAGGTAGAATATTGATATTTATCGAGGCAGAAAAGGAAAACATAACATGAAATGAGTTTAACCTTTAGACGAACGCTTTACCTATGTTCGTATATTATTTACAATCTTTAATATCAAGGAAGCTCATTTTTAATCTCATGTATGTCTCGTGATTTAATGACACTTGCCGATTACATTCGCACTTTAGGAAAATTTTTTATCTTGAGCGTATTGTTATTTCTGTTTTGCCTGCAAGGCTAAAGACAGACGTAAGGAAGTGATTGTCGTCGTAGACATCCAGGTTCAAGTTTTTGTATTTAGCTAAGTTGATATTGCAATCATAAAACTTGACGGTTGTTTCTGTTTTATAGGGTACTAGAGATAAAAGGCTCGACAGTGAAATTCTCAATTCTAAACTTTCGATATCTTTACCTCTTTACCGTTTACAGCTTTCGCCTCGGATGCGAGAGGTCGCGGATTCGAACCCCAGTCGAGTCATGCCAAAGACTTAAAATAAAATCGTACTAACAGCTGCCTCGCTTGGCGCTCAGCATTAAGAGGCTATTGTTATGACTGGTCGGTCTGGTGTCAGGATAATGTGATTGGGTGGGACTTCATGTCACATGTCTGCTGATTGATGCCCCTGTGCTAGACATCACTATAAACTGTTACACTGCAGACACCGTAGCGATATGACTGAAAAATTGTTAAAGCTATGTTAAAAATCTAAAACACACATACACACGATTTTTCCGTTTTGATCCTTTTCATCTTTGATCTCTAAACATCTTTGATCTCAATTATTTAAATGTGTTTTTCATTTGTCTTTACATCCGTCTTTTATCCACATATTTGTGCGTAACCCACCCATCCACCTTCAGGAAAGAAACTTTTCAAAATATTTGTGTGAAATTTGGTAATTTAATGACTTATTGTTTCGGTATTTAAAATTCTTCAAAATCTTGAATGTTTTCGTCCATTTATCTTTACATCCTTCCGGTCATTAGTCACGTGTTTGCTGGCACAGCAAAAAAACAACAAACAAACAAACAAAAAACCAACAAAAAACAAAGAAAAAAAACCCCCAGACTATTCAGTACGTCCATATTACTCTATTGCCTTTACCTTTGGGAAATCGTCTCGAACCGTTGATGTCTAATCTCTAAACTTGGTACACAATTCAAATTGATGTCTAAGTCTGGTACACAGTTCAAGTTTATGATTAATCACTAAGCTTGGTACACAGTTCAAATTGATGTATAAGCTTGGTACACAGTTCAAGTTGATGCCTAGTCATTAAATTTGGTACACAGTTCAAGTTGATGTCTAATCACTAAGCTTGTTACACAATTCAAATTGATGTATATGCTTGGTACACAGTTTAAGTTGCTGTCTAGTCACTAAGCTTAGACGTTGTCGCATTCTTCATAGTTTATGTTGTTATGGAAATAATGTGTAACATAAGCAGCATAGACATTCGGAGTAATGGACCCTAGCTTATCTCCTATATTAGTCTTTACACATGCTGGGGCGGAGGGATTGTTTGTTTTAGCGTGTTTCAATTGCAATAGCTCTATAAGTACGTGCAGTATTTTGATTGAGTGTTTTATTTCCACTTCACATCAGTAAAATATTATTTTTCAGAAAAATTAAACCATCTTCAGTTATATACTTTTCTCGAGATGACGGAGGTTGTACTTTTACAGGCATATCGCCGGCTCTCTTTCATCGTCGCAAGACAGAGACGAAAATACACTGCGTTCCTATTCACTTGCGACTGCTGGCGACGAGATTTTCTCTTTTATCATGAAAATGCATACATAGAAACACGTGATTATGAACACCAAGGTCTTACAAACCATCGAAAGTGTCCTTTTCATCGATCGAAAGTGATTATGTTTGGTTATTGTTGTTCTGGGGCTTAACGTCATTTTTCAGCACACGATAGGCTATTCATGGCGGCCAGTATTAATAGTGGAGATAGAAGCCGAGAAATCCGCGGAAGAATCACAAACCCACGATAAGCTACTGGCAAGCTTTCTCCAATATCCGCATTCGCCGAATCTTAGACTCGAACCCACGCAGAGGTGAGAGAGTAGTGATCCGTAACAGAGAACGCTTTAGACCACTAGGCCACTCGGGGCTCCTGATTAGGTTTGGAATAGAAACGTAGATTGGCTCATTCAAATAGAATAAAGGTTAACATTGGATCAACTTGCCCAGACAATTTACTCAGTGTCGGAACAATTGTCTAAGGATATTTATGCATATTCATTAGAAACGAGAAATTCTTATTGTAGGCCACTACTGGTGAAAAATTAGCCTTTCGGAAATTTGCCTGTAGCTTGCGACCATGATCCTTCTGGAAAGCGTTTCTTTCTTTTACAGATAACTCTAACTTGATGCTGCAATATCTTTTCGATAATCTCAATTAGTTTAGTATATTTCGTTCATAATGAAGATTTTTCTCTCGGATCAGTCTGAATTGATTATAAAAAGATAATATTTTAATCCAAGGGCAAGCAAGATGCATTAATTACGAATTATATCCTTCAATCTAAGTTTCAGCCTGGAGCAACTTTTCTCTGCTTTACACAAATAAAGATCGATTTTTGTTTGTGCATGAAAAAGAGCACAACAGTTAGGTAATTGACTGGCAGACAAAAAGATAGATAGATGGAGGTTATGGACAAGTAGATAGACAATTATAAACACTTAGATAAGTTATATTCCCTTCTATTTATACTCTAGAGGATTAAAGATAATTCACGTTTAGATAACGCAATAACAATTTTTGAGTACATACACCTGAATCACCTCATACATTTTGCAATTCCACTCCTTTACCTTATGCAACGTTACGAAAGATGTTCAGAAGTGTGTTAGCTGATATAGCTTTTGCGAAACACTCGTAGAAAATAGCCCTTCCAAAGACAGGTAATACTCGTCGGAAAGAGCCCTTCCTAAGAAAGGCACTATTTATAGGAAAGCACTTCTTAAGACAGGTAACACTCGTAGGAAAGGAGCCCTTCCTGAGACAGGTAATAATCGTAGAAAATAACCTTTCAAAAGACAGGTGACACTCGTAGGAATGTGTCCTTTCAAAGATAGGTAATACTCGGAGGTAAGAGTCATTCCTAAGACATGCAATACTCGTGGGAAGGAGCCTTACCTATGACAGGTTAGCACTCGTAGAAAAGTAATACTAGTTTGAAGGAGACCTTCCTAAGACAGGTAACACTCGTGGGAAAGGAGACCTTCCAAAGATACGTAATATGCTCGTAAGAAAGAGCCCTTCGAAAGACATGTAATACTCGTAGGAAAGAGCCCTTCGAACGACAGGTAATACTCGTGGGAAAGAACCCTTCCAAAGACAGGTAACATTCGTAAGAAGGAGTCCTTCCTAAGAGAGGTAATACTCGTTCGAAAGAGACCTTCCGAAGACAGGTAATATCCATTCCAAATATACGTCAGTTTAAACAACCTCAGCAAACTGCAAATAAGAGAGCTTAGTAGGTTAGAATCAGCGGACGAATCCACGTACAATCAATATGAGACATTGGCTTTGGAATCAGCCTAGTATCACTACCATTGGATTGTCTTCCATGCGGTGTATTCGACTTGGTCAACCGTAGCGAAAACTAAGGAGTATTGTCACCAGACAATATGGTTGCATTAATAGTTTTATATTTTAGGAAAACATTTCAATGTGTCTTAAAATTTTCTGAAGAAAAAAGAAATTTTTGCAAAACATTTTCTAAAAGCCCATTACCAATTTATTGGAGTCTTTTGATTTTTTTATTTTTGTAGAAGCAAAAAAGACTAATTGTAATGTCTTTCAACAAATATAACTATTAAAAAGTGTCTAGAAACAAAGATATTAATGTAGATCAGCATTTATCAAATCATGCACAAAATCACAACATCACTATCGAAGCAATGTACTATATTTTGAGATATTATTCTAAACATTTGTGTCAAATACTAAGCCACAATCAGTTATGTAAGCATCGTAATGACAGAACTCTCGTGTAATATTATGTCTCTGCAGATACGGTAAGATTTGCTGCAAAACATACACAAATCATTGGAGAAACAAAATGCTTTTCACCTTGACCTACTTTCCATGTTTATTCGTGTCAATCTAGCATATCAATGCACTAATTAAGTTTTACAATAAAAGAAGCAATCATCTCAAGGAAAATAAGGTACTTGCATAATTTGATTGTCATCGTGGAAGCGTACAAATTTTGAATCTTCTCGCTTCAAGAGAAGTAACTTTTCATGTCGTAAGGATGTGTAAGTAGCTGCCCAGTATGAATTTTATCTGAAAATTACCAAAATTTAATTAACCGCGTAACAAAATTTCTTCAAAGGTTAGTTTTACAACAGCAAGATTCTAACTGTTAAGGACGTTGTCAGGCTGACATGCGTAGTGCTGCCCGATTATCTGCTTTATCATATGTTCCCTTCTGATAGTTGTCTAGTTGCTTTAGGTCATAATTCTCCTTCATAACCCCTAACACCATAGACTGTTATGGCAAGAGTAAAACTAGACTGCTAGCCATCCATGATCGCATTTATTATTATATTTGATGACTTTTTAAACCGAGCAAACTTTGTTAATTTGAGCATGTATTAAATATTTCACATAATCAGTCAAATTTTTAACATAATATTTCCTTACGAAGATTTGAAATGCCTGGTTTTCAGGCCCCTTATTACAGTCAAGGTGCGCAATACCAAAGAAGGTACCCCTAATATTAGAGTGTTGCACAAACGTAAAGTTTTTGTAGCACATTTCCAAATTCCATGACAACGGAAGTGATCTATAAAGATGAGAATTATTATTTCTAAATGTACCAAAGAATAGCGCCTGATCTCCGCATCCCGACCTGAATCCGGAATTATTGGGCAATTCAGTACATTGTAGCTGAACTGCGGCCTGGTACAATTTAGCAAACTCTATTTTCCGCATTTTTCCAAAATCGTGCAACATCACTCCAGAATTAGACAACGATTGTTTCGCCATGTCATTCGATATTTTCATGGTAATAAGCGCGTGATCTCCGTGATTAAAAAACAGGTCCCAAAGAAAAGCTGGATCAGTTCCGAATACGACATCGGTGTCAAGAATGATGCACTTATCTACATTTGTGAATATTTTGTACATGAAGGCTTTGGACATTCCCCACACTCCCGAGTGATGAGAAATTCGTAGATTTATTTTGGAGCACTCACTGACAATAAAATGGGGATTCAACGGGACAAGTTCATAAAAGAACTCTATTGCAGTTTGATTAATGCTATCCATCATGTCTTTTACTTCATTTTCAGACCCAGCCCCTGTTAATAGGTGCAAAAATATGCCAGATCTTTTCGCGTGGAGCAAAATAGATTTAACAAGCGGACCAAGTTCCCATATTACTCCAGCATTACCTGCAGATATACAAAAATGAATGTATCCAGACATCTGAATATCTATTTTGTTTGGAGGAACATTATCCTTGCAGAAAAGATTTGAACAGCACAACGTCTCCTCTTCTGGAATTCCTTTCACAGTTTCATATATGTTAACATTTCTGGACAATGTTGTAAGATAATTACTTTTCTTTACGTTAAAACTTCCAGTTTCTAAACCGTCACTAGCCATACCATGAACTGAGTTTTTAACTTGTTGTGAAAATCTACCTTTAAATCTGTCCACTTTTTCAGTTACGTGTAAAGAAGACATTATGAGCATTTCGATGATGAGAACAGCAAAAGGAATAAGCAACAAAATACATTTATATCGCCATCTTCTAATCCTGCCCATATTCTTTACGTAACCTGGAAATGAAAATGATAAGTCTTCAAAGTAACTTGAGATTTCTTAGACAGTGCGATTTATTTCCACATTGATGATAAATTAAAAAAAGGCGAGTTGATTTAACATATTCACTTTAACTTTCCACATTAATCATGGAATATATTAGCAACTGTGGTATGTTCCCTATTAACATGTGCATGTGTTGTTTTCAAGATTTTTTAAAAACTTTGTTTAATGAGCTAGGCAACGTAGTTTTAGGAAGAGTACAGAGATTTGTAGAATTTTTATGACATTAAATTCAACATTATTGGAGTAAAAAATTAAACCCCAACCCAACCAAACAGAAAACAACAAGGCATAAAATATACCGTGCATTAAATATTTCCTAAGTCCATACTTGGATATATAACCCGAGAAAGATAGTAACTCTTTCATTTATCTGCATCGCCTAGTTTATTTTAGTTAGTATATTTCTTTGAGGAGAAATTATTGAAAATGTATTCTCGTTATCGAAATGAATGCATTAAATATTGTGAACGATAGATTCCGTCGCAAATATTGTTAAATGAGATAACACAATTAAACAATTTTATGAATCTCATAATGAAATAACAGCATTGAAAAATTTTATGAATCTCCCAATGAGATAACGGTATAAAATGATTTTATGAATCTCCCAGTGAGATAACGATATTAAATGATGTTACGAATCTCCCAATGAGATAACGGTATTAAATGATTTTATAAATCTTCCAGTGATATAACGGTATTAAATAATGTTATGAATCTTCCAATGAGATAACGGTATTAAATGATTTTATAAATCTCCCAATGAGATAACGGTATTAAATGATTTTATGAATCTTCCAATGAGATGACGGTATTAAATGATCTTATGAATCTCCCAATGAGATAACGGTATTAAATGATTTTATGAATCTTCCAATGAGATAACGGTATTAAATGATTTTATGAATCTCCCAATGAGATAACGGTATTAAATGATTTTATGAATCTCCCAATGAGATAACGGTATTAAATGATTTTATGAATCTCCCAATGAGATGACGGTATTAAATGATCTTATGAATTTCCTAATGAGATTTCCAGCTACATCATCCTCTTTTTCGGTAATTACAAACTCCTGAAAGTCAGTCTGATCTCATGTATCAAAATGTTGCATTAAGTTTGTTATTGCTAATTACAAACTCCTGGAAGTCAGACTGATCTCATGTATCAAAATGTTGCATTAAGTTTGCTATTGCAAATTAGTAATTATGATATACATACTGGGAAGCCTATATTTTAACAGATACGTCTCTTTCAAACACACCTGCATAGAAAAAAAAAATATTGATGAACTTATTTCCTTTAATCCCTGTATTAATAACACTTGTATTTCTTAAATAGCCTAATAAAGAGAATTAATTTCCTTCTTAGATTTTCTTGATTTGAGCTACTGTTAAAAATGAAATTTGCATCCAAAAATATTCTTTAAAACAAAGAAATACTTCTATAAAAGGTTTGATCTGATAATTTCTACTTTGCCTCACTTATACTCTGCAATGTAGATATTTAGTCAAATTGATATTCATGCGATTAAAAATTTTGAAAATGATATTAATGTTGTAATTAATTGGTATACCATAAAGAAATAAAAACTTACAGGTTTTGCTTTAATTCTGGAGGATTCAACACGTTGCGCGTCCTTTCTAACACTGAAATCAGTGATGATAGAATGTGTAGCCTCAAGAAACAAGTACATGAACGATTAGTCGGTCCCTAAGTTCGGTCTATAGTATAAATATGACCTTTTTGTAGCAACATAAACCTTCCACCACAAGTCAACGCTTACTGTTATAGCTGAGGTAAAACTAGAGATGATGTATACATGTTGGTACTACGTAGGTCAGCATGTTTTATAATACCAACATCTGTCATTTCTGAACCAAATAGTCGCCATCGCTTCTCATGCCATTTCCACTGCATGGTATTGCCATACCGTTTGAATAAGAGCTGTTAAAACCAAGGACAACCAAAGAGATATTCTTTTCGCATGGCATTTCCTATTCTTCTTATTATTGTATGTTATATTTGAGGTGGGTATCTTGCATATTGTATAAGGTGGAAATATTTATGTTTGTCTTAAAACTAATGATTAAATTTGAAGGTTAGTATATTTTTATATGCATGCAGGAATAATGTAAATCAAAACATGAACAAGTTTAAACTTCTGCTAACACTGCTCCAACAAGTAACACACATATTGATATACATGTATTTCCAACCTTTCGTTGTATGGAAACTCATTTTAAATGAGATTCACAAATCACCATTGAATAACACTATCACATTATACCTATCGGTATTACTATGACATTTATATCACCATTGAATAACATTATCACGTTATCACTTTCGGAATTATTGCCTTGAATGTATTGCTCATTCTTGTCTTGCCTGCGAAGCTTAGGCGAGACGTATGCATTATGTTTTGTCATCGTAGACGTTAGCGTTAAGCTTTTGTATTCAGCTCAGTTGAATTTACAATCAAACGACTTAGTAGCTGTTTCTACTTTGTAAGATGCTAATCACCATGGCAAAATTACGTCACAGTGACTACTTTTCAGGCTCCAGCGATTACGTTATAACGTTGCATGTGACTAATTTTTAAACTGTCTATTTTAGAAACATAAATACTTGATCAAAAAAAAAATGAAACAAGGTTTCACACATCAAAGAAAAAGTGTACCCATTTTATTGATGAATAAGTGACGATGTTTAGAAGGTAAATTTTGGGTAGTTTTTTTAAACGGCATGAAAGGTATTGTTGCGTCAACTTGCCGAGAAATTGTACCTGGTCTCGCAACAATTGATTAAATAACTTAATGTATATTCATTAAATACGAATAATTTTATCGAAGAGAGCAACGAGTGAAAAATGGGCCCAGCATATGCGACCATACTTCTAAAATACCACGTGCTAATTATGACCCAAAACAACAATAGTTTGGTGGTCACTTACTCGATTTGCTTAAGAGCACTGGTGTACTAGTTGTAAATAGAAGATTAGGTGACGATGCAGGTAAGGGTCAGTACATGTTTGACAAAAAATGGAGAAGATGAAAAGGATCATTTCTTGATTATTGAGAATAATTTCTCCATTAAAAACTTCATAGGACACAGATGCACATAATTTTAAAAGTGTAGTCCATTGTCGTTCCAATAATAGTAGCAGAAATTCGATGAATTGGACAATACTTCAAGATAAATGGAATCCTGATTTCAAAATTACGTTCCTTTCTGACAAGCAACGATACATTGGGGAATTGTAAGAAAACTTTAATAACTTGGACTCAATTTGAAGAACACTTTATGGTGGCACTCACCAGTTATTATGTACTTTTGAGAGAGTGCTGTATGTAAGGTGAAGTTATTTGCATTTTAAAGAAGCACAGTGGAGAGAATGTTAGCATACATATATGCTACTTTCATGTAATGTGGCTAAAAGTTCTTTGGATATTATACTTTTGGAAAGTTTAAATGATCTTAGCACATTGCTCACTAAAATGTCTGCTCCCTTGTGCTCCAAAAATCAACCTGAAATTGTCTAAAGTACATTATTCTTGGTAGCTATTAAAATATGGAAAAATGATTTTGCCACACTAGACAATACTAGCTTCTAATAGTCCAATGAATGAATTACCCAAATACATAAAATGTAAAAAAAAAGTTATCGGCTCTTTTTTTTACAATTTACCTCTAAAGTTCGAGAAGTGAAAATGAGCAAGTAGAGCTAGCACGTTTTTGAAAGGTGCACTTCTGGAATAAGGCCAAGCTGTATACTCTCTAACACCCATTACACATATCAATCATACACCAAAATAAAGGGAAGTAAAGGTTCTTTGAACAGTACCTAACCTATACAAAGTCTTTTTAAAATAGCCAGTATAACTAGTGAGGAAACCTGGAGAAATTCATTTTCTTTAAAATTCTTACCCTAAGCTGCATACGAAACTGTAGAGCGCAACCTTAAAAACAAATATAAACATTTATGCAATTATTTTTCGTATTTTCATATTATTACGTATGATGTTCTGAAAAAAATGATACATTAACATTGATTTTATTCATAAAAATAAGCTCATTATGCTTATTGTGGTCTAGCTTACATGATTTGCAATGAGGCATGTTTGGGTGAGTAGTGACCTTCATTATGTGGAAATTACAAGTCTTAGAATAAAGGAAAAAAGTAAACTTAAATTGAAAACTGTTGCATTAGGTAAAATATATACATAGTGAAAACGATTCTTTTCATTTATTTGCAATGAAATTAAAAAATTAATGATGACAAACAAATTTGCTTTTTCCATATCAAACAATAAGATAATATTTTACCCTTTGACCTTTGACCTTCATGAACCTCACTTGTTATATCCCTTTTTTAACTGTAAAATTTATTGATGACATCTCAGGAATATATGTGGCTAGTTTCATGTTCCTGACTTTCATCGTAACACTGGTTGCTATGTTGAAAAAATGCAATGCGCATTTTTAAAATAGTTCACTTTTTTCATAAGAAGGCGGGAGCTATACCTGTTTGAGACTCTGAATCTAATAAATGCTGTTCTGAGAGTGGAAATACAGGACAATTATTCCAAACGACTGTTTTGATGCTTACGACATAAATATTTTTTCTCTAAAATCAAAATTAAATCATACAATAATAATACCTATATACTCTTTATGGTGGCACTCAACAGTTATTATGTACTTTTGAGAGAGTGATTTATGTAAGGTGAAGGTGTTTGCATTTTAAATATGCACAGTGGAGAGAATATTGGCATACCTATATGCTACTTTCATGTAATGTGGCTGAAATTTCTTTGGATATTATACTTTTGGAAATTTTAAATGATCTTAGCACATTGCTAACTACAATGACTGCTCCCTTGTGCTCCAAAAATCAACCTGAATTTGTCTAAAGTACACTATTCTTGGCAGCTATTAAAATATGGAAAAAGGATTTTGCCAAACTAGACAATACTAGCCTCTAATAGTCCAATGAATGAATTAACCAAACACATAAAATGTAAAAAAAAGTTATCGGCTCTTTTCTTACAATTTACCTCTGAAGTTCGAGAAGTGAAAATGAGCAAGTAGAGCTAGCACTTTTTTGAAAGGTGTACATCTGGTGTAAAGCCAAGCTGTATACTCTCTAACTCATATTACACCCATCAATCTTACACCAAAATAAAAAGAATTAAAGGTTTTTTGAACAATACCTAAGCTATACAAAGTCTTTTTGAAATCACCAGTACAACTAGTGAGGAAGCCCGGGGAAATTCATTTTCTTTAAAATTTTATCCCTATGCTAGATACGAAACTGTAGAGAGCCACCTTAATGACTTGGACTTAATTGTAAGAACACTTTAATGACTTAGACTCAATTGTAAGAACACTTTAATGACTTAGACTTAATTGTAGGAACACTTTAATGATTTGGACTCAATTGTAAGAACACTTTAATGACTTGGACTCAATTGTAATAACACTTCAATGACTTAGACTTAATTATAGGAACACTTTAATAACTTGGACTCAATTGTGAGAGCACTTTAATGACTTAGACTCAAATGTAATACCACTTTAATGACTTGGACTCAATTGTAAGAACACTTTAATAACTTAGACTCAAATGTAATACCACTTTAATTGACTTGGACTCAATTGTAAGAACACTTTAATGACTTGGACTCAATTGTAAAAACACTTTAATGACTTGGACTCAATTGTAAGAACACTTTAATAACTTGGACTCAATTGTAAGAACACTTTAATAACTTGGACTCAATTGCAAAAAATCTTTAATCATTTGTACTCATTGACTAAAGAAAAAACGGTAAAGAAAGACCTAAAGTATTGACGCGCATTATTACCAAAAATTGCAAAACGATATTTTGAAAACTGGCGCATTTTCAATATTGGAAATTTTATTGTTCGTACTAAAGATAATGTTCCTTGGGTTTAATGGTAAATGTAGAGAAAAGAAAGGAAACTATATGAACGAGTTCTTATTAATAACAATTTTTTTAAGATCAACTTAAATAGAATGAATAAAATAATCAAGAAAAATACAAAAAGTTGTCTTGAAAGCGTACATTACTACAAAATTTATAATGTTGACAGATATTGCATGGTTTACGGTAAGAATATCCACTTAAGTTTGGGAATCTTTATAAGTCAGAAACGTTTTGTTAATTGTTCAACGACTTATTGAGATTTTTAAGAAATTTTAAGTAACTCTCAACATCTTACCACAAATTAAAACTGGTCAATTAGAACAGAGTATAAAAAAACAACACGAAGGTAAGCTGGAGTATTTAAGGGAACCGATCTTTTCAGAATTGGGTACTCCAATTATAACTAATGTGCTTAGTTCACTTCTAAAATATTTAAACAGTAATAAATCACAAAGTCTTGACACGGTTTTAAATAAATATACTAGTAAAGTCGCTTTAAGCAATGCAGAAACGTTTTGATATGACTGGAGCAAGGCCTAATTATACCAAATTTAAAAAAGGTGTTTTATCTGATGCAAATAATTATAGAGAGATGGCATTGCATAGTCGTATAGGAATAGTTTTCACTAATATATAACATTAAATCAACGACTCTCCTCTTGGGCCATTAAGGGTGATCTTAATCTTGATGCACACTTTGATTTAAACAAAAATAGTGCAGTAGACGCTATTTTTATATTACTTGCTTTTAATGAAAAACTACTTGAGGGATAAAAACGGCACTTGTGTGCCTTTATTGATATCAAAGAAGCATTTAATTATGTAGAAATAACATGCCTATGGCATAAAGTATTACAATGCGGAGTGATTGTAAATATTAAAAATCATAAGATCTATTAACAGCTCAGTGCAGTCATGTGTAAAGCATTCAAGCTAACACTGGGATTATTACGATTGTTCACATAACCATTTTTTAAGGAGAAAGCGTCTCACCTTTTTTTGTTTTCACTTCAAATTAATGATCTAAATATATGCATTGCATTCGAATATTGAGGCGGATATAATTTTAGATGAAATATCTGTATATTTTTATTCTTTGCTGATAATACAGTGATATTTTCAGAAACAGCAGATGGTCTAAAACACCTCGAGACAAGTTACAATTCATGCTGTATAAGACTGAATATAATTTGTAAATACCGATTAGAAGTTACGATTTAGACAAACGAGTTAGAAGACTAGAAGTATTATTTAGATAAGGCGATGCATCATCGGGCATTATAGATAATTCAATTATTTCGGACTTGCTTCTACCAGCTGAGGCTTGTTTAGATGTGCTACAGAGATTATTACCTAAAAAGGCTTAAAAGCAATTAACGTACTTCTGAATAATACTAATATTCTTCCATGTTCAGTGAATGCAATGTGTGATTTGTTTGATTTTTTTCCATCCCCGGTTTTGTTTTATTGCTGAGAACTTTGCGCAGATTTGAAAACAGACAACATAGAACGGGACATGGAAAATATTGCGAATGGTTACTAGAGTTTACACTTTCTACAAATATTTTTGTAAATAGAGATTATGGCCTATATTCACTGTACTTGAATATATATATATATATATATATATATATATATATATATATATATATATATATATATATATATATATATATATATATATATTAAGCACTGGTTCAACCTGCTAAAAACCAAAACTGTTATTATTCCAAAAGTACATCAAATATTGTCTACTCTTTGTGAAGGAAAGAATTCTAAAAACTGGGCTTCTAATGGGAGACAGATTCCAATCATCTTTGGTTTGTGTCATCTTTCAGTCTGGTAGTACCTTAATTCAGTCCTGTATTACCCTAATTAGGTGCGGTAATACCCTAATTTATTCTTTAATACCGTAATTGAGCATGACAATACCCCAATTGAGTATGGTATTTCCCTAGTTCAGTCTGGTAATACCCTGATTCTGTCTGGTATCACCTTAATTAAATCCGAAATTGCTCTAATTCAGTCTGGTATTACCCTATTTCAGTCCGGTATTAACCTATTTCAGTCTAGCAATACATTAATTTAGTCAGGCATACTCAAATTCTGTCTGGTATTACCCTAATTCAGTCCGGTATTACCCTAATTCAGTCTGGCATTACATTAATTCAGTCTGTAGTACCTTAACTCAGTCTATCATTACTTTACTCAGTCCGGTACTACCTTAATTCAGTCTGGTATTACTCTAATTCAGTTTGTTATTACCCTAATTCATTCTTGTATTTCCTAATTCATTTTGGTATTACCCTCATTCAGTCCAGAGATTGTCAATTTCTTCGCTCTGTGACCAAAGATTTAAAGATATTCTGACTGGAGTTCAGCAGTTACTTCGAAACGACATATACGTATAAAGCTATAAAGGAAATATTCCTGTCTTAGAATAAAGTCAGTCACAGAAAGGATTTAAATACATTGATTGTTTTATCATATCCATCAAGTATCGAGACTGGTAAAATACAGGAACTAGGAGCATGAAAGGAAATGTGAACTTCGTGTAAATAATGGTACTAAGATGAATACCATATTGTTTTAATGTGTCAACTCTCTCACTTAGAATATATTTTAATCTTTATCTCTGTCATACACGAGGCATATAATAATAATAATAATAATAATAATAATAATAATAATAATAATAATAATAATAATAATAATAATAATAATAATAATAATTATAATAATAATAATAATAATAATAATAATAATAATAATAATAATAATAATAATAATAATAATAATAATGATGATGATGATGATGATGATAATAATAATAATAATAATAATAATAATAATAATAATAATAATAATAATAATAATAATAATAATAATAATAATAATAATAATAATAATAATGAAGATTTAACAATTTTATATAATCTAGATAAATATGTGTCTAATGCATTCAATAAAACTCGTTTTACTTTTTTTTTCTTCTTGAAAACTAATTTCAATTAATATCATGCTGGAATACCTTCTTGATTATGTCAATCAGCGTCGGTTATATTTCGTTTAAAATGATGAATTTTTTCTGTCACGTCACTCTGAATTGACTATCAGAAACGTTACGGTTAAATCTACAGGCTATAAAGTGTATTAAACTTAAGTTATGTTCTTTAGTCAGTATTTTCATACTGAATTAGCATGATTCTGTTGTACACAAATAAAGAAATAGGTGTTGTACAAGAAAATTAGTTATATAACAAATAGGCAGACTGAAAGACGTGGTTATGAATTATTACAGACGCATAAACAATTACAACAACACGTAAATGGACTATTACGGACACATACTTACAAACACAAGGATATATAGATAGACGGACTATTACGGACACAGTTATAGAAAATTACAAACACAATGATATATAGATGGGATATTACTGACACATAGATCAGCAATTACAAACACATTGATGTGTGTGTGTGTGCGTGTGTGTGATTTGGATGTTTAATGAAGCCTTCAATGTCTGCAGTTTGACAGTTTATAATGATGTAGCATTGGTGCCAGTAGTTTGGTGTGGACGTCCTACAGCCAGTCTATACGGTATATTTTTGGTTATGAGTAAGACATACTGTAATCTATTAAATGTTCTCTTTGTATTTCTTTCTTCCTATTGTATAAAACCTACTAGTATGGGTCTGAAAACAGATTATTTAAAATTAAAATGGCAGAAGGCCACTGTACACTCCACCCCGCCGTTCTCTCACACTGATCGCAAACTATTTCAACAAGAAACATAGGGATGAGCTCTGAACAAATGCCTTCAAGGCATGTTTCCCCATCCCCATCGCAAGCTTCGTTACCTTTCAATGAAAACATTTTACATCTCGTGGTATATCAATGATACAGCGTGCGTACTATACAAGCATGTTGTGGGATTAAACAATGAATGGGAAATCACAGTCCTCCAGATCATCTGCTTAAAGCTTACATGCAGCTATTATCATATCTTCATATCCATCGTCATCGTCGTCATCATTGGCGAAGCAGCAGTACTACCACAAACACCGCTACCGACAAAATCTGTGTTGTTTTTATATTTATAAAGTTTTGATTTGGTCTTGTTTTAACGTTTAAAAGTCCTGTTTATAACTTTTAAAAGTTCTTATTTTAACACTTTAGCTTATTATAAAATATTGTTGATGCATAAGCTTTGGGTACATTGAGAGCTATCGTAAGACACCTTTCATAACATTGCGAAGGTCTTAAAAACGTTCTTAGCTTTAGCGAAATCCTCTTTGGAAAGAGGAGTACTTAAGACATATTCGTGAAAACGGACCAATTTCGCTGCCTATATATAGGATAGGGTACAGTCAGAACATAAAACGTTGGCCTTTTAAAGGATACTGTTTGTTTTCGTTATAACATGACTGTCTTCCATGTGGTTAACTAAAGAATATTTCTATTAGGTTTTTACATTAACAATTATAACGGCATTAGGCAAACATTTTTAAGGAACAGCAACGTGTTGACCTCTTTCGAATATTCAATAATTTGAAAAGCGAGGAAGATATATTTTATCTCTCAAGGATATGATTTAAAAACGAACAAAAACAAACACATTTTAAATTTTTAAAAATTGATTTTAGAAAGAAAATTAGTAACAACCATTTTTATAGACAAAATTTACTACATAAATCAACAAACATTTTATAGACAAATTTTACTACATAAATTAACAAACAATTTATAGACAAATTTACATAAACTAACAATTTATAGACAAATTTACATAAACTAACAAACAATTTTAAAATTGACAATTTTACATAAACTAACAAACAATTTATAGACAAATTTACATAAACTAACAAACAATTTATAGACAAATTTACATAAACTAACAAACAATTTATAGACAAATTTACATAAACTAACAAACAATTTATAGGCAAATTTACATAAACTAACAAACAATTTATAGACAAATTTACATCAACTAACAAACCTTTTTATAGACAAATTTGACTATTGATTAACATACATATTATTGAAAATCAGGTTTTCAGACAGAAAAAGAAACCAAAATAAAAGAGCACCATACAAATTCCGTTCTATACTCAAAATTTATTTTAAATGCAAAGCTACAAACAATTTTAAATGCATTTTACTTACAGAACAAGTTGTGTAATGGTATGTCTTTTAGAGCTAATATAAGGTTTTCTCTAGAAGCGTAAATTAATCATTAGAGCAAGAAATAGAAGGTCACTGTAACATATTTTCCGTATGTGTTCATGTTAATCCGTACTTTTCAAGTTTCACAACAAACCAAGCCTACGTCTCGAGGAAAATACCGTTATGATGAAAGCGAAACATATTCTAAGAGAAGTAACTCTTCTTGTTGTACGACTTTTTATTCTCTTTCGCGTAATTAGCTGCCCATTATTAGCTTTATCATGGAGTTACCCCAGGTTTATTCAACCAAGTAAATAAAAGAGTTAATTAGTTTACTCATATAAATCAAAGAGCTCTATTCTTACATTTCAAAGATAAAGATAAACATATAGGTATGTATTAAATTAAATAAGGAATGAATGATAGAAGACATAGCGCTGGCTACAGTCACTTTTAATTGTAAGTATTAAATAAGTCCAGTGTTGTGGAAAATTTTTTGAACATTTAGAAGTATCACAGAATATATCTCTTTAGTTCGACCTCACTTTTTAATATTAAAACCAGAATCCAGAGTTACACAACGTGTTTGTATAAGTCAATATGTTTGGGTATTCGTATTTAATACCTTATCCAGATTCCAGAGTTACACAACGTGTTTATTATAAGATAAAATCTATGGTATTAAATAAGAATCAACAGAACAAATAGCGTCTTCATTGTCTTAACCACACGAAAGAGTTAACTTAATTCACTCTGTAAAGATGGGATGTTGATAGGGCTACGTGTGTGTCTAAGTTTAGTATATATGTGACTTTTGGCAATATCATATTGTGATTGGTAGGTTATTAATGTTTTTCAAAGATATAAAGATTAGGAGGTTTCTGATATCTTCTGGGAGAGTCCTAAAGAAAGGTCATACATAGGTTACATGGGAGAAATGAAGTCGAAAAAAACCCAGTTGGAACATAAAACTGTTTTTCAAATATATAAAGATTAGGTAGGTTTCGGATATATTCTGGGAAAGTCACAACTAAAAGTCGTACAAGGGAGAAAGGATGTCTGAGATAGCAACAACAACAACGACAAATAAACTGAAATGAAATCTAGTTGACATGGGTGTGATGCTTTATGAGTTACGTAGACAATAATAAGATGTTTCCTATCTCCTTTGCGGAAGAAGGTTGTTTTATTTAGGTACTTGTATACTTACAATCACATGCAATATGCATAATCTATTCTTCCTTCTCGTGAAAGTCTTTACCATCGAGGTACTGCATACAAAGCTCTCTAGAGCAATAAATCTCCCAATTAATATTTTTTTCGATAATCTTTGTTAATTTTTTATGAACAATTATTACCGACTTGAGAAATACATTCTAAACTTGGATGTACCAATAGTATAATTAGTTTGAACAAAGCTGTCCAGTAAAAAAAGCTTTCAGGTGCGTGCAACACATATATATTTACGTATCTGAATAATCACGCTAATATGATCAGTCTATTTAGCAAATGAGGATAACGATAACCCAATGAATTTTAATAGGGAGGTAAAGCATTTAATGAAAAGAGAACTTAGGATAGAAAACGTCAGTTTGCCTCTATACCATTAATACAATGTTTGTTTTCGAAGTGTTAAAGTAACAAGCATATCCATTGTTCTTGCATTAGGTTTTTCAAGATCATTGTTTATAATCCTTAATGTCTTTAGAAGAAGTTGTAAGCAGCATCGCAAGCGAGTTGAAGGTGCCTGAAATATCGCTGACATAAGAAAGCAATAGTAAAGGCCTTAGAACGGAACCTTTGGTAACCCCAATAGTTATTTGACATTTTGATGATACTTCAGTCCGATCGAAAAATCTGTGGTAGCGGTATGATAAGTCATCTTCGATCTACGATAGGAATTTACCGGCAATTACATATTTTTTAAATACCCATTAGCTAACCGTTTAATCCATACTCTATGAAAATTTTTTTATCGACATAAAATCTAATTAAACATGAGAGTTTACTCAAATCAAGAGAAACATATTGTATCATGCATTTTAATTTGTACACGAAATGTTGAAAATTTTAGAAGAAATCTAGATTGATAGTAATATCTCAAATCATTTTTATGCAATCCGTTATATACAAGCATGAATATAATTCTTGGAAAAACCTTGTACACACAGCTTAGTAGAGAAATTGGTCTGTAATTAGTCGCTAGTGTCTCCTTTCTCATAAATCGTCATGGCAGAAGTTAACTTCCATGTGCGGGGAACATATTTGTTTCAACTGAATAATGTTTGCAAGGGCACGTGGTATGTTGCCAGCTTCATTTTTAATAGCTTATGACGAGTTTTAATGAGTCCAACGGCTTTGTTTTAGTCATGACTAATCATTTCATTTATAATGATGTCGTAATTAGTTTGATTTTTAACGTCAAAATGCAGTAACTGTTTATAATTATATATGATTCCTTTAAAAATTAACATATATATATATATATATATATATATATATATATATATATATATATATATATATATATATATATATATATATATATATATATATGACTAAAAGTAGAAAGTCCAGTTTCAGAAATATGAAAACACTTCCACCACCCAAAAAACAAAGAAGGAAAAAACTGTGTTTAATAAATGTCGTATTAGGCGTACATTCCTAAATATCGCACGCAGCGTTATGCAACAGTTTAAATGTTCCATTCGAAAAGAACACACGATTACATCATATTCGGCATCCTTCTCCTCAAACAGGAACAAAAATAAATATTTTATTGCGTCTAATGCAATATATTTGTGCTGTGAGAACTGGTAGCCATATTTTTCCCGACTTGAGAAATACATTGGACGAAAATCTAATAAAGATGTTTTCAAATTAAGTTTGACTTCAAAACACGCCGAAAACTTTTTTTAGAGAAAGACAGCAATGTTTTGGAATTCCATATTGTTGAGCTCACTTTTTCAAGAACAAAAGTAATTCCAGTTTCGAACAATATTAATACGAAATTCAAAATGGCCTTCGCATTTTGCGGGTTGTGTGTTATTGCTGTGCAATTACAATTTGTCAAACAAGAGATTTGATAGAAAATATTTGACATACTGCCGAAAGGAGACTCCAGCTGACCGTAACTCAAGAACAGTATGAAATACATGTGTCTTAAATGTGCGCCATAGGTCTTGGAGCACCAAATCCACGGACACTAGAGGTCTTCGGGCGACAAAACATTTAGGGCCATCATCGTCTCAATGTAGGAAGAGATAAATACTTCTAATTATTAATATAACCTGGAGGGGGAAGGTTGATAGTACTATCAAATATAAATAAATATACGTTTTAAGTTTATTCCAAAATCTTAGCCTATCTAAACCATCATGTCATTAGTCATTAGTCCGTAAATATCCGAAAATAACGAAGGACTTACTTCGATTTATTCGCACACAGGTGATGCTTAGCGATTCAATTTGAAAAAAGACAGTGCTTTACTAAAAAAAGTGAACTTACCTACTTTTAGATAAAAACAAACAAATAAAGGAAAAATAAAAAAAATTGAACAAATAAAATGAAAATACTTGTTCCAACGACTTTAAACAAATTAAAAGTTTTAAAACTCAGTAAGAAAAACAATCAAGCTGCAAGGAAGAAAGCGCTCGTCTACATTAATTTTTATGTTTGATGTAAATTCTTCTTCTTTTATTGTAATCCTCCTACCCTCCAGAACGGTGGCGTGGGTAAATCATTGTCCCTTCCATAGACTGCACACTTTTTGAAGGGGCAAGGGCTCTCCTTCCAGAGATACCTACAACAAAGAAAATAATTAGTCTATCCCAAATCAATAATATTTCGAAATCTAACTTGGTATTTAAGTTCAAGGCTAATTATCCAAACTAAAATTTTTGCGCAGAATATAGTAAAATATAAGATCACAGCATCCAGTCTGAATATTTGTGTTTTTGTTAAAACTTTTCATATATATATATATATATATATATATATATATATATATATATATATATATATATATATATATATATATATATATATATATAATGTTGCGACCATATAGTCAAATTACATGTGTATTAAGATTTGATTTTTTTATTTTTTCATTTCTATTTTAATTTTATTTAATTTGTATATGATTAAAATGTAATTATTATTATGATAATGATCAGGTTTGCATGGGTCTGATAGATTGTTAGAAACATAGTGTTTGCTTAAAACGTAAATGTGACTCGTGTAAGCACGATTTTCTCATGTAGGGTTTGTCTCAGCAAGTAAACACTCAGGAAAAGCTATGTAAATGATTGGCTGTGACCAAGTCATTAGTAATAAAACTTGGTTACGTTTGGAATGCCCAGATGTGATTTGAAAGTCATGTGTCTTTCGTGTGTGTACATGGTGATGCGTATTAGCTTTCTTTAGATGCTCAGTTACCTGTAAGAAATAGTCGTGGTCATAAGTTGAGAGTCACATGATAACATCTTATAGAGTTTATAATACCTTAAAAGGTGTTTCTGTGCTGAAAAGAGTTGTTCGTTCGTAGATGTATTTCATCTACTTTCCAAATAATTATTTTCCTTAGAGATGAACATCACTGGATTTTGGACAAAGAAATTTGCTAAAATTATTTCTAACTTGAGCAGAACAATACAAATTGTGATTCATAGTGAACATTCTGGACATTTATTTTGTTAACATTCTTCTGATGTCATCATCCGCCATCTTGGAACGGAAGTGAGATTCAAACTATCAATTTAGAACTGTTTATTCACAGGACTTTTGTGCTTAACGGCTTTAGAACAAAATTTTGTATCTTTGTAGATCGTAAGTCTTGTATTATATGAGTACATTAAAACCGTGTTTTCTAGGGAAATATTTTTTTTTTTGGATAAAATTTGCAAAACTTGTTGAAGTCAATATATCTTTGTGTTACTTTGAACGAGCCGATACTTAACAGAACTAATTTGGGTTTCTTCTGGGATATATAAAATTGGCTGGTATATGAAATTAGCAGATATATGAAATTGGCAAAAAAGTGAAATTTAAATACCCTTGGTTCATTTTACTTGAACTCTTGGTGAAAGCAACAGGCTTTCTTTAAGAATATCAAAATTGAAGAATTTTCTTTCAACTCAAGAACAGTTGGAAAAAGAACAGTTATTAAAGAGATGGCACTTAGCCAGGAAGTCGAAAATGATTTTGAAAGTTTTGAATAGTTAATATTACTTGAAGATTTCAAGAACCGTGTTCATAGTGATATTAAGAATCAACTTTAAGAGCATAAGTTCGAAAACTTAGAGAAAGCTGCTATTGCTGCAGATGAATAGTCCTTAGCTCATAAAGTTCCTGCTGTAAGCAAATCTTTCACTCAGCAGTTTACTGATACAAAGGTGTTTCAATCAAATACGACTCAATAAAACTTAATCTGGCACAAATTCTAAAAATCAACCATTTGAGAGACGAATCTAAATCCTAATCTGTTCCTATGTTGACCTATTGTAAGAAAAACTGACACGTCATTTCTAATTACTGCAAATTGAAATATACGCATCAGAATCTATGTAGACATATCCCAAACAATCTTATTTTAAGAGGTCAAGGTCACGGTCATGTATCAAAAACAATATATTTGCCTGGTTTAAAAATCTCAGTCTGATTGTGTTTTGGAGAATTTTGAACCATTCGTGTCAAATGGGTCTATATCACTCTTGGGTAATTTGGTTAAGAAAATCCCTATTAAAATTTTGAGGGATACAGGAGCCTCTCAGTCTTTCAATTTCAGGTATTTTGTCTTCTTCTGAGAAGACCTGTTTTAATTAGTGTTCTCACTTAGGAAGCAGAGTGCGAATTTGTTAATGTTCCTCTCCATTCTAATAATTTGTCATTAGATTTAGTTTCCGGACATGTGACAGTCGGTGTAGTGTGTACTTCACCCGCTGAGGTAATTCATTTGTTGCTAATTAATGACTTAGCTGGAGATAAGGTTGTGGCTAATCCACTTGTAACTGACAAGCCTTTTTTTGGATCAGAAAGTTGATTCTATTAAAAAAGAAATCCCTTGTTTATTCGCAGCTTGTGCAGTAAAGAGAGCTATGGTAAAGAATGCTCTTGACAATGATTTTGATAAGAAATGTATTTTTTTAAATGACACATGTATTGGTCAGTCTTTGGATGAGGTCACTTTCACGTTTAATTTTGGATTAGTCAAAAGGTAATGATCATAGTGATCCTATTTTGAATACTCCTTCTCTTTTGTATGATCAGGGTGACAAACGATAATCAATTGTCGTCAAACAAGAGAAGGATCCTGAATTCTCCTGTTTGTTTCAGCGTGCCGTTAGTGAAACTGAAGTACATGTCTGTTGATTCATTAAAATGGAGTTATTATGAGGAAATGGAGACCTCCCGAGGTACTTGCTAGTGACAAATGGTCAGTAAAATATCAGATTGTGGTTCCAAAATCTTACAGACAGGAAATACTTAGTTTGGTCCACGAAACTCTTCTGCTGGTCATTTAGGGATAAATAAAACGTATAACAATATCTTGACTCACTTATTTTGGCCAAAAATCAAAAGTGACGTATACAAGTTTGTAGATCTTGTCATACGTGTCAAATTATGGGAAACCCAAATGAAAAGACACATAAAGATCATCTGCAACAAATTCCTGCATTTAACGAACCATTTAGCAGAATTATGGTAGCTTGTGTTGGTCTCGTATCAAAGTCCAAGTCAAGCTACCAATATTTGTTGACAATAATGTGTGCTTAAATAAGATTCCCAGTGGTAATTCCTTTCAGCAATTGTGCTCAATTTGGCCTTCTCAAATTTGTTCAATGTGGTCAAAGGTCAGCTTTCAAGTCTGGAATGTTTTAGCTTGTTACACTTGAATTTGGCATTCAGTAGTTCAAGTCAAAAGTGATAATAAAGTCCATACTCTCTTGCTCATTCTGCGGAGTTTTCTTCAATTAAGATTTTATGGCCCAATACCTAGAAAGGTACCTGCTAGTGCTTTTACAAAGTAAAGAAAAAAATGAATAAGTTAAATTATAATATAAGTACTCAAGTCTAAGTAATTTAATGGAGTACTTCTAGATTGAAACAAAAATAGCCAGATAAATAATGCAATTAATTTAGTCGTACCTGTCCCACTTGCTGAGGAATTGAGTGTAGGAGTTTAGTTGGATTCTGCTAACCTTGAACAAATAGTCTTCGGAATTTGGAAGTTATGGAAAATCTATGCCAGAGACTTTCTCATTTAAAAAAATCAAGAAAAAGTAAAACAATTATTGTCTGAATATAAGCACTTGTTTTCAGACATGCTTACAAGGACAAACAAACTTTTTCACGACGTTGAAATAGCAGATTCAAAACCCATGAAACAACACCCATACATGATGAATAATTTTAAAAAGGAATACATAAAAACGAGATTCAGTATTTACTGGAAAATGACTTTATAGAGCCCAGTAAAAGTGATTGGAGTATCACCGTACATTCTTGTTCCGAAACCGGATAAAACTTTCCGAATGTGTACAGATGATAGGAAGGTGAACAGTGTAATAAAAACAGACTCATTTCCATTGCCACTAATCGACGGCTGTATCAACAAAATTGGAAATGCTAAATACGTCACTAAGTTTGACATTCAGAAGGGTCATTGACAAATTCCACTAACGTTAAGAGCAAAAGAAATTTTGGCATTTGTGATTTCAGATGAACTCTACCAGTACCATTTAGGATTAAGGGTTCTCCAAATACATTTCAGTGTCTTATGAATATGACTACGTCTGGTCTAGACAATTGTGATGCCCATATTGATGATATTGATTATTTACAACAATACGTGGAAAGAATATCTAGCCACGATTCGGAAGTTCTTCGACAGACTCACGGATGCATATTTGACTAATAATTTATCTAAAAGCGAGTTCTACGATGCGTGTGTTACTTTTCTATGACATATTGTGGGACATGGTCAGATTAAACTCTAGATGCTAAGGACAAGGCTATTTCTGAATTGAACACCTAGTGTGTTATTTCTCTAAGAAATAAAATAAACAGCAAAGAAACTACTCAACAATCGAGAAGGAATGTATGGTTTGAAAAATGCATATCTCATTATTGTAAATATCCGATGTTGTTTTGTCAAATGTATGCATCCACTCCAGTGAATGTTCTATTTTTACTTTCTTTGTTTTTTGTGGGCTGTTGTTTGCTGTTTTTATTTTTGTTATTAGAGAAAACAGGAGCACAAATTTTTAACATATATAAAGAAACTATGACGCTGAGAATGTTAATCACGGGAGTGTCTTATGCTTCGATCTGTTAATTCAGAGAGTCGAGAATAAATTTTGGTGCGGCGATTTATTCAGCGTCGAATTTTATACTTTTGTTGCCGGAAACATCTCGCTATCGCGTAAACATAACATCTGCTTCAAAAGGACGTATATAAACAACGGCACTGCTTTAGCACAACCCGTATCATCCATGGGTCAGCCTTGTTTATCTTTTAACATAAAGGACACTTTTGCTTATAATGGTGATGCAAAAGTTTATTTAGGAAAAAAATAAAATAATACTAAATATGCTAGTTGACGCCTTCAGATGTCTATATTTTTCGTCATGCTATCGAGATTCGATGGAAAATAAAGATGAATAAAGATGTGATGGTGGATGCGTTTAGAGGGATGAGAGGGTGTCCTAGTCTTAGCAAAGTACTAAACGTAAAATCGAAAAATACTTTGGATAGCTTAGGGTGTGAGGTGGTACATCTGGTGGCGGAAAGTGAATATTTAGTGGACACCATGAATCTGTGACGGTCTTTGCACGCGCATATATATGTTTTCCAGAATAATTTTTCTCACCAAGTCATTCCTCCTTCATCTCCCATGAAGAAAAAAACTCGAGGATTCTTTTTAAAAAAATAGTTATGGAGTGTTTTCCTCTCAAGATGAATATGTCTTAAAAAGCGGAAGGAATATTTTACCCCATACATGTTTCCTCACCCACGTCGCCGGGACCACTTTTAGCAGTAAAATGCCAACTTAGCGTAACATTGGTTCTGTACTATCTCACGTCGTGCTCCTCATCCGAACAGCAGTTGTGTGCAGTGATTACGTTAGAGCTGCTGTTTTAAATAAGAAATTATACTCTTTGACATTTCTAACTTACCTGACCCCGGCTACATGTGGTCTACAGGCTGTGGTAGATACAGTAATACTGGAGTCAGTATGACTGGAAATGGCTACTGGAATCCAATGATCGTTTTGCGCCAAACACTGAGACCTAGCGTCACTGGAACAGCAAAGCTGTAGAAAGTCAAACATGCAATAATATAATGGCAATATTTACTAAAATGTGTAACTTTAAATCTATATGCATATAATCAACTAATCACGTCCTAGTCCGGGTTACCTTTGACCCTTGCCACCCCATTTTTGATATTTAGACATTTATGTTGTGGTGTAGGGTCAGAGTCAATTCCCTATCGAAAAGTTGGAATTCGCCAACACCATTTGGTGTCGGCATAGAGTAGCCGGTTACTAGCTGGTCTAGCAAACTTTAACGACATTTCATCAAGATATACCTGCATGAAATTGATAGGAATATGATTTATTTTCTCAGAAACAGCTAGTGTATTATTTGTTCTATCTTTAATCCGCTGAGAGACGAGATGCAACCATAGCGTTGATGAAATTTTACCTGGAACTCGACATTTTCATTTCAAGTCACATGACTACACAAATCTTGCAACCTACATAACATCCAAGTCCAATATTCAGGTGATATCAACAATATAAACTATTTTGGAAATTGTTGTACATAGCTTTGAAAAGTCACGTAAAATTCGTACATAAATATAATGCACACTTAATTCTCAACATATTTATTCTGAGAACAACGACTAGAAACCTGTCGGTATTTCAGCAAGGTGGAGAAAACCAAATGCATCAAGAACTAAGCACGTGTCAGCGATGTATTTTGTTGGTATCACGTGACTACCTCATTGATCTGAGGTCTCCGCTTGTTGAATCTTGTTTTTTTTTTCTTCAAGCTGCTAAAACATTTACAGATTTCTGGTTGTGTTTTCCTAATAAGTATTTTTAGAAATTTATGTTCTTTTATTTTTGGGTAAATATTGCTTGACTTTTTATATGTTCGATTTGTTTTCGTACAGCAACATTAGAAACTTTCAATTGTTGATATCACATGATTATTTGAACTCTGAAGTGATTGACATATGGGACGCGAGATTTGTGTTGTCATGTGACCAGGAATACAAATGTCGAGTTCCAGGTCAAATTTCATCAACGCTATAGTTTCGGTTAGTCTTTCAGCGGATTAAAGATATAACGAATGATATACTTGCAATATCTGAGCAAATAAATCATATTCCTATCGGGTTCAGGCAGGTATATCTTGATGAAAGGTCGTTAAAGTTTGATATGCTGGTTACTAAGCGGATATACAATGCCGACACCAGATGGTGTCGGTGAATTCCAACTTTTCGATAGGGAATGGACTCTGACCCTACACCCCAACACAAATATCCAACTATCAAAAATGGGGTGGCAAGGGTCACTCGGATTAATCACGTCCTAACTGTCATCGCAGCTGGTCAGACTAGTATAGTTCGACGATTTATACCCAAACGGGAATCTTACCTTAAAAAGGGTAATAAGATTATGGGCCCAAACGGGGACTTAGCAGTAGAACACGTGAAGTCTGCATGAACTTTTATGGAAATTTAACATCTTCGCATGTTACAAACTGTAAATTTAGGGGACATAAAACATCTTGCAAGCATTACGGTAAGCTAGTTGTTTTTAGAAGAAAATATTTTCATTCTGAAGGCCAGAACTATTTTGCTACATTTTCGAAAGACGCAAAATATTTAGCATGTACCAATTTGGTGCTAAAGTTTCTTACAATTCTGTCAAACTAGATTATTTTGACCTTGGTTTACAAT
Source organism: Potamilus streckersoni (assembly GCA_016746295.1). NCBI lineage: Eukaryota > Metazoa > Mollusca > Bivalvia > Unionida > Unionidae > Potamilus > Potamilus streckersoni. Next base: position 1,368,469 of record JAEAOA010000708.1, read on the forward strand.
TTAGAGCATACAGAATTTGTTTCTTAATTTGCTGCCAATTGGCCAACCATTGAACTGACACTAATCTTAGTTTACTCATTCTGTGGTTAGAAAACAGTGTAGTCAAACCGAGCGTAGACGAAGTCTTATTAAAATCCTCTACAGATTGTCGGATTTTAGTAATAGTATTTTACCTGTGCCTGGTAAATAGAATATAGAGTCCAGGCAATCGAAAAATGTGCTATTGCTTGACACTGGATTGGTGTATTAGAGAATGTATCTTCTTCATTTACCTCACCCTTGACTTCAAGCACAAAATGTAGTGCAGGAAAAGAAGAAACAAGTTTGCAGTAGAAAGAAATTGAAAACTGTAAGAAAGGAAAATGGACATTGTGTGATGTGTTTTTGAAATTTTATTGTGATTCTTGTTCATACAAATATACTCGAAATTGTTATTGAATATATGTCTTTATTTGTTTGGCGTTTGTTTTAGTCAGGATGAGAGGTACACACACACACACACACACACACGCACGCACACACACACAGAGTAACCTCACTCTCCTTTCTTTTTTTCTTATTACGTTTACAAGACTTATAAAGATGGCAGGATATGTTAGTTTTATTTTTAAGACGATGTTAGGGAAGTTATTGGGAAATAGAGATTTATTTTAAGTTTATAAGTGATTTGTAATATTTTTTATCTCCCTTATTTTCAATTTTTACACTATGATCATAAACAGGGCAACCACATAACTTGAATATTTGTCTTTTAAAAATTGCTGTCAATTATTTTGCAAAAAATTTAAAAAGCCATTTCCAAACAATTTAAGTAACCCCTGTCAAACAATATCAGTTAACACCGCTTATGAAAATAAAAAAGATGCCAGTTCTAGCTAGGCTTTGTAGATGTGTAACATAGATTAATCGATACTGTTTTCAAGCGGCACATTCAATAAACCAAGCATACTATTAGTGGAAGTTCTCAAATTTGCAACTACGTTAAGAATAAATCTTTCACACGTCGAATCATCAGGAAATATAAAGATTTTGTAAGTTGACAGAATTGTAAATGATACAAGAATCAAATTTGGCACGATGCATGAAGTCTGCATGCATTCGAAAATGTACCAAAAAAGAAATGGTCTTCAGAAACTGATTAAAATTTTTTAACGAACATTGGATTACATCTGGGTGATAGTAAAGACAGCAGCACATTTTTTACCTAAACTTACTGTCTGTAGCCATTTTTAGTGAGAAACATTCTTTTCCATTACAGTTCATACTGACTCTATAAACCGCCAGATAGACTCATGATGTGAAGCCTATGAACCAATTTTTAATATAACATCTTGGGTCTGTACATATCAACATGGCGGCCCAATATTAATTCCCCTTAGAGGCTACAATTATTTTAACCTGTTTTGTATAGTATACCCCCTTGTCGCTATAAACCTGCCAAGATGGTCGCCTAATGTTAATTTCCTATTAACACATACAATCAGAACATACATTTTTATTCATATAATAGCTTTTTAATTCACTCTTTTCTTGTGATTCCTTTTATTAAAGTTTCTGGTCTAAATTGTTTAATATTTCTGAATTCTGAAAATTAGTGAAACCAGTCACTTTCAGATGGCGTTCCATCGTTTCAACCGGGACAACTAAATTGATTGAAAAATTAAATGTGTTATATCTATCAACGTATTCCATCAACATATTTTTTGAAGTTGTTTCTTTTTCCATGGGTATTAATAATGTAATTGAAGTCTTTATTTTAATTGTACGAAAACCACACAATTAAACCCGCCAAATCCGCCATACAATTTAACCAGCTAAGCACGTCATACAATTTAGCCAGCCAAGCCCGACAAACAATTTAGCCCGCCAAGCCCGACATACAGTTTAGCCCGCCAAGCCCGACAAACAATTTAGCCCGCCAAGCCCGACATACAGTTTAGCCCGCCAAGCCCAACATACAATTTAGCCCGCCAAGCCCGACATACAATTTAGCCCGCCAAGCCCGACATACAATTTAGCCAGCCAAACCGGACATATAGTTTAGTCCCGCCAAGCAAAACATACAATTTAGCCCGAAACGAATTTCAGGTGTTGGCATGAGAGCCACAACACAATCACAGTCGTGTAACAACGGATACACAAAATATGGGCATACTTAACATTTGATCTAAATCTATTGCACGAAGGACTTGTAGAAGTACACTATTTTGTTTACATACAAGTTTGTTCTAGAGCTAATGTACCAGGGATTTGTACATCTCTACATGTATATTCTTTACAGTAACGCTTGCTTTAAACCTATTATATCAAGGACTTTTACATCTAGACTTATTTTGTTTAAAGACATGTTTATTCTAAAGATTTTGTATTAAAAGACTTGTATATGTACACGTATTATTTGTTTACAGGCAAGTTTGTTCTAAACCGATTGTACCAGGGACTTGTACACATGCACGTATTTTATTTACAAAAACGTTTATTCTACAGCTATTAAACCAAGGACTTGTACATGTATGTTTATAAGTTTCCGACTGTTCTCAGGAGTGATAAATTGCCTAAAGTAAAATAAAATACCGAAATTACCCTATGGCAAATCAGAAATAATAGGATTTGATTTGAAACTAAAGATGTACATGTAAGTATGTAATAAAACGACCAGTAGACTGAGATTTGTATATTATATGGTTCTATTACATTCGTCATGAACGAGCTTTTCAACTCAACACAAATTCGTGCAATAACAGCCTATACTGTACATATAACTGTATAGCTTCTTATACAGTGCCATACTGTGGAAGCGAAGGAGGGGTGTTGGCGAATTTTTGTTGGGCTTTTTGCAGCTGAAAATTTCATAGTATTTCATCCTCGCCTTAGCGCTGGCATGTGCAGTTTCCATCAAGGCGTAGGTCCGATAAGCGATTTTTAAAGCCACAGCCTATGATAAATAGGCGGATAAAACCAGATCGCGTACCATAGGTTGTGCACGCCAGCCTCAATGCAATGGGGACAATTCCTCACAAGCTTATATTTGGACGTGGTGGGAGGGAGGTTGGCAACTGACATAAAAACTGTTCTCTGTCACAAAGAAGGGACGACACTAAAGAACACTGCTGCGCCCATCCGCCACGACTCATCGAACCCTCGCACCTCCAGTTGTGCCATAACATAAGTTGCTCTATTATCTTAATTTGTAGAAAGCATTAGGCAACCATTGCAACCCTAATTTTTCTACACCTCTCTTGTAAAATAGTTCCTTTCCTCCGTATCATGCTCAATATCTTTTTTGACAGTTAAGGTATTCATACCTCCAAGCCATCATTACTCCGTACTTCTACGGGGACAGTTCCGTAGCTGAATTCGATATTAAGTGTGTGTGACCTTTCGTCTAGATGGAAAGCCGATGGGTAGGGTCCCTGATAATCTAGACCTTGTTCACTGTAGGCCACGGCTCGTCCGGCCAGGGAGAGTCTATAGGCAATATCTTCTTTAAAACGTGGATGAATTCTAGGACATAAAAAGACGTGTTATTCATATACTACGCTCATCTAACTGAAAACATCATATCAATTGCTATGGAGATTATACATTTCTGACACTGAGTTTCGGCCAATCAGATATAACTTTGCAAAGGTAGATTTTATTTCTTTTTTTTTCAAACTCCATCTTAGAAGTTTTATGATTTCCAGGCCTGCCGTCCCAAAATGTGTGGATAGATCAGGACGTTACAAGGTAAAGTAATGTTAACTGGAAGACGTACACACATGTACAGCAAACGCATAAAATGAATTTGAATTTTGAAAACAAAACTAATGTATAGTGAAAAAAATATTTGCTTTAAATTAATAATGATAAAAAGAGCGACGTTTAGAACATCAGCTGTAGGGAATAGTTGCAATCTCTCTCTCTCTCTCTCTCTCTCTCTCTCTCTCTCTCTCTCTCTCTCTCTCTCTCTCTCTCTCTCTCAAAGTAAAATATATATAAAAAGTTCCCTATTTTGGATGGCACATTGTATACACAAATTCATTTTACCAATTGTATTTTCAATGACTGATACTTTAAGATATTTGGTAATATAAACCCTGCCATAAGTAGTATTTACTCAGATTGCTGGATTCAAAACGTCTGTTTAAATCCAAGACGTTTGTTTAATACAGACTTAATATAGACCAGATACTCACGAGCCTTGCGGAGCTTGGAAATCTGGTAAATCCACAGCAACCGCCATGAAAGTTTTCGGAATCTTAGGGTTTGGCGCAAATCCGTAACCGGCGGTCTGGGCCCATCTAACGATTGGGAATCCAAGATTTGCTTCATTCTCGCGCCACGGGGCCAACTGAAGACCAAGAAAGTCAATTTCATATAAAGGCTTGTTCCTTACCATTATTCAACAGTGGTATAACAACACAACGTTGATACCAGGTCTGATATGGCGTCTTTAGTTTCGCGCCCTGGCATTTAACCATTGACAGATTAAGCTACATTTAGTTGTAGGGCTGGTGCACTGTACATGCTTTTTCAAATAATAATAATAATAATAATAATAATAATAATAATAATAATAATAATAATAATAATAATAATAATAATAATTTATTTATTAAGGGTGACTCATTTAGTCCAGGACTATTCTCCCTAGAGGCCCTCTTAAGAAGAGTATCAAATGTTTATTATACGAAAGATAGCAGTAATTACTGTTTAGTTTAACATGTTTAGCATTAAAATAGTAGTTTCCAATTATCTATTATAAACAAACACATACTCTTGATATCTCTTCTTAAATACTGTAGTATGTCAAGTAAATTTTACGTGTAGTGGAAGCTTGTTCCACGGAACTGTACAAGAATATTGGAAGCTTTCCTTAATTGGTCTGTTCTTGGTTTTGGTCCTAGAAGGTTTACATGTAACACTGATCTCAACTAATATCATAGATTCTAAATATTCCTTTACTAAGGCTTTCCGAAATTTCTCCTCAAATCTATCAATACAATAAGCTGTAGTACTAAGTGACCTGTAAGCTGAACATGAGAGTATTGGCTTGGATTGGGATAGAAGTAAGTGGCATGTAAGCTGACCATGAGTGTATTGGCTTGGACTGGGATAGAAGTAAGTGGTCTGTCAGCTGACCATGAGAATATTGGCTTGGATTGGGATAGAAGTAAGTGGCCTGTAAGCTGAACATGAGAGTATTGGCTTGGACTGGGATAGAAGTAGGTGACCTGTAAAATGACCATGAGAGTATTAGCTTGGATTGGGATAGAAGTAAGTGGCCTGTAAGCTGAACATGAGAGTATTGGCTTGGACTGGGATAGAAGTAGGTGACCTGTAAAATGACCATGAGAGTATTGGCTTGGATTGGGATAGAAGTAAGAGGCATGTAAGCTGACCACGAGAGTATTGGCTTGGAATGGGAGAGAAGTAAGTAGCCTGTAAGCTGACCATGAGAGTATTGGCTTGCATTGGGGTAGGTATACTACGATCCACCTTCTCTCCACCTCTCTTGATCGACATGTCTGTTATAACTAATGGAATTGTACCATAGAGAATAAAATCCCGCCCAACCCCAGCCCCCATGGATTCCCTATCGTTTCTTTCACAGTTGAGCCCCTGTAATTGGATCGTCAGTATCTTCATAGAGGAAGGTTTCACATGGACCAGAAAATTGACTGATCTAGTTTGATGAGGATTTGGTTGATGTTAGGTCGACTACTTGCAGACATCTTTTAAAGAGGCCAAACATTTTACAGCTTTGATCAAAGGATTGATTTTCGGCCATGGCACTATGCAGTGAATTGTTTTAAACTTAACAAATTTGTCACCTTGATTTTTTGTTTACATAAACACATGAAGAAGATAACATGCAAGACTCATATGTTGTACCATGACCACTTGTAACAGATGTGGATACATCAAAATGCTCAATATAATACTCATGTACATAAAACATTGGCATATTAAACAACTGAGGAGCTCCTGAGGGAGAAGTTATTTTAACAGTATCACGTAGTCGTTTACATCTTAATACATTGTACTTTGTTCACAAACCAGACAGCATTTCATCACAATATGAACAGTTTTGTGCAACAAACTTAGTACTTGCATTATTACACACTGCTTTCATTGTAAAGTATGCATTTTGACAATAAAATAGTAGATTGGTGTTGTGAATTTACACTTAGTTTCACTGCAATGTTACGATTATATGCTCTTAAAATGAGTAACAGAAAAGAGTGAAAAACCAAAATATTTGTAAAATTTAACAAATATATTTATTTCCTTTAGAATACAAAGGAAAATGAGAAAAAAAACATCAAGTATTGAGAATTAAATCCCAGAATAATCCAAGAATTACAAAAAACCTAGTAATTTAAAGTCCTGAATAAAATTCAGTAGATTTTCATATAAAATCGCAAAACTGAAGTCGATGACGTGTCTGTAGTAGTTATTGTGTGCTAGTATGTAAACAATCTTTTGTTGTGTCACATAAATATAATTCCAGGTTTCAATATAATATAACCTGTAGTGAATGTCTTTATCCAAGAATTTTATCAGAGCACTTTTGTATTTCCAAAGAAAATAATAACTTGAATTCCATAATTTGAACAAAAGATATTCCAGCCAAAAATCAATAAAAATACTGGTGACAATATATAATACAAGTTGAAACTACTGCATGTTAAAGCGCGAATGACAAAGTTCTTACAATCACAAGATTATATAGTTTTCTACTTGACCTCATGTCACACACAGAATTTTCTAAAACAAAATAACCAATCTAGAATGATCCTGATGTTTAAACAATCAAAAGCATAACCTGTACAATTCACTTAGAAAAGTCAAAAACTCTGACCTAAAAACATTTTTACTTCTTTTATTAATAATAATTCTGATATTAAGTTAATAAACATTTAGAATAATGAAGCTATGTATTAGTCGTTTACATTGAATAATAAAAAAAACGCGAACTTGGGTCAAGCAGAAATGAACTCAGTTTTGGACATGGTCAAGTCCAGAATGCAGTGTTTCATTACAATAACATATAATGCAATAAAAACTGAAACTAACAAGAGACAATTAAATAAAATATACATAACAGCGTTCTGTGCATATTAATAAAAGAAATATATTGTTCGTGGGATTGAGACAAATGATTTCCCGAAATGAAGTAAAATTGGCATTCACTTCACCGCCATAACCCGAACGATTAGTATCAATCGAACAGAGATTTTGATTGTGGTCAAATCCATTGCAAATATAAACACTTGATAGCCTTACCAAGGTGTAAGGTTTCTGTTACATGGCCAGTTTCACCACCAAAACGACAATTAGTATGTTTTCATGAATATAGGGGGATAGCAGTTTGGTTGATCCTGTTGTGACTAAAAGTAAAACCTAAATTAAGAAATTGACCCAGACTTGAATGGAGACTGAAAAAAATCCCGGAAAGTTAAGAATAAATCTGTTTACACTAAAAGTAGTACTAAAATTATTTTTTCAGTCGACATTAATGCAAGAAATAGTTTAGGAATTTTAGTGCTAGTCTTAATCCTGGCCAATATTTTTGCAAAAATTCTGAATAATTTTCAGTCTCCATTAAAGTCCGGTACAATTTCGGGATTGTACTGTTACTTTTAGTTTCGCCGAGTTAAATATCTATTTCCCGGCCTTTCTCAGTTGCCGCTAGAGTCTGGGACATTTTCGTAATTTTAATAATATTTTTCGTCTGTCTAAGCCAATTTAATCTAATATTCAGGAATTACTTCATTTAGTCTCCGATAAATTATGGTACAATTTCTTAATTTTAGCATCACTTGTAGTCACAACAGGATCAACCAGATCTTTAGTAAATAGAGATACTACTCTATAATTACCACGCGTATTTTGTCTATGTTGTGTGAATGTGTTTGTCAAATTGCCATTACCCTTCGTGTTTGACCACATAAATACCTTAGGCAATTAAACGCTTTTCCCATGTTAAACCTACAGGACCGTTTAACAAAGAATTTCCTATACTTACCTACAGTGGAACGAATTGAGGTCAGCCCAAACAATGTTAATAAGTCATGACCATTGAGGTCAGCCACTTGTAACACCGTTACCGTTTCACCACTTAAACACTTTTGACCGTCAAATACTACGTAGAACTAAGGCTAATATCAATTCTGTATTTGACCCCCAATCGTCCTATATAACTACTGGTATGATATAACCTTTACAGTAATGATGTGCCCTTACACCAAACCCATGAACAAACAATATATCCATAATAAAGAGTATACACGTGTATGCAAACATTTTAAAAATTACCAAAGTAATTGTAATTATATTAATTCTGGATAACACCACGTGACTAATGTCATTAACATACAATTTATACAAAAAGTGGATAAAAACTTGTTATTTTATTCTATACCCTATAATTCATGACTAGTTTTATTAGTTGTCTGAAGTTTGTATTAAATTAAATAATTTCGAGCTTCATGATTTTACCATTGCATGTAATATCTGTACTTGTTATTTCTCACGGAAAAATATACTTTTATCTGAAAGAACCTTTGCTTGCATGTCGTATCCAAGAGTGTTATTCCTCAGGGAGAAATATAATTAATCTGGAAGCACAGTTGCATGCATGTAATATACGTGAGTGTTATTCCCCAAGAAATGTAAACTTCTCATGCTCAACATGCAATGTTTTGTATAGTTTTGATTGATTTGTGGAATGTGAATGTCTTTTGTAACAGTTTGTCCTGAGGATAATGCTCTACTAACTCACATAAACAACAAAATAAGTATTGTAATAAGAAAAATCCATTGACAATAATCTTCGTTTCGTATCAGCGAATTTTCGTTTCGTTTTAGTTCATGTTTGATTTTAAATGTTAGCGGGCTTTGTTGTACCGTAGTGTCTTACTTTTGGGTCACGTAATTCTGCCTGGGTGTATATATATATATATATATATATATATATATATATATATATATATATATATATATATATATATATATATATATATATATATATATATATATATATATATACACGTCATAACTGTAGCTGTAATAGTGGTGTTTTATGAAGCGGTGGTGTGTGAAGACGTCACCATGCAAGTGAAGTATAACCACCCGCCTGAACAAACACATGGGTTCGAAGGTCGCCGGACAGGAAATGGCCAGGACGGGAAATTTAACAAGTCTAGGGACAAGGTCTTTCGTCGAGCAAGACACGGACCGTAGAAGGCTCGTCCTTTTAGCTGAAGATATCTATTCTTTAATTATTTCCTACTGCTATCCCCCCTCCCTCCCTCCCTCTCTCTCTCTCTCTCTCTCTCTCTCTCTCTCTCTCTCTCTCTCTCTCTCTCTCTCTCTCTCTCTCTCTCTCGTAACCACCATGATGACAGTCAGCGGCAGTCAACGACTCCGCGACCCAGTCGGCGAGTCCGCGACCCAGTCGGCGACTATGCAACAAAGTCTGCGACACAGTTAACGATCCAGTCGGCGACTCTGCTACCAAGTCAGCGACCTAATCAACGGCTCAGTGATCCATTCGGTAACTCAGCGACCCAGTCAGCGGCACAGTCGACGACTCGGCGACCCAGACGACGATCCAGTCGACGACCCATTCGGCGACCATCAGGAAACCCAGTCGAAGTCTCAGCGATTCAGCGACTCAGTCGGTAACCCAGTCGGCGATAAGAAACCAGAAATAAAATGGTATCCCGCTGGTGTAGAAATCTGTTGCATTCTGGAGCACCTCAGATAGATACAGCGCGGTATCACTCCACATACAAATGCCGGGGTAGTGTAAGAGAGAGAGAGAGAGAGAGAGAGAGAGAGAGAGAGAGAGAGAGAGAGAGAGAGAGAGAGAGAGAGAGAGAGAGAGAGAGAGAGAGAGAGAGAGAGAGAGAGAGAGAGAGAGAGAGAGAGAGAGAGAGAGAGAGAGAGAGAGAGAGAGAGAGAGAGAGAGAGAGAGAGAGAGAGATCACTATCTCGGGTTCTTTAGGATTGGAAAAACACGCAGTGGAAGATAGAATAATGTCAGTCTTCATTTTTATCTGAAACATAGCTATAAATAGCATGTGGAAATAAATGTTACCGACATTAATGTCGAAATACCTGTACGAAGCCAAACGGAAACATCGAATCAGTCTCGCCGTCTGATGCATTGTGGAACTTTTGTCGCCAATCAGTGATCATCGCGGGAAATTGACAGGCGTAATTCGCTGCATTGGCATCTGAATTAGACTCTCCTGTGAAAGATGAATTATATGACATTTCTACACTGTGTTCGTGTGTGTGTGTGTCTGTATGCCTGTATGTGAGAAAGATAATTTTTATTTTTGTTAAATTTATCAATGTAATCTTATTTGCAATAACAATACGATGTACGGTTAATCTCATGGGTAGTTTTGATACTAAGGAATATCGCCTCCACTTGAATATGCAGATCACTTTTCAACAATATCAAGCAATAGTTTTGCTTAAGCAAAATGACTGTACTCTATTCTATATTTGTTATATGTGTCTTTCATATGGGTAAATTGGTATAGAGACTTGGTTTCAACTTTAGTTGTCATACGTGTCAATCAAAAAAAAAAGAATTTTTTAGAACTGTCCCTCTAGATGTCATACGTGTCAGTCAGAATAAAGAATTTTCTATATCGATTGGTATAAATATCTTTAGAGTAAAAGAAATTTCGTAAAGAAAATACTGTTGAATCTACAGTACAAAGTGTGAGAACCTGATGGGTAACGGTTTTGTTCATTAGTTTGTAAAGATTTGATGCTCTTTTTTGTATCCATGCACGATCCTCGGCATCAGTTCTTGTGTTTGTCCATGTGTCCGTCCGTCAATTGGTTATCCTTTCAAATATGAAATATGTCTATACCGATTGAGAGTATCAGTAATTAATTCGCAGTTTTATGAGGATGGAATAACAACAAAAGTTTTTTGTCCAGAGTATATCCAAATGCAACCATGTAAGTAAATGTTAAAACTCAGGTGAACGACTACCGATAGAGTCCTATACAAGCCTGTGACGAAAAAAAAAATATGTGAACGGGGTTATAACATATTTTAAAAAAGAAGATTTATAGATCACCTCTACCCCTATCCCAAAGTATGCATGTATGTTGTTGTTGTTGTGGGGTGGGGCTAAACGCAATTTTTCAGCAAATGATAGGATATACATGGCGGCCAGTATTAATGGTGGAGGAAGAAACCCGGGAAATCCGTGGAAAGAACCACCGAACGTCGAGAAGCTACTGGCAAGCTTTCTCACATATCCACATTCGCCGAATCTTAGACTCGAACCCACGCAGTTATCCGTAATGGAGAGCCCTTTAGACCACTCGGTCACTCAGGGCCCCCGTATGTATGTATGTATGTATGTATGTATGTATGTATGTATGTATGTATGTATGTATGTATGTATGTATGTATGCATGCATGCATGCATGCATGCATGTATGTATGCATGCATGTATGTATGTATGTATGTATGTATGTATGTATGTATGTATGTATGCATGTATGCATGTATGTATGTATGTATGTATGTATGTATGTATGTATGTATGTATGTATGTATGTATGTATGTATGTGTGTGTGTGTGCGTGTAGAAACATTTCTTACATTGTCCTGCACACTTACTTTTGAAGATTCAAGAATACATATGTACTGCTACGTAAGCAGTAAGAAAACTTACGTTTTATTTATTCTGATTTCCATGAAGATCAAGGGATGAGTTTCCAACCCACCAGAGTAAGGGTTACATTCATTATAGACGTGAAAAAACTTTTCATGAAAAGTAGAATAGTTCTCCAACGGTCTTTCAAGCTCTTTCTGCTTTGATTTAATAGAAACATGAGTGGAATGATATCAGTGTACAATTGTTATATATGAAGTCAGACAAAAATTCAGATGCGAACAGAATGTTTTCTGTCGAGTGCCGCCTGTGTGTACAACACTCAGGCACATGAAAACGTCATGAACCCAGATAGTCGGTCTAATTATTGGCAGGCTGAGCACAATCTACCATGTATGTTGCAACTATGATTTAATTTAAGCCAGATAATATTTGATCTGACAGCACATAGGAGGCCGGAAAATCGTGGTCTATGTTATTCGTAATGTGATGCTGGTTATATACGGGTGAAGACGGCATTGTTACCTTGATACCAGATGGCTCCATAAATGGTCATTTTCAACAGAGGATGAATCATGGCGTTCCACAGAACGGACGGCGATGTTGGCCATGACCTGGGACAGAAGCAAATATTAAACAAACATGAACTTGTTTTTGTGTGGTTGAGAGATAGAGAGGGAAACAAACAATGGGCTAGAGCGTTGTGCAACTTGAAGCCTTTGATGCATTGTATAGGCTGACAGAAATGACCACCCGTTTAACCTTTTAGATGAATATTCATAAGGGCCCCTTGTTCACCGGCAAAAACAGGCACTGCAATGCATGCATGTAGTACTCATGATACGACGGAAGTTTCTCGTTCGCGTGTAATTCCCAATAGGTCAGCACGCCATCGCACCCATTGCTCAGGTGGAATTGGCCAAATTAACAAAAAGACAAACAGATAAGTAATCACTGTTGGATTATTTGAGACAGTTGCTAAACTAACATAAATTCTTCATCTAAAATCACATACCTTCCTTCAAGATACTTTGTTACTTGAATTCCATGCTCGGTCTGACTGTATAAAGTTACAATATTTCTACAAAAATAGGATGCGAATGAGATTTCTACAACTATAGAATTCGTTTTCTGCACGAATGAGTTAAACAGCGCAACACAATCCATTCGATACATGCTGAATAGGACGGGTCTATGTACGTGAAATCCGCCACGTTTGTCCTGAGTTGTGGAAAAATCCATTATTCCAGGCTATTGGTATATTAGCTCTTTTAATAATGGAATTCATTCAGACCACCAGTGAAATTCGTTCAGAATACTCTTTACTTTTGGACTTCTGATAGAGCTTTTATGACTATCTTGGATTTAATTTACAGTACTTAAGTTTTTTGAAATTTGCACTTTGTATTCTAGGTAAATATTTTGCTGTATTTTACAAAACTTGTCGAGTTTTGCTATGTTCTGTGACTTAATTCAAAACTATAAAGTTGTAACAATACTGTGAGAATTCAGCATGTTTAAAGCAGTATTACATGGGGGGGGAGGATGGCGTTCTCAGTCGATATGTGATGAGCATGTTAATAAGAACAATGAATCCGTTAGCAGAGACTACAGTTAACTCGAATGTTATAAATACCTGATTATGTTACAATTTTCCTACTGTCTATTGTTTTGAGCCTGATGCTTGCCGCACTGTTATTTCTCAGTCTAATGCAGTACTTGACCTCATTGCGGTGACCTCGCCAGAGTTATAGCAAGTTTTGATTCCCGCTTCCAAAATGTCTGAAGTTCTGTATTGTTTAGAATATTTCTCTACAAAGAAATTGTGTTCCATGTGATGTAATTATTATTTAATGAATATTTATCAAGTTACTATAAAAAGTACCTTGTTCTTCATTGAATATTTGTTTTCTTAATGTGATGTGATGTGATTGTGACGTTTAACGTAGCTCAAGTTTTCAGTCATATTGCTACGATGTCTGCAGTGTGACAGTTTATAGTGATGTCTAGCATTGAGGCATCATGCAAAATACATGTAGCATGATGTCCCACCCAGTCACATTATCCTGATACCAGGCCAACCAGTCGTAACACTAACCTTTTAATGCTGAGCGTCACGCGAGGCAGCCTTTCGTACCATTTTGTAATTATATTTCAGATAAAAGAGGGGAAGTAATAAATAAAATCATTGCATATAAATTATTTCTTTAACATTATAAGCATATATTTTTAATTTTTGTATGATGGTTTAGTGATCTGAAATTTTCATTATCAATACATTACACTGTATAACATTCATTCATAACTGAGATTTTAGTTATCAACCCAAATTTTGTTGTGTTTATTATACTGTTATATTCACCACTGTAGCATTATCATTAAATATCATGATAGTTTAAATTATTTTAACTCTTAAGCTTGTTGTGAAGTTAAATATTTACATCCGTTATTGTTGAGTTTGATTAAATTAATTTACTTTTTGCAATAAACTGAGGAACCTGAAATCAGAATTTTATTATATAGTTAATTATAAGATTCATATGCACACGTACATTCGTTGTTTGGAATACAATTACAGATAACTCCACGCATCCACAATGTTGACAGTCACTTCTACACACGCTACCGAAGGACATCACAATACATCACGCTGGCTTGAACATGGCTCTGCCATCACCGTCAAATCGTGCAATAACCTCGGAGGAAGTTTAGGAATCCACATCAATTTAATGGGTTTAGAAATTCGCCTCTAGCGGAGTGCATCGCATATTACGACAGTAAAGGCCGAGTAAGTTCCGATTGTGACTTTACTTATTCCACCGCCACATTGTTCCACATAAAGAAAAAGTAATTATGGATATAGTTTTCACGGGGACAAATTTAATCCGAAGTTTCTTTCTCGATTTGACAAAAAAGTTTTCCAACTCACCTTGCGCGTAGCTCATTGAGATTTTTGCCATAGGAGAATATATTAAGGACTAACTATTCTGAGAGAGTGACAGGTGTAAGGTGAAGTTGTTTACATTGCAAAATGCAACTTGGGCATAATGTTGGCATATCTCTAAGTTACTTTTATGCACCGTGGCTGACATTTCTTTGGATATTGTTCTTATAGAAATTGCACATGATCCAAGCACAGAGCTAACACAATGGTTGCTCCAATAGTCTCAACAAATCAGCTTTAATTATTCTAGAGTAAACTATCTTTACTAAAAAAACAAATTTTGTAGACTAGACAATAACAGCTTCTAAAATTGCAATGAATGAATTACAAAATATATAAAAAGTTAAAGAGCTTAATATATTTTTACAATTTATCTCTGAAGTCCAGGAAGTGAAAATGATCAGGTGCACTTCTGCGCTAAGGCCAAACCGAATACTCTATAACCCAAATTACACTCATCAATTATACACCAAATAAGGAAATTAACTTTCTCGAAGGTATATAAGATCTTTTTTAAATGACCAGAATAACCAGTAAGTAAAATCTTGCAAATTCTTTCTCTTTAAAAATCTAACCCTACACCTCTCAGTTGTGACTGTCTCAAAATGAGGTTATCGGACCACGTCTGCTATTTCTGTCTTCTGTCTTTGATTTATCTCAGCGTATTCATTTTCAGAGAAATGATATATTATGTTTGCCGGAATTTTTTCCCAGAAAGAATATGCAGCCTATTCAACTCGGCTATTTCTACTATTGGAGGGATTGATCTAGAAATTGCCAATGAATAAAATTAGTTCGATGAATTAGCATCTTCTAGGTCATTCATATGTTCTCAAATAACTGAGGTGTTCCAACTGTAAAATGATGGCAGTGGGGTACACGTTTGAGGCTTGATCAGTTGGACTGACCTCGATGGTACGAATGAAAATGAGCCTTACAAAACACCTGGTTCAGTCGCTGACTAGTTTATACGTTAGCTATAATTCCTAATAAAAAATATAGATCATATAACTGACATAAAAAGATAAGTTTGAAGTTTTACAATTGTTCAAAGTCTCAAACAATTATCATCTTATTTTTGGTTGTTGTTGCAATATTGTGCATTTCTTTAGTCAGATCTAGATAGAGAAACAAGCTCCTATCGGAGAAAACTATAATGCTACTCAAATAAATTCTTACTTAATTAGCATATGTTTATGTGTGTGTGTTAGATTTTTACTTAGCTTTAACCATTTTTCAGTCATATCACTAGGATGTTTGTAGCGTGACTGTTAATAGTGATGTCTAGCACTAGGGCATCATGTCCCATCCAGTCACATTATCTTGACACCGGGCAAACCATTCCTAACTTAATGCTGAGTACCAAGCGAGATAGCTGATTGTAACATTTTTATGTCTTTGGTATTACTCGGCCGAGTTTTGAACCCGCGAACTCCCGCATCCTAGGCAGAAACTCTAACCACTTTACCACCGGATAGGCGAATACGTTTACGTAGATAAAAGACAAAGAAAAATATATTTTCATATGATAGCGACTATTTTATTTGTACATTGCACTGAAAGCTCAAAAATCAGAGTCTTACTGCGCAATTGTTTTAATAACTTTCATGATATGTACGGGATTATATTACAGACTTCTAAGAATGATCATATTATAGTATTCGCACATACTACCGGTTGTTTGTACCCTTCTCATACCGATATAAAAAGATAGAGCTTAGTCATTTCATTCGTTGATTCATAAAGTATAACCTGATTATGCCAGGGGATCCAAAACTTTGTCAAATTGTTGGCATTTCGAATCGAACGATGCTCACTTTAGGAATACATTCACAATGTTTGCATGGGCGAGTCAAGCAACAGATGTGTCGTAGTTCACAGTCAATGATAATCTCAATAATTCCGTTAATTTCAAAGTTTCATCTCTTTATAAAAGCAGTTATACAAGAGTTTCTCTTTTATTTTTTGAATTTGTTTTGGAAATGTTAAAGCTAGATATTGCAAATATTGTTTGCAGACGACACCGTCTGTACTAAAATGGGCTGTTCTAGAAAACAGAAAAGAACAGTGCGCTGTCTGTTTACTTGTTTACAAGAGCTTCGATGCTTGGAAACACAAATAAGTATACCGTGTTAAGACTCATTGGCGTCAATCAGTTAGAAGGTATAAAACAACGAATGAAATGACTGTGATTTATGCATTTTTGTATTTCTGATACATTGTTTCTATAGTCGGTAGGAGATACAAACAAACTGGAGGATGTGCAAATAATAAAATTTTCATGTTCCGTGCTGTATTTTAAACTTCTAACAAAGTTGCTGAAGTAAAATATTTGCTTACTTCAAGCAAATCATATCCAGCTTCAACAAATCATTACCGACTTACACGAATCGTTTCCGATAAAAACTGGTAAAGATGTGCACATTGTTTTAATATCGCACCAACTTACGCTGCAGGCCGAGGATGGTTTGTACATTTAGCCATTGCGTCTGGGGATGACCATGCCTCGATGGGGGTACCACCCCAGTTAGATTCTATGAGTCCTATAGGGTGCTTCAAATGAGGATACAGATATTTAGCATACAGCCAGCATACGGCAGAGAACAAGTCTATTACTCCTGAAAAAAGCCACAAGCTAAAATAAAAAATGACGTTTGTCATTGTGTCTATGATGTGTCCGAATTCAAACACTCTTGACCGAGATCTATCGTCGAATGCTGCTCAAGTAGCACAACACGTGATTATATCAGTAAAAGGGAAAGGGAGAAGTTTCTCGAACAAAAAAAATGAATTGTATGTAAAGTTACACCGGATCAAATAACATTTAATTCATTTTACTAAGTACAAACAATTTCCAAAAAGAAATTAAAGAGTACAGTGAATGACGCATTATGTGCTTAATAGTAGCTTGAATAGACAATTGCCTTTTATGGTTCACTCTACTGACAAATGTATTTATATCGACATTTGGCCATGGTATGTGAGTAACTTGAGTAATGTATGGTGATTTTGCATATTATTAATGAAAAATAACTTAAACTGAATTAATTGGTTTTGAAAAGTCAAATAATAATTTTAAAGTTTATTCTTTCTACGAGATTTTTAAGTCCCTATATTGTGTAGAGAACGGAGCAAATGCACATTTACATAATGCTTAAATAAAGACCCAGTGCTAAAATGTCAAAGGTCATAATAATGAATCAAATGGGATAAATGCATACAATGCAAATAAATTAAAACACGTTTGGCAATCTGCAGTAAATACATTTTTTTGCATTTGCAATGCTCATTTTAGTACCCGCATAGTTTATATTTGAATCTCGAATACGGATTTTGACAACTATCATAGCTTATGAACTTTATGGCATCGATGCAATTTGGAGTACATTGTGGACTTTCGGGCACCTGTAATAAATATTGAAGCATCTGCAGTAAAGCTTAGATTTTTGAGCATCTAGAATAAATATTTAGGCATCGAGTATACATTTAAATTTTTTGGCATCAACCATAATGTCAGACTTTTGATCCATTGTTTTAAATATTGTGACATGGACAGTAAATATTTCATAATCGAATATGAATTTTAGGCTGTTGGACAACGACCGTAAATTTTGGACATTTGGGCATTAGCAATAAATGTGTTGGTATGGATACAATTTAAGCATTTTTATAATTACAATTTATATACTTCTGAATTTATCATAAAGATTGGGAGCAAAGACAATATAATTAAAAATCGATTATATTCTTTTGTAAAATTTGTTTTATACTTTTAATCATCGACCAATAAAAGCTTCGACCAATATAAAGAAACCTTTATGGAATAAGATCACATAATTTAAAATTTGTATTAACCGTAAACATTTAATTACATTTACGAAAGTTTGAATGACAGTTATGTGCTTCACATACCTCTTTTGGGTCTTGCCCAGTTTGTCTTGATGGCAATGAAGTCATCTTGTTCAGTGTTAGCCTCCTTCAACTCAACAAAAAGTGTCCGTATGTCATGAAAATCCTCTGCGGATGCTAACTCCTGCGCAGCCGTATATACCTAAACACGTTCACAAAGAGAATAACAGATAGGTGCAACGGTTGTATATTCAACCTTGTGTGATTTGTGTCATCGTTTGTTCGCAATTGTTTTTTAAAAGTCTGAAATTTTAGACAGGTGACTCTTTAAAATGGTCCTTGGTTATCTCTCTATATCTGCTTATGGCAATGCTTTACTCCTGTGTCTGTATCAGAAGCTATATCTTTGAATGTTTTAGATGCATATGTAATATGCAATATATTGTAAATAAACTTACAGTATTCAATGAGTACTTTATGTGTATTTATGACACTATTATTGTGTCTATTACAGCATCTATGCCATTACATGTATTTGATGCATGTGTAACGGATAGCAAATAAACACACAGCATTGAGATAGTAATGTATTTGTACTTATGAGGCTGTTGTTGTGTCTATTATAGTACACATGTCCTTAAATGCATATGTAATGGATGGTAAATAAGCTTACAGCATTGAGTGAGTACTGCATGTTACTCTGGCCGGAACATATCCATACATCACCAAACATGACATCCGATAATGAGGCAGACTGGTCTCTGGAAGTAATTGTGATTGTAAAAGGGCCCGGATTTGTTTCCGCCGGAAGCTTGATCTTCCACGTACCTCTTCCGCCACCGCCAAGTTTCACTAACCCTGTACCAACCTCAGTCCCATTCTTTCTGGCAGTTACATATGCCCCTATTGTATCCGCATATCCCCATATAATGGCCCTTTTGGGGCCTCTTTGCAGAACCATATGATCATGGAAATAGGAGGCAAACGAGAGGTTCCCATTGATCTCTGTAAAACAAAGATTTTTTAATTATTATTTTTAAAGTTTAATTAACTGTGTGTATGAAGAGTATGCATCGGAGAAGTTTGCAACTCTTCTGAAGGAGAAACAAAGCACGAGAAAAGAAATTTACCCAGTTTCTGGTTGGAAGACGCACTAGCAGTCAACAATTTACTTTGAAAGTTGCAAAAAAAGATAGGTCATGGTTAATTTTGAGTATGTACGAAACCCTTAAATTAATGCATTTATTTTAATAAATGTTGTGTATTCGTGGCTTTCTCTAACATTTGAGAACAGTTGGAAGTGTCAGTCCAAAACACACACACTCTCTCTCTCTCTCTCTCTCTCTCTCTCTCTCTCTCTCTCTCTTGGCACATTCTTGTACATTTCAGCGAGGTGTGCAGTAAGAAAGCAAAACTATGCTAGTTAAACTCTAAATATACTTAATTTGTTTGTGTTGATGTCAGTTTGACAAACAAAAACCAACTGATAAATGTTGACACCAACTGATAAATGTTGCTTAGGCCGGGATAAAACTTAAATAACGCAAGGGAGGAGACAATATTTCGTTGTTAACAGAAGATGAGCCAAAATGAACTAGTATTACCATATAACCAACACAGTATTATAATGTGACCAACATAGTATTACCATATGACCAACATAGTATTAAAATATGACCAACGTAGTATTACCATATGATATGACCAACATAGTATTACCATGTGACAAACATAGTATTACCATATGACCAACATAATTTTACCATATGATATGACCAACATAATATTACCATGTGACCAACATAGTATTGCCATGTGACCAACATAGTATTACCATATGAGCAACTAAAATTTTCGTGAAACTGAATAGCAAGCTCTATAAATAAATAACATGAATCTGATAATTTCAGTTGGAGGACTTATCATATTCCTTGAATGGGATTTTTTTGGGTGACGAGGCTAATTTTGGCAAAGACTCACTACTGTAATCAAAATAGGCTAACCTATGGTCTTATTCGAATCCAGTCTCTCTCTCTCTCTCTCTCTCTCTCTCTCTCTCTCTCTCTCTCTCTCTCTCTCTCTCTCTCTCTCTCTCTCTCTCTCTCTCACACACACACACACACACACACACACACACACACACTTGCGCTTGACGCTCAGCATTAAGAGGTTAGTGTTAGGACTGGTCGGCCTGATGTCATAATAATGTGACTGGGTGGGACATCATGCTACATGTGTGCGGCAGGATTCCCCAGTACTAGACATCACTATACACTGCCACACCGCAGACATCGTAGCGTTATGACTGAAAAATTGTTAAAGCTATGTTAAGAATCATAATCACATTACGTCTCTCTCTCTCTCTCTCTCTCTCTCTCTCTCTCTCTCTCTCTCTCTCTCTCTCTCTCTCTCTCTCTCTCTCTCTCTCTCTCTCTCTCTCTCTCAGAATGTATCAGTTGTGTTGACAGATGAGAATGTAAAAAAAAATCTGATAAGCTCAGAATGTAACAGCTGTGTTGACGGACGAGAACGTACAAACTCCAATACGCTTAGAGTATAACATTTGTGCTGAAAAAAGAAGAAAAAAAACCCCACACACATGACTTGTTGAAGTAACAGCGTCAGAGAGGAAGCTTGCAATACTGACAAGATATGCGTCAGAGCAGACTGTTTCGAAAAGAAAACAAAGTATTGTTTTTACAAAATTCAAAATGTACACAAGCCGTATGGACCCCGTACTGAATTCGAAGAGGATGACACAGTTGAGGTTCAACATATCTATATCCAGACGATGGCCAATATATAAATACGTTACTCTAACAACAATGGCTTGGACTAGATATAACTATCTTCAATTTGCATTCCCTCCCTCCCTGATATAACGGATTCAGAAAACTGTGTCTTCAAGTCTATATATTGGTTTTCCCATACATGGAAAGTAACAAAATAACTTTGGAAATGATGAGATCGTTAGTGTTTCTACTATTCGTAAAAATAAATATAGTTGCTTCATCGAGGATCTAAGTGTGAAATCAAATATCAAAGATGCAAGAGACCAGAAGAGATTATGGGATGACATGTTATCCGTACCGAGTCCGTCGGTTAGCACCATGTTTTATATCCACTCATAAGCTACTTGAAGGATTACAGTGAACGTCACGAGAACACAAAGTCTATTAGATTTTTAAAAGAAAATGGTTCTGACCCGGCCTATAATATAGCCACTATGTTATCGCTACTTCTCTTGGCTAATTGGTCATATCAACGTGTTGTTTTCATTAAAACCCTCTTTATGATGCCCTGCTGGTTCTAAAGTAATTTTTCTTCATTCCTTTTTTATTTCCTCCAGTTTTTCAGATACACACATTGCAAACAAGACACGCACAAAGCAACCCATGATATATCACATTTAATTAATGTATTATGAAAAGAAATGGTGTTATCATATTATAACCTTCTCATTCCTTGCTATGAGAAAGAAATACTAAACATTTAAGAGCTAACTCTGCCCATGGCTAGCAGAAGGGAAGGTTCAGACTCTTAAGAGGGTGTCACGTATAATGTAGATACGGCTACATCTGGGGAATTCGGCGATGAGAAAGATACGGCGGGGTCGACTGTAAGGAAACATCAGAGTCCCTCTGTTTCTACTAGGGCGAACTTTATTTAAATAATTTATACATATGGATATATATTACTACATTCTAGAGATATCTTATAAAGCCATTATAGTTAAAAAGCAGGTTCCAAGGGTTGTTATCGCCGGGGGCGGTTGTGGGAGATAAGCACCCACTTCCCTTATAAATCCCCCAATGGCTTGCGTCTGTGATAGCCTCTGACAACCAAATCCAGCTCCAGGCCTTAACGGGTGGCTTAACTACTAAGCCCGGCGGAACCTGTTTAAACTAACTGGAGAAGGGATGGCAGGCGAGTTTCTGGCGCCTCAAAACCAGATGCTTCGGGCAGATGGGGCCCGTTAACCTTGGGTGGTAGCCCGTCTAGGAGAAGGTAAACTCTGACACAGTACTTATCAAAATCATTCTCAAGAACTTTATTTGTCAAAGCTCTGGTAACTGAACAAGCTGAACAAAAATCAGGGATTTCTTTTTCAATAGGATCAACTTTCTGATCCAAAGAAGGCTTATCAGTTACAAGTGGATTAACCACAACCTTCTCTCCAGCTAAGTCGTTGCCTAGCAACAAATGAACGCCCTCAACTGGTACGGTAGACACTACACCGACGGTCACAGGTCCTGAAACTAAGTCTGATGTCAAATTAACAGAATGGAGAGGAACATTAACAAAACCGCACTCTACTCCCTGAATGAGAACACTCATTAGAACAGGTCTTCTCAGAAGAAGGCAAAACACCTGAAACTAAAAGACTGAGAAGCTCCTGTATCCCTTAAAATTTTAATAGGTATAGGATTGGCCAAATCACACAAGAGTGATATAGAACCCTCTGACATGAACGGTTCAAAATTCTCAAAAAAAATAAGACTGAGGTTTATCAAACCCAACAAATTTATTGTTTTCAATACATGACCTTGATATCCTAGAAATAAGAGCATTTGGGATCGGTCTATCTTGATTCTGGTGCCTATATTCCAATTTAAAGCACTCGGAAATGACGTGTCCTTTTTTCTTACAATAGGTACACGTAGGTAGAGACAAGGATTTAGAATCAAGTCTCTCAGAGGCTTGATTTTTAGAATTTGTGCCAGATTTATTTTTTTTTTACTGAGAATCGTATTTGTTTGAATCACCTTTCTATCAGTAGATTGCTGAATAAAAGATTTGTTTACAGCAACTTTATGAGTTAAGAAATACCTATTTCCAGCCAGAGCAACATTTTCCAATGTCTTAACCTCATGATCTTTAAGGTGATTTTCAATGTCATTATGAGAGCAATTGAACTTATCAGATCGCTTTTGGCTTTCTAATTCTAGGTATTTAATTTGTAAATTAAACGCTTCCATTTTCTCTTTATGTAGCAAATACATTGTTTCCCGTTTTTCTTTAAATTTTAAGCTCATTTCTTTCTTACGTTCAAGTTGTTCTTTATGTAGTTGCAATTGTATTTGCCTATCCTTTTCTTTCTCTTCTTTTCTAATTGTATTCTCATTTGTTCTTTTTGTAGTTCAATTTTGCCTTTCTTTTTCTTTTACTTCTAGTTGTGCCATCTGAAACTCAAATTTATATTTAATTTAAGTTCTGCAATTTTAACGTCAGCATCGGTTAAAGTCTTACTGACAGATGCCAAAACACTTTTGTCCAAAATAGTCTTCTCAATCAAATGTTGAACTATAATTATCTTGATTTCTTGTTTAGTTAAAGAAGTTTTTGTTTCAGATAGTTCATACTTTCTGGCAAGTTCAAGCAATTCATCCTTCCTAAAACTCTCCAACTGTTCTTTGGATGGAGTAGAAAGAAAGCTCTCCACTCTGGACATTTTTAAGAAAAAAAGCTTGTTTTCACTAAAATGTAAAATAAAGTTAACTAGGAGAATTTAAATTGTTAAATTTTAGCCAGTTTCAAATATCCCAAAGGGCGAGCGCCCAATTGTTTTTATGTTACGTAACGGCTCGTTCTATGTAACATAAAAAGAAGTGCACACAACAAGCTTTATAAATGTTAAAAATGACACAATTTATCTTACTAGAACACACAATAATGTAAATTATTTAAAACAAGACTTACGGTTTACTTGCCTGGTGCAAATTTTGTTCAAAATAATAAAATATAAGTCCTGTAAAGAGTTCTAAAAGTATGATGTTCCGGTCCAAAATGGCGGTTGACCACGTCAGACGAAGGCTAACAGCAATTTCCAGAATTTTCACAATAAACAATGTATGTGTTGTCCCGTTCCAATGTTAGAGAGAAAATGTCCAAATACGTAATGCTGTTCGCTAGGAAAATTATAAAGACGAAGTGAAAAATAGTTCCTCTAACACGGCATATTATTTTACGTAGGCATAACTTCTTCTGGCACAACAAATTAGAAGTTGTATAACAGACTCGACTACGACAGTCTGTTCGTGACTGTTGACTCTCGACCATGACAGTCTGTACATGACTGTGTATGAATTACACAATTTCAAAGCATATATGGGATGGCTAATGTCCTCATCCACAGCACGTGCCAACATGAATCACATCTACGACTCAAGAAAACATTTATCAAAAACATGTTAGACGATATTAACATAATGAAATAAAATGAATTAAAACGATTTATACAAAATTGATTCCTTAACACACTTGAAAAACTAAACATTCCACCACCTTATAACATAAATTAGAAAGAATTCAGAAACGTGTTGCAACTTTATTGAACTTTACCAACAAGTCTTTAACATGAGAAAAGTACTTATATTTTTAATACGAAATTGACGAACACAGACGATTCTTACCAGTAGGAAAAGATCAAAATCCTTCTGATTCTGCTAGGACGGATTAATTAAGCAAGCTTCTGCATCTCAATTTATACACCAATCTGGGCAATCTGGACGCATTTCCCACGGTCAAATAAAGAAATACGTTGGATTCATCGACTTTGAATCAGAACGAGATTCCTGTCTAATCCTAAAGAAACCGTGTGTGTTATCCCACGTCACTAAACAACAATTCTGCCTCATTAGCTTATGATGCAGAAGAATGTTTGGAATCTGGTCTTATCGGGACTATCACGCAGGGGAAAATTTAACTAGCTAAGTATACAGAAAATTTTTATAGTACGGGGTGGGGTGGGGATTTGCACTTCCTTGTAGGGAGCTATAAAATAGTATATAGTTGCAACATGAAATTAGATAATATTACTTTTAATATGTTTTAGTATAAATTTACTTTCAATATTATTTAATGGAAAAATAATACTTTTGATACACTTTAGAGAAAATTTCCATCTTATTACTTGTACTCACAAATTTTGTCCTAATAAATGTATAAATTTGCAAAGGCTGCCTTGAATGATTAAACAGTAAAATAATCTAAAGGAAAAAAGCAATCATATCTAAGCGACTCTTTGAGAATGATAAATATAACATGAATAACTTGTCTTGAAATGTACAGATGAATCCAACACATTAGTCTGTAAGCATGCATATAATCACGAATAAGATTAATGCTTTTATTTAGGTTCCTGTGCAATATTGGTATTTCTCTGGAATCCCATCTTTAAAGTATTTATTTTATCCAGCAATAGGGTCCATAACTCCAAGTGACTAGTGTTGGTTCACCCATCATCAGCGCGTGATTTATACTAGAAAATGTCATTTTTTGACGAAATTAGGGGCAGTTGTATCAATTAAGCAAAGAAAAAATATATATTTTAATTTTAAAACAATGAACTACGAGTGGTAAGGCGAGGACCACACTCGATCTAGGCTTGCTGCAAGTCATATCAGAGATATCTTATCTTCTACTACTTTGTACCGTCTTGTGCTATCTGGAAGGTATCGTAGGCAGTGTATACTACTACCCAATCCCGACTCGGCGGGGGAAAAATCATTATTAAACAGAGGATGCTGAAATGGTTGGATATGATTGAAAAGTGTTTCACACACATCATTCTTGATTAATTGTAATACTATAATATATGTCAGATCAAAGTAGTGAAATGGCCTTGCTAGGCATGTGCATGTTTTTGGCTGGTATCGCGTATGGCTTGCAAGGCATGGGTGTGTTTTGGCTGGTATAACGTAAGGTTTGCTAGGCTTGTGCGTGTTTTGGCTGAAATCGCGTATGGCCTGCTAGGCACGTGTGTGTTTTAGCTTGAATCGCGTGTGGCTTGCAAGGCATGGGTGTGTTTTGGCTGGTGTCGCGTATGGCTTGCAAGGCATGTGTGTGTGTGTGTGTGTGTGTGTGTGTGTGTGTGTGTTTTGGCTGGTATGGCGTAACCTCATGAAAACAATAACCATGGCATTATGTATACATTTTACTTTTAAGTAATCAGGATTCCGAGTTGAATGAAACATGTTGATATTGAAGAATACAATAAGAATAAGAATCTTTGGGATCTTTAACGGTGCGCTGATTTTAAATGTCCCCCCATCTCTGATGAACACTGCAATCATGAATAATCCATCTTCGTGCAA